>CM038796.1:111508614-111835055 GCA_021764765.1 Vicia sativa | reverse complement strand
CTTGAATTATTGACCATTGCTCTCCATTGATCCCTCAAAGGGCCGTGCATTCGGCTTGATAACCGATACATCAACCAGATATTCATGCATAATTCATTCATTCATTCATCCATTCATGTCATATCACGGCACATTCATGGCCGAGCCTTGCCGTATATGGAACTGCTCAAAAATATTGGACGGGAAGCCGCAATTTCGCGGACAATCTAGCTTTTCTCCCTGCCATGACGTCACATGCATAATCGACAATATTGTCATCCCAAAGGAGGTCTCTCTCCCCTGAGAATTAATCACCATCCTGAACCTTATGACAACAAGATCGCTCAATTGATTCCCCAAAGGATGTCTTCCTTCTCTCAACAAAGGTCGTGAAAGCATGCATCATTTGCATTAGAGAAAAAATCATATCATGCATATCATACTCATGCATTAGCATCGGCTATTTGTTTTACGTGTTTTTCAACAAACCGTAGATATCCTCGTAAGGATCAAAATTGAAGGATTAGTTCGCATCTACAAAATTATCCTATTCCCCAAAGACAAGTGATATACTTGTATGGATCTTAACAACCAATGGTTTCTCCAATTGAGATGTTTTCCCCAATAAACAGCTTCTCTTTCGATGGACGCTAATGTCAGAAAATTATTCAACCGGAATCCTCAAATAATTTTCCACACCTTCTTACGGTTTCAAATGCTTATTTCCCAAGTGAGTCTCCTTCGAAGGATTACTACAATGTTATTCTTGGTATTTTCAAAGATTTCTTTCAGACAAGAATCTTCTCAAAGAAATTCTATTGGCAAAGGGCTTCGTAATATACTCCTCCTCGAGCAGCTCTCGAGAAAATTACAAAGAACTTCGTGCGCTTATTTCCCAAGAAGTTATCAACTACTCAACAAATAAATATCCACCCTAGGATGTTTATTCAAATCTCAAGATATTTCTCCAACTCGTGACGTTGATCTATATATCCACTTGCTGCAACGCATTGTCCATACAATGTCAAGAAATGAAGCTCATTACCTTAGAAGTTTTTCACCACTGCTACCGACCGATTCTTCTATCAACGGTGAAAGCTATCCTGATACAAATGAAGATCTTGTCAACTCGTGGTTGTTCAACGTGTCCGTACATGTTCGCAGAAGATCTCTCATCGTCAGTAAATGTCGGAAACAAGATTTACCGACATAAACATCTATATCGCACTGTGCCGGATATTGTTTTGTTTATCCCCAGAATTATACTCTCGCCATGAATTTTTCTCGTGGGTAACTCGGTTACACGGTCAAAGACATTCAAGATGCCATGGCCTCGCACTGCACCAACAATTCGATATTGTTCTAGCCATATATTCGTAAAACTCTTTGTTAAGTTCTCAACAATGTCATTTCAATTCTTGCTTAAGGTCCTGTGTAGTCCTTAGTTGGAGAACTCTTTGTTAAGTTCTCACTTGTTAATCGAGAACTCTTTGTTAAGTTCTCAACCATGTCATTTTTCAATTTCGCTTGTTTCTGTGTATTCCTTAATTCGTAGAACTCTTTGTTAAGTTCTCACCATGTCAATATTTTTCAATATATTGTTTTTCTTTGCTTGAGAAGTTCGTTTTCCTCGTAGCATTTTCATTAAAATTGTTGTCAAAGTCATTTTGGTTACGCTTATCCCCTGTTGTTAAAAATCTCCTAGTAATTGTGTTAAGGCATTTGTTGATGCTTAACAAGTTTTCTCTTCAAGCGTTTTCCTTGGCTCCGTAGTCAAGATTTGTTATTTGTTTTGTTTTGTGGTTTCGGTTTCCCGCGTCGGGCAAATTTTCGGGATTCTCTAGTATTCAATCCTCTTCCACCTTGAACGTTCGAAAGCTGTCGCTTTTTCTCGCTTATCAGGTTTAAGATGATTGAATAGGGGCAACTGTCGCACCCCAAAATTTACCCTCCTTACCGTAATTTTTCTTGGAACATTCGTTCATGCTTTTCTTGTGTCCACCAAAATTAATGAAAATGTCGATTCAAGTTGTTTCAAACGACTTAAAACGAATAATTTGTCACGATTCATGGTTTTGAGTTTCGTGAAATTCACGACTCATGGTTTCAATTATTCCATTTTTCGGATTTTTGTTTTAAGCTTGTTTGAAGGTTTCGGTCTAACGCAAGTATCTGAATTTTAGGCCATTTTTGGTACATCTAAGTCCTATATCAATTACAAGTTGCAAGGAATGTGACTGATGCAAGTCCACCCCAAAATCCAATTTACAAAGTTGAAAACTTCTCAAGCCCAAAAGGAAATTCGAGGATTTCGAGCCAAGATTTGTTGTTATACTTTAAGTCAACAAGGCGGTTAAGTTTGGTTTCAAAGGAATGTGGAATTCAATGCAAGACAGCACCGTTGGTCTTTTGTTGTTAACATCTTAACGGCAACTCAAATGTTCAAGATAAGTTCGGATTCTAAGTCCTAAGTTCGTACCAACATTGGCAAGTTGAATTTTGAACACCATTCCAATGCGAATTTTATTCGAGTATTCTAAAATACGTTACAAATTCATTCAAGGATTCCTACAAGTTTGGAACGGTTATGTTACACGATGGACACAAGGGAAAAGTTCGAATATTCAGTTCGAATTAATTCAATGTGGCGAGCTATATAAAGTACGCATATCGTAAGCACTCAATTCAAAAATAATTCAAGATTTGTTACAAACAATAATAGAATTACTCCATATCTATTCAAACTCAAATGTTTACATTGATATCAATTCAAACTATGAGATTTGTTACAAATTCATAGTGTTTCAAGTCCTAAAACTATTATCAACATTTGCAATTTGAATTTGAAGTTCATTCATTCAAGTTTTGTGTTGTGAGGATTACAAAAAGAATTGCTACAAGTTAACACAAAGAGTTTACAAGATTTCTTAATCCTAAAACTATTCCATGAAGTTTTCTTGGCCAACTTTCAATTCTTCATATCTTGTTCCATGTTTCTCTTGCCTTCTCCAAGCTTCATGCTATTGCCCGGATCCGCCTCCTCCTTGCCTTGCCATCCTCGTCATCATCGTCACATGAAACAAAGAGAGAAACATTGTTAGTAAGCAATCAATGAACAAAATATGAAACAAAAGCGAAAATTATTGAAGAGTTTGTCTATTGTTTAAACATCATCATTAGGCGGTTAGGGGGAATCGAGATTTTCATTAAAGCCTCGAATCTCGTTGGAGATTAATCATCGGCGAAGAACACTTGTCAAATCACGGGCCAGCGGTTCACGAACAAGCAATCGAAGCGGATCCAATTCAAAGCATACAGAGGCAACAAATCTAATTCAGGCAGCAAGTAAATAAAGAGACAGTTTTCAAAGCATACAAAGCAACAATTCCTAAAAAGGCATACGTTTCCGGAAAGGCAAGTATAGTATCACAACTTAACATGTCCAACAAAGCAACAATGACGCTTGAGAAGATAAGAAGGAAAAGAAGCAAGATAAGTCAACATAGAGCAACCATACCAATCCACGGTGTCAATCCTAACAGGTCATCAAAGGAGAAGTGAAGAAATGCGAATTCGAGGCGAGCATGGTGTAAGCCACAAAGTCAAAAGAAACTCGAAATTCCATCATAATGAACATGGCTAATAACGACATTACAAGCAAGGACAAGCACAAAGATCAAAAGTGTATACGTTCAAGAGAGATAAGGACAAAAGAAAAAGTTGAATATAAAAGTTGAGAGTTCGAAAAAGCGAACAAGAACCCAAAACCAAAGTGTAGTAACTGCTTACATTCATAAAAACAAAAGTGTAGTAATTTTCTTACATTCATAAAAAACCAAAAGTGTAGTAATCATTCTTACATTCAAAAACCATCCGAAAAATGAAGTAGTATCTATGTTCTTATTTTAAGCGGGCAATCGAGAAAGAGAAAGAAAAATCATAACCGAAATACCAACAAGCCAAAGAATATAACCAACGAAAACTCAAACGACGCTCAAGCATGGCATAGCGTCATCATCTTCCCTAACCAACTACCTTGAGACACATATTTTCGAAAGCCTGTATCGAGAAAGAAGAAGAAAGTGGAGGAACAGTCTCACCGGATTGAGTTCGAAGCCAACTTTCACACCGACGCGTCTCAAGCTCGAGTAGTTTCACTGCACGTAATCGCCGAGCTAGGGTTTCCTTTCCCAATTCCATCAACTCGTAACACAAATTTGAAAGCAATCAAAACAACATTAGGAAATCGAATCAAGCATGCAAACGGTTCGAGAGAAGGAGCCATGAGGGTCGCGACGAGATACAGAGAGCGGCGCCGATCGCGGAGAGAGCGGCGGTGAGAGGGAGGTGAACGAGAAATCGGCAAGGAGGAGAGTGAGGGTTCGAGAGGATGGCGAGAGGACGGCGAGTGTGAGAGAAGAGAAAACCCAGGATAACGCGTGAGAGAGAGAGACTGGGATTTGGATTGTGTTATTTCATCAAACAACATTTCTTTCATTTTTTTTATTTTTATTATTATTTATTTTCCAAAAAAAACTATTAATAATAATATATAAAGAAATCATCTTATTTTCTTTATTTTCTAAAATTTCTTTTTCCATAAAATCTGGTGGTGACAAGTGTCACCACCTTGTATTTTAAATGAAAAAGCTTTCTTCTTTATTTTATTATTATTAGTGAAATTGTTTAGAAAAATGTTCATAGTTGATGAATACACGTGTGGTGCGATTTTGCTTTTTTTTTGGAACAATCGGTACCTTGGAGTGGGAGCATTGTACTCGATTCGCCAGCACGTGGGGGTATTTTGGACCAATCAAAGATCAGATGGTATTTTTTCCACTTCGCGGAATCACGACAATCAGGCTATCTCTGAACTTTCTATTTCAATTAATTCTGTTTTGTCGTAAATAATTTTGTTGCGATGTACTAAATAATTATTGGATCTGATAGTTTTTGTTTGATGATTTATCGATTAAACTATTAGTCGATTTTTCATCAAACAGAAAAAATCATCTCTAATAATCATTTAAATTTCCGATTGTATTGTTTGGTATTTTGTCAGTTTATTTACTTATTCAGTATCTATTCACCAATGTACACTTTGCACACAACGGAAATTAAAATCAATTCGACTTCATCTTGATTGGCTCATATGCCGATTTCTTAAAGGGTCTCATGGTTGGGGATGGGCATGGCCATCCTCACGAGATTGGTTAAAGCCCTTGTTGCTTTAATCGATCATAACCCGAAAACAACATTGGTCTATATACCAATCACCACCACAGTGCTCATGGTTGGGGATAGGAGCACCTATCCTCACGAGGTTAATTGAGTCCATATACTTGATTAACCATAACCCGCTTCCATTTCATCTCAGCACGCGTATCAGAATACTTTTGCAATTAAAGTTTCAAACCTCGATCCAACGTCGCGCATTTTGAAACATTTTCATAATAAATACAAGTTTTTAGTCGTTAGCGATAGCCTAGTTGCTAAAAACTTGTAACCAAAATTATCGCTTTAAGTCATTGGACCTGAACCGATGGCTTAAAGACCTCTAAACAACGTGAAACTTCGTTTCACCTTACTCTTTCATAAGAAAATCTTTTGGGTGATAGGCGACTCGCAACATTCGTTCCTCGGGTTTCTAGTATTTGAATCGTGAGACGCTAGCCTCGTTGTTGGTACTTTTCATCCGCCAAAAACAATTCAACTCATTCAAAATTCTTTTATCGCTCATACGCGACCATTAAACTCTTTTCGGATAAGGAGAGTGCAATAGTCGTTCAAATCGGCGAGGACTTAAGCTTTTCAAACAAACAAAACAAGTCCTAGCTCAAAGCATTTGAAGCGTCTAAATACACGATTTTCGAATAAAATCAATGCAACCAATTAAAGCCTTTTTAAGAGGAACTACAGAGTTTTGACTTTCCCATTGCACAAGGGAATATGTAGGCACACGGTTCTGAAACCGTGCCAAACTCAAAATAATAAGAAACAAATTCTGTTTTCTTTTAGCATCCATAACTCAGTAAACACACACACAAACGCATAGAATTAAATGGGTCCCATCGAGTACGATGGATGTAAGGGGTGCTAATACCTTCCCCTTACATAACAGACTCCCGATCCCACTTTTTTGGTCGCGTAGACCGCCTTATCCGCATATTTGGGGTTTTATCTATATTTCCCCGTTCTTTTTAGAACGAATAAAATTAGGTGGCGATTTCACCGTTTTCGAGAATTAAAAGATTTTTGAAAATCGAGTCGCTTCAGAGATGAAATCAAAAAGCTAATGGAAGCTGGAATTATATATCCGATCTCCGACAAGGTAAATGGGTTAGCCGATTACTGTCGTACCTAAAGGAGGTATTCTTGTCGTGAAAAACACACAGGCGAATCGATAACACAAAGAGTAGTTAGTGGACAGAGTGTGCATTGATTATAGAAAATGAACAAAGCTACGGAAAGACCATTTTCCTTTACCCTTTATTGATCGAATGTTAGAGCGATTAGCCAAACACTCCTACTTACGCTATTTAGACGGTTATTCGGATTTTTCCAAATTCTATTCACCACGATGATCAAGAGAAGACTACATTCACGTGTCCCTATGGAGCGTTCGCGTCGAACGAATGCCATTTGGATTATGTAATGCTCCGCAACTTTCCAACGATGTATGATGGCCATCTTCGCGATTTCATTGACAACATCATGGAAGTGTTTATGGGCGACTTCTACGTATGCGGACAAAGTTTGAAGGATGTCTATCTAATTTAGAGTGTTTTAGAGCGATGTGTGAAAGTGAACCTTGTGTAGCGGGAAAATGCCATTTCATGGTCGGAGAAGGAATACTTGGACATGTTATTTCAATAAAGGAATTGAAGTTGATAAAGCTAAGATAGAAGTGATTAAAGAACTCCAACCACCTAAGACCGTTCGAGAGATACGAAGTTTTCTAGGACACGAGGTTTTACCGCGTTTTATTAAAGATTTCTCGAAAATTACAAAACCACTTACCGGTCTATTAATGAAGGATCTGAGTTCATATTCGATGACGATTGTCTTAAAGCTTTTGAAACCCTTAAAAGCACTTATTTACGCACCAATCATGCAACCGCCCGATTGAGGTTACCTTCAAATCATATGCGATGCAAGTGATTACTGTTGTAGGCGAGTTCTTGGACAAAGGAAAGATAAGAAACTTCACGCAATTTACTACGCCAGCGTTAGACTCAACTCGGATGAATTCGCCTGGCGAAAAGAACTCTTAGCCGTGGTCTTGGCGCTTGACAAATTTCGTTCTTACCTTGTAGGAGCAAAATCATCATCTACGGACTGCTATCAAATATTTACTTGCCAAGAAAGATGCAAAACCAAGACTCCTCCGATGGATCTTGCTTTTACAAAATTTGACTTGAAATTAAGGACAAGAAAGGAACGAAAGCGTCGTAGCGGATCATTTATCCGTTTGGAAGGTATAAAACCGAACAAGTGCCATTAACGACGATTTTCCGTATGAACATCGATAACACATATGATAGCGACCTAGCTCAATTGGATTTACATAAGCCAAAAGCTAAGGAAGTCATGGAAGCCATTGACATGATCATAGGATTGCCTTGGTATCTTGACATCGTTAATTATTTAGGCTAGGCGCTTCCGGACTTAACTTACCAATGAAAAGAAATTCTTCCATGATCTCAGAGTTATTATTGGACGAACCACTTTTATTTAAGCGAGGACTGATGGAATTTTCCGTCGTTGTATACCGACGAAGAAATAGAAGCGTCATTTCCATTGTCATTCATCTCCTTATGGCGGACATGCTAGCACCTAAAGCGTGTGCCAAAATTCTCCAAGGCCTTTTCGGCCTAACTTGTGGAAGGATGTCCACATCGCCGTTAAAAGCGTGATCGATGCCAGCGCGGTAATATCTCCGAACGCGATGAAATGCCTCGAGAAAGGAATACTAGAGTTAAAGTCTTTGATGTTTGGGAATCGATTTTATGGGACCTTTCCCATCTTCTTTTGAAACAAGTTTATACTGTCATTTGTCGATTCGTTTCAAAATGGATCGAGGCAATAGCTTCTCTACAAATGACACACAGTGGTAATAAAGCTTTTCAAGAATATAATTTTCCGCGTTTTGGTGTTCCTCGACTTGTTATTAGTGACGGTGGATCTCATTTTATTTGAAGATATTTGATAAATTACTATCTAAATATGGGTGAAACACCGCGTAGCAACACCTTATCATCCATAAACTAGCGGACAAGTCGAAGTTTGAACGAGAGAGATTAAACAAATATTAGAAAAAGCGTCGCTATTTCTCGAAAGATTGGTCATCCAAGCTTACGAAGCTTTATGGGCTTATAGGACACTTACAAGACTCTATCGGAACTACACCTTTCAAACTTGTCTCGGAAAATCTGTCACCTCGGTAGAATTAGAGCATCAAGCTTATGGGCGATAAAGGCAGATCAATATTAACTACCTTTCTGCGAAAGCGAATCCTCGATTTCCATGAGCGGAAGAATTAAGACTAGGCGGCTTAAGCGCTAAAATCTACAAAGACGCACTAAAAAATGGCACGATCGTTTATCTCGGAAAGAATTTAGTGTGGGAGATGTCGTACTTTTATTCAATTCTAGACTTAGACTTTTCCCTGGAAAACTTAAATCTAGATGGTCCGGTCCTTTCGAAATTACAAAAGTATTTCCAAGCGGAGCGGTAGAAATTAAGGATAGAAATAGTGCCCCGTTTATAAATAAGCAGGCAGTTAAAATAGTATAATTGTATCGATAATAGAGACTATACGAATAAGCTTAAACTCGTAGAATTACCACCTATTTCTCCCGACTAATCTTTCACTAAGCATTTCGTCAGGCTTATGACGTTAAAAACAGCGCTTCATGGGAGGCAACCCATTTTACTTGTTTTTGTTTGCTATTTTATTTACTATTTTGTTTTCGTTTGCCATTTTGTTTATTTTATTTGTTTTTGGTTACTATATAAGTACTTTTCATCTTTTTAAACTTTTATAAAACTGCTGCTGATTTCAAAACAATTTTACTTGCTGAGTTTACGAAAAGTCTTTTTCTTTACTTTCTCCTCTACTCTGTTTCCCCGATTTACTTTTACTATGGATCCCCCACAGAACTTTATGGAAACCACCTTTAGAGGTAGAAACCAAAGGAGAAGATTTGAGGCTTTGTCTCAAAGAACCATCGGTTAACCATTATGATGAACCCACTATGGACACTTTAGGCATAGCGGTGTTTACTACATGTTTAACGAGTTAGGATGGGAGAGCACACAGAAAAATAGGTTTATCACTTACGAGAGCTCACCCTTGAGTTCTTGAGTTCCTTAGTTTACATCCACGAACATGGTGTCGGGCCGAAAGGAATCATTGCCTTGAGACTTTTGGTATTGAGTTCACCTATAACCATAGGGACTTATTGCTTTATTAGGTTCCCAGTGGACCCTTAGCTTTTACTACCTAAGGCTGATTTATTGGATTTTGGTTGGATTATTTACGGGGTACTTTAAGGAAACTATCACCACGACCGAAAGCATGGATAACAATGAAATACATATTGACCATCCGTTATTTCCATAGGATTCTTGCCCACTCTGTTTGGAAAGAACAAAACCAAAATCTTGTATCCAAGGATGAACTATCTACGCTTTATTGTTTAAACACGGGGCCACATTAATGTTGTCCCACTCTGATGAAGACCTTTACCCGCATTAGTGAGGACCCTAATGTTCTGTCGATGTGGGAGGATTGGTTACAATGATTGCAAATGCTCTTGGACTTCGTTACCAACTTAATAAGCTGCACCATTTGGATCAATTAGGCCTATGAATATTGATTTATGTTTCAACAACATGATAATAGGAAATTTAGGCCACTGCACCTTATGATTACACGATAAGAAGCGAAGTTGTTACTCTTTTACCCTTCGAACCATGCAGAGTTAGTGTCCATAACCGTGATAATTGGTTGTATGAATTGAATCCACGACCACGGAGACACGAAACACCACAATCATATTTTGTTGTTGATAATTTCATGTCCGAAAGCAAGCGGATCACGAAACTCCTCCACGGTTACCATGACTTTACAAATATGGTGAAGCACAAGTAGGCCACGACATAAACCAAGGAGAAAACACTACACAATTAAACACCATTCGACCACTTTGGATGCTTATAAAACTGACATTGATGGAATAAAGAATGAATTGAAGACTATGCGTTTGGATCTTATTGGTTTGGCTGACATCACAGTGGAGCAATTCTATAACATCACCCAAGCTTTAGAGATTTTAAAAGAAAAAATTGGATGAAGCAGTTCTTAGTTTTAGTCTTTCAGTTTTGGTTTTCAATTCTTAGTTTTAGAATTTTCCCATTCGTTTTGTTTCTAGGTAGTTTAAATTCTTGGTTAAATTACGCATTTCGATTACAAGTCATTTAAATTCATCAAAAGAACAAGTTACTTAATTTGATTCAATGCAATTGTTTGTTTGTTTTCGTTTTAAACTTACAATCATTATTATGCTTACAATGTTTTATGGTTTTCTGCTCTATTGCGAATTAATTATCTATATTGGAATATATATGTTGAATGGATTAGTGTTATGTTTATGTTGGAGTATCTGAGATGTTCTGCTTGATATATAAAAATGTTACTCTGTGCTAGTATGTTTTGTTCTGTTTAAATATGCAAAAATTGCAGCTCTTACGATCGTCATCATCCCCGACCGTAACCGCCCTTGATAGCGTTCGCGTCAACTAGATGTTACCGTACGCGGGCTACATCGATAACCACATTGGCGAGCGTTCCTTTTCTTCTTCCCTCAACCTTTCTCTCTTCTTTTTCCATAACTTCCCAACCATCCTACTTCCTCCATTAATTACCCATCAACCCCATTCAACCCACTTTTAATCCCTCTAAATTTTCAAACTTCCCACCATCTCTTTTCACTCTATATATTCACATTACCCGCATTATCCTCCCATTCACTCATTCCTCAACCGTACCCTTTCTCACTCAACAATCCTTGCATGCAAATGGCAAACAATCCCCAACCTATTCCTGGCATTGTCCTACGTGATGGTGAGCAAGGTGAAACTCAACGCATTAAGTTTTTGAAATTCCAACGTCGTGGTCTACACCCCACTAGATATGTTGACACTGACTGCCTCGAGAACTTGGTTTACTTGGGGTGTTCACGCCTTCTTGAGTGTCAACTTTGTGGAACCTTTGTAGCCAACCCCACGTCTGAGACACTCACTCTCGGGTTCCTCGGTTCCTACGCTACATCACTCCGCTTTGGTTCCTGAACCAACTTTACGGTGTTGTGAAGTTTCGCATATTTGGTACCGAATCGAGTTCTCTCGAGCAGCGTTCGGACAAGCTTGATTTCTACAGGAAGGTTTCCACCTCCGTGTGCCGACAACTTTGGAGAAGAGTCCTTCAACCTTTGGCACAACCTCACCAACAACCGAGCACACTCTATGATCATCTCAGCGCCACCCAAATCCATAACTTGGCCATCGCTATTTCCACGCATCTAGGCAACACAATTTTCATGCGAGATAGTAACCAGCGGTTAAACTCAAGGGTATTCTTCATGCATTGTGCATTCTCGGGTCGAGAAAATAAATGCACCTTTCCTCTGGCCCATATTCACTCCATACGCACGGAGGAGGCAAACCTTTCTATTTTGGAGGGCTTGTCACTTCTCTTGCTCGCTGAATCATGGAACACCCTTACCCATTGCCATCCGACCACCGTTACGCTCACTCTTGACCATTGCAAATCAGCCCACCTCATCTATGGCGGGGCGATGGAAAGTTCCATCCGTGATACAAAACCGCGTTTACACTAATATTGTTTTGCCTTGCGAGGATCGTATCGACCCTCGAGCCGAGCCAAGCGGTTTTCAACCTTGAAGACCACAGAAGCCCTGCTTCTTGCTCAAGAAGAACCTCATATCGGCCCGTGATGAGATGCGGGAAGAGCTGGATCGAGTGTTCCGTGCGACATACAGGTCGTCCTCGCTCCTCCCCTTCTCTTGGCGAGATCCTCGAGCTATCCACCATCAAAATCTTATATCGCGAGCCGAGAGGGTACATCGGGCGCTTGACGCCTTATTTGCACAAAATGCTCAAATCTTAAGTGGTCGGCGAATGAAAGGCTTGATGAAGTGCTAAGCGAGTGAATGCTTTGAGGATGGATGTTACATCTCTTGGACCACGAGCCGACTCAAGCTACTCCTTCGGAAGGTCAAGAACCGAAGCCGCCGTGGTCGGATGTTTTTCCTTTTCTTGTTGTTTTCCTTGTTTTCCGTTGTATCTTTTATTTAACCTCGCCATTATATCATAACATTGAGACAATGTTTGATATAGTGTGGGAGAATCTTACAATTTTAATTTCAGAACGAGTAATTTCATTTCTATTTCAGTTATATTTCGTTATTTCGTTTTCTCCCCGTTTTATCTAGCCATACCAAAATTTTTCACCTTTTATATTCGCATAATCGTTAGTTACCTACTTTAACCAAAATCTTAGTTAGAAGGCCGAGAGCGATCCAACGAGAACTATACGATTATGACACCTTGACTCCTACTTACGCGAATCGTCTCTATTTCGTTATACCGATACTTTCGGTTTGAGTCTTAATTTAGCCCCTAGTAGTTTATATTAGCAGTCGGCACCAGTCTTAGCACAAACCACGTGGAAAGCCGATGAATATAAGTGGATGATCTCAGTAATTTATTCAGAAAAATGTTATATGATTTAAGGAAATAGCCAAGGCACCAATTAAATTGGGCGATCCTCACCCGATCGTTTAATCCAATGGATGTGAAAGCTTTTACTAAGTAACATAAGAATCCATTGTTTAGATGGTTCAGAAGCATCTGGTACTGAACTCGGTAGGGAAGATTACGGTCTGATCCCCCGCATCTTACAATCGGATAAAAGAGGTTGCCACATAATTGTGCCAGAAACCGTTGTGTTTTGATCAGAACCACTAACCGGCTATTCCACTACGTGCGTGTAAAGATAATGGGCTTAATGTGATTGCGCAAGAACAAACCGGGTGAAATAGGAACGAGAAACCTTGAGTTGAATTATAATGGTATAATTAGATGTTTTTGTTTAAAACGGATAGTCGTCGACTAGCTTGTTGCTTGTGTCATTAGCGTATCGTTGTTGTTTCATTCGATTTTCTTGGCCGAACTAACTTAGGATCTCTTGTAACAATTTGAAAACGAAAGGTATACTAGTTATGTGCGTTTATAAAACTTGTCCGATATTTTTAAATTGATTATTTTGCTTGAGGACAAGCAAAGGTTTAAGTATGGGGGAATTTGATAACACGAAATCATATCGTTTATTTTACATGAAATTAACCCGTTTTGTATTATTTTGACCCGATTAACTCCGAATATTTCGAGATTGTCATTACTTTTGCGGTATTCACAACTTAGCTCAAAGCAGAAGAAAATATGAAACAATGCAAGAAAACACCAAAAAAGAAGAAAAGATTAAACATCAAAGATTACGATTTTGTAGTTGTGATGAATGCCTGTGTCACGACCGTAAGCCATCTTGAAGAGTGTTACGACCGTAACACACCCATGACGACCGTAACACGGAGAAAACACCAACCATGCTCGTAACACAAAGGCCACGACCGTAACGCGCATTATAGTTAAATTAGAAGAGCAGATCGTGGCGAGGCTTTGACTGAAGGAGTTTCTAACACTCCTGTTTTCTCTCAACCACAGAAGCCACGTTCTAAAGGACTAATCCACGTCCCTATATTCCAGGAGATTCTCAAGGCAAGCTTCGTGACAAAGTTTCAAAACTCAACTACCGATCCTAGTTTTCTATAAATACCTCAGCCTTCAACATCAAACGGACGGAGCATTTTATGATTTTCTTGTGCGGAAGCTCTGCCGAATTCGAACCCAGAACCCAATATTATTTTCGGTTTCTAATTTTCCTCGCATTCGATTATTCCTTTTCATTTCCATTGCCCAAATAATAATTTCCAACATCAGGGAATTATTATTATAGTTTAGGATTTTTATTTAAGCTTCAGAATTCATTACTTTACCGATACCGAATCCGAGTTTCCGACTTGTGGAAGAAGGATTGAAGTGTTAATGCTTTATTTCGTGTTTTTATTTTGCAATTGTATTACAGATTCTTTAATTAATTAATGCAAATTTAAATTATTATTATTTATAATGTCCAATTTATATTTGTTTGCTTTTACTTCCTGTACGTTCGTTTTAATTTCCATGGCTAACTAAACCTTTAGTGTCGGTATGGGATAGTAAGAGACATTAGGCATCTGATCAACAACTTAGGCTAAAACTTTAATCAACTTAACTCTGGTTATAACTTTTATGCTTAAAAACAAAACCTTCGAAAGTAAGAAGATAAATAGGTTAGATCGAGACCACGAAAGTGTGAGGTTTTTAACCGGATAGCTAAAGTTAGGCATTTGATTTAAATACAGTGAAAGCGCTTTAAAACAATTAGAATTAATTAAGTTTCCAAAAATTACTTCTAAACACTTATAGGCTAGCGAAAGCAGGTATAGGGCTTTAGACGTATAATCCGAGATAAGACCATGAAAGTGTGAGTTGAGGGTTTTTAAACTGATTAATTCTACGGACACACCAAGTTGACCATCCTAATATGCCTAAGCCAGATTAGATCCTTTAAGTCGACTCTATTACATACCGACCATTTCATTTCATAATTACTTTAAAACCAATTAATTTACCTTCCTTAACCTTCCTAAAACCAAACGTGACAATTTCGGCCTTAGCTAAACAAACATTACTTTCCCGCACTAGAGTGATTACAAAGTCCCTGTGGATTCGACAATCTTTTATTACTACCGCGATAGGCTGTGCGCTTGCAGTTAAGATACCGTTAGACACATTAGGTTTATCGCACATCAAATATTCATAAAAATTATGTTGAAAAATATATGAGTATATGGTCTAATACACTTCACACACATCTATAAAATATATAACACCCTTGCATTTGTACTGATCACATAAAGCCCATATAAATATTTATCCGTGTATTTATATGGTTGTGCAATATTGTTATAAATATTAAATAAAGATAGTAATTTAAAAATTATATGCTATAGTAATTCAGAAGTCATTAAACATATTATCTCTAATATTTGTTTAATTTAAGTAAATATTTTGTCGGTCCGTCAAACATGTTTATAATTTTTAAATTCTTCTACATTGTAAATTTATGGATGTTATTTGATATCATATGATTTTATTATCTAATAGAAAATAAATTTAAACACAGTTAAATTTTATAACAAACCTTTGACAAATATTGGACAAATACCAATTAATCGAAAAATTAAAGGAAAAAGTTTTTGAAAATAGAATGTGATAAGTAAATTATAAAAAATAAAATAAAATAGAATTTGGTAAGTAAATTAATTAATTAACGTTTTAAATTTATATCATGACTTCATCCTTATTTTGTATCCTTGTTCTTCTTGCAATTATCTTAAATAACAAATTTAACTTTTTAATTTATTTATAAAAGGATAAGTAAAAGATCAATTATTTATAATCTTACACTTTTGTCGGTCCATTGGTAAAATAGGTTCGGTCTGTCAGACGTGTCTATAATTTTTAAATTCTTTTGTATTGTCAATTTATGGATGCTATTTGATATTATATGATATTTTATCATCTAATAGAAAATAAATTTAAACACAATTAAGTTTTATTAATTTTTAATTAATTTGAAGTTATTATGTAATTCTTAATTAAATAAATATATATAAAAATATACAAATTAAATAGTGTCGATCCATCGAAAATATATTGTCTCGTCAAAATAACTTATAATTAATTTCCAATTTTAATTCTTACTAAAAATTAATGAGTTAAGTATTTTTTATATAATTTGTTTTAAAATTTAAATAAATATTATTTATCTATTAGTTTGAAATTAAAATGAATCATGTTAAATTCTTATTATAAGAAGTTGAGTATTTTTTTTCTTATATTATGGCATAATATTATATATAATAGTTTGGTCAAGTTTATGATATTGTTTTAAATAAATATTTTATAAAATAATCATAACTAATTTATTGAATAATTGTTTTAGGACCATAATTAATTACATTTTATTAAAAATAATACTAACATTTTTTTATAAATTAAAATTTTAATATAATTATTTATAGTCATCCAATTTATATTTTTATATTATCATTAAAATATTACTTTTTATAGAAAATATTAAAGACGTAGGAATTGAATGATAAATTTCTTATCATCATTCAATAAGATTTTCCTTTCTTATAAGTATCATTTTGTTTTTATAAGTAAAAACTTTAATTAAATTAATTATTGTTAGAGAAATATTACCTAAAAAATATGAACAAACATTTATTCTATAAAAATATATTTTTCAAAAGATTAAAAAATTATGGATCATGACAATAATATCTAAAATACATTTATATCAAAGTTACACATTAATTTGACTAATATAATTCAATAAATATATACTTTAGTCATCTACACTTTTAACTTTACATCTTTTCATTTTTTTACCAATATGAATTTATTATGAGAAATTTAAGAATTTGTTCCCAATATTAATTTATGTTCTTTATCAAAAATAAATATTTATAGAATTTTTTGTATTATAAATAATAACTATTAATGTAATATCCCATACTTCTTAAACATGAGAATAGTTGAATTGAGACCCAATGACTAGTAGTGTAAAGAAATTACTAAGTCAATGTATTTACTAAAAGATGACAAGTGGATTAATTAGAATGAAAAAGAATTAGTTGTAATTGAACCAAATGACATTTTTGGGAATATGGCTTAGTTGGAAGACATTATGGTCATTAATCAATCCTTGCATGGAATCTTTAGATATATTTAGTAGAAGTTATGGCACTAAGATGAATTTGAGTGAAGAATAAAGAGGAATAATAGAAATCATGCTAGCAACACACACATTTGAGGGAGAAAAAAATTGCTAGTGATGTTTCATGACAGGGACAAGAATCGACATGCTCTAATACCAACTGTAACATCCCATACATATATGTCTAGAATAATATGCAGTGATGCTATAAATGGTACAAGAAACATACAACTAGATGAAAAAGGCAAGAATTTAAAACAGAATACAATATAAATCTTCATCATAATGCATCCAGGAAATTTGTCTTCAACATCGCACAACGGAAAGATACATCTACAGAAGTCTTCCTGCCTTTTGCTCATATGCAGTCTTCGAAACCAATCATCTAACAATTCTACTATCACTTATAACCTGTTCCTGAAAAAATAATAAGAGGATTAAGGTGAGATTACTAAATCTTAGTGGGCCTCCCTATCTTAAGGGTTTGCTCGGTTCTACAGGGTACATGCATAATAAACAGATTCACCTAGAATTCGGAGTTACGCCTCACGTCACGATACAAGTACAAACAAGGATAGCACCATCATTGGAAGTCCCATAACTGACCAATGAGGTAATAATACAAACGACAAACATAATATGCAAACCCACATCCATATGTGAGGAATTAAGAAGTACGTTAGTACCTTTACCACGGTTACGCATTCATGTCCTCGGTGAGTAAACCCAATGCCTAATGTCAAGAGACTCGTACCAATCCATTGCACGACCAAATAGATCATTCCTATATGGAATTCCGTCTACGAAGAGTACACGAAGTGACATTGCCTATATGGCGTCACAACCACGTCAGTTATCTACACGCTGATGAATTACTCAAGCACGAAATCGCCTTCTCGACACATGGCCCATCGGGTGATAGCCTAATGGTGTAGCCTATTAGGGACCATTAGAGGTGAGTTGTACACAAGGATTGCCTACATGAGAATTTCTTCCCCACCATACCAAGCAATACAAATGAGTTCAAGGTGGAATGCCCTCCTTCACCGATCCACACAAGCACATCGCCTTTGGTAGCTCAGACGCGTATGATATACCCAGATTGTAACACCCCAATTCTACCCAAAGTTTATATACAAAAATCAGAGTAATTTAAAATTTCATAAATTAAACACTGAGGCGTTACATTATCAAAACAACTCACTTTAAACAGTTTGATTTAAAGTACAAGCGTCTCAAAACAAACATGCAACATTCTTCAAAATAATAAATCCCAAATCATATATTCCTGGGTTATCCTCAATATCACTTACTAAACTCAACAACAGACGAAGTCTCTTTATAGATCGTACCCAACTTGAATTATCTTAAACAATTCCAATCTCCTCGTTGTTAACATCTGCACCTCTAAAATTCCAAATGATCACAACCGCATCAACCTCTAACTCACGCGTCCGACAATTTTTCCTTATGAAATTCAAATCGTTGCAAGGCAGCAGTACACTTTTTCCAACTCTATGCCGAAATACATCTTAAGTCCAAAATGAAATATCACAATACACCGCACAAGGTTCTTCAGTACTAAACAAAACCAAAATCAAAGCATTCGCTAAACTTTCCAGCTCAAACAAATTCGCTTACCATCGCGAAGTCCAAGTAGCGACTCAACCATCTCGAGTCAAAATACCCACGAGTAATACCAACTTATAAAAAGATCTTCCGTCAAACTCACAAAGTTAACCATCCAAAACAAAGGAACTTCTAAACTCGAATTAACCCCTTAAAGTCTCCTACAAGGCACAAAATAAATCTTGCGGAACCGTCAAAATATCACATCTAAGTTCTTGACTCAAGGCACTCTCATTCAACAGTTCAAAATTCTATCTTTAGAATACTCGACATGCACCAATGTAACTTCTCATCGATAACACTACACTTGGATGCTTGCTACGATTTCTTAACTTTATGTGAACCAAATAACATCCATGAACACGAAATAACTCTTAAAGCTACTCATGAGAGTACTGTTTGAACATCCCAAAATTATACCTGACGCATCAGTCACACTAATGACATCAACAAACACTCGCCAGAACCATACACTATCTTGAAAAGCATTGTCTAAACATCTTGGTTCACACACTAACCGTAGACGCCGGACATCACATCAATCTCACTAAACACATAAACTCCACATGACTGATTCATCCAAATATCAATCCTCGGAAGTAGACACTTACCCTCAATATCCATTTCGTTCCTTGACTGCAAACAACCCACCAACTCGGGTAACCTTTGCTCTACTCGAACAACACAACGGTAGCACTCCACGGTGACCCGCTTGAATAAACAACTCTGCTCAACTAATCCTCAAGTCGACTTTTCAACTCTAATTCAGAAGCAAACATCCCTTAAGGACACTTCGAATCACAACTAGTTCCAGAAACTAAATCCATCAAAACTTCACTTCGCACTACTGCGGTAATTCACTTACATCTTCACAATATACCTCAGAAGAATCACAACAAGGAGCTCACATGCCAAAATCTTGCTCCTCACCAAAATCCAAATTCGCTCACAACTCAAGTAACCATGCACTACCTTGTGCAAACACATCAGCTTCCTACACTATTAAGTTAGCAAGACAAGTCTATCCCAACCAACACAATCCCCGACCACTATCAACAAGAGATTAAGGATGATCAGTCCCTCAATTTGTCAATAGACAGGCGACAATCATGATGGTGACATAAACCATCTCAACCAAACTACAAAGCCTTGACGTACACTTCAAGTTACAGCGTAACAACGCTGAGGCTCCATCCTAAGCCACAAGCGCCACCAAAAGTAAGACTTCTCCCCACTTGTTTCAAACTCATCTCTGGATAAACAATTTGAAACAAACAAGTACAAGTGTTTCACACACATGTCGCATACAACAGGATTAAACACACTAATAACTTGGTCGACAGACCGACCTGCTCTGATACCACTAATGTAACACCCCAATTCTACCCAAAGTTTATATACAAAAATCAGAGTAATTTAAAATTTCATAAATTAAACACTGAGGCGTTACACCATCAAAACAACTCACTTTAAACAGTTTGATTTAAAGTACAAGTCTCAGATACATAGCATCGCCGGAAGACATAAATTGATTCAAAAACATCAAAACATCTTCTTTATTAAACTTCCTTAATAAATCACATTTTCATAAAGTATGATCCTATATACAAAAGGAAGAACAACAAAAGAATCAACAACAAGACAACATAATTGTTTCCCCCCGAGTGCTACGTATCGAGGCGACTCGACTAATACGTGACTATAAACTCCGTCTTCATAACCGCGTTACCAATATATAGGTGAAACAAATAAAGGGTGAGATACTCCAAAACATATAATTATAGGCATGATAATATATATATATATATATATATATATATATATATATTTACTTTTGGAATCATAATGGATATAAGTTAATAAGTGCATTCCAACACGTATCCAAACTTCACTTACTTTGATCGTTATTCTAATGTGTATAATCTACACTATAACCTCATCGGCATAAATCATTACAACAACACATAACTTCCGTCACCATGAAATCATCACAAGTTATTACCTCACTAATCAACACGGCAATTATAAGCAACAACATCAAACAACAACATCAAACAATGTTAATCACCTAAGCAACATAAACGAAACATCACAAATTGGCTAAAGCCCATCTTCGCTTTTGGCATAAAGCCCATCTTCGCTTTTGGCATAAAGCCCATCTTCGCTTTCGGCATAAAGCCCATCTTCGCTTTTGGCATAAAAGCCCATCATCACAAACATCATCGCATCACATTTTGCATTAAGCATTTCATCAAGTTAAATCATCACAAAGTTCATCACTTATATTCATCGCTTAGTTATCATGAAATTACTAAGTTATATTCATTTCATGTTTATCATAAAGATCCTCGCCAAACAAAACATCATATATCATCACAATTTAACATCGTCAATCAATTAAAACTCAACGCCAAACAACTCAAACATAAACATAACCGACTCCATGAGACACGACTATGTTATGCATGTGGTACCCATCGCTTTGTCCGTAATTAGGGACACTTGGCATAAAGCCGATCTTCGCTCGGCATAAAAGCCATCATCGCTTGGCATAAAAGCCTCTTCGCTTGGCATAAAAGCCCTCTTCGCTTATGCAATGTATGTGACTCGACAATAAAACAACACAACACAAACACACCATCATCGCTCGTCAAAATTGGCATAAAGCCCACATCGCCATAATTTATCCAAAACAAGACAAATATATCATCGCATCATCATGTACAAAACATATATCATCGCATTATAATTGCATTATGCAAAACGTCACATATAATTCACCATCATCAAAATTATGCATTCACAAATCGGAAGCATTTATCAACAACATTAATATAATCCTCACATTATCATGTACAAAGACATATACTTCGCATCGCATAATCAACAAGTATTTACTAACTAATACGTCGTCGCAAAGATTATGCTTAATCATCCAATCTCATTTTCGATTTGCTCACTAAATTCTACATACGGAAAGATAGTCACACACCTATCATCGCCGCAAAAGTCATCTCTAATAACCGCATTACTCCTAATCGTCAACATCGCAATCGGATTCTAAAAGTAAGAAAAATTGAATTTTGAGGTTACGGAGCTGCAACACGGGCACCGTGTTGCACAACACACTTGATGTTGCAAAAATCACACAAGGCAGGACACAACACGGGTGGCGTGTCGTACGACAATGCCAGTGTCGCGGGGCCTGCACTCACCAAAATTTCTATTTTTGAGTTTTTTCCATTCTTCCACCATGGTTTCTTTCCCATTTCCATACTCTTAATTCTACAAGCTAGCACCTAATACATCCACAAACCATACTCCTAATCCAACTCTTCTAACCCATTCCAACAATCAACCAACAAAACCCATAAATCAACCTATCCATTTTTCCCCAAATCCAAAACATAAACATCAAAACCTATAAATATGAGATGAAGAATCAAACCCTTACCTCTAGCTTGGAGATGATCCATGGTGATTCTACAAAGCTCAACCTCAAGCTTCTCTGCTCTCTTGCTCTTCTTCTCTCCTCCTCCTTCTTCTTCTTCTTCTAAACCCTCTTCTTTTTCTCTCAAGTTTCTATTTTTGCTTTTTCTTTGTCAAATGGGAAGAATGAGGAAAATTTGATTTTTATAACTATATTTCCTTACTAGCTCTCAAGTTCTATGTTTGGTGTTGGCATTTAGAATGGAAGGAAAACAAGGGAAGTATTTTATGGATGGAAAGAAAGTGAGGAAATTGGTTTTATGATAACCTTACTAGCAAACTAAGGTGTAAACCCAACTCTTCCCAAATAATCTTCACACTCCTAATTTATTCTTATAAATTAACACACTAATAATATCTACCAATATTATTAATTCAATCAATTAAAATAATTCCGGGGAATTACACATCGGATCCGAATAATATTTGACCGAACCGAATAGAATAAAACCGGACCGAACACAACGTCGCGGATAAATTAATAGATATATTAATTAATATGAATATTCTCGTCGCAAAATAAATATCGATCGGTAATTCGAAAATATTAATATAATATATTATTATTTAAAATAGGGCGTTACACAGATCACTCAGCAAGGTATCCAAGATCGCTCAGCAAGGCACAAAATAATGATCACTTAGCATTAGTTATGGTCATAAGTGATTTACGTCCTGGTATAAGGCGTACTCCGATTCAAGCATATTCTAAAACCACAATGGGCATTCAAGCCACAAGGCACACATCAAAACCCATCATTCGTACGTTGTACCGGGACGACGGGAAAAAAATTCTCATAAGCACATGTTATATATTTTTCGATCAAAAGTCAACCAACAATCACATTCTTGACCATCTCATAATTACATCCATTGATGATTAAAACACATTTCTTATACTATCGAATTAATAATTCTCCATTGTCCATAAGTCATCCCCTTATAACTTAATTATACCTAATATCGCTGAGGAAAAAGTAGAGGCAAACGATTCTAAGACTTAGAACCATTATGCACTTGGGGAGGAAATAATAAAATTCTGTTCTACAGGTCGCGCTAAGCCCCAAAAACCGCGCTAAGCGTGACCTGGAAAATAAATATTTTTCAGAAATGCTACAGTTCGCGCTAAGCCCCAAAACCGCACTAAGTGTGACCTGCGATTCTACAGAAAACCAGTTCTGAAACAGAACTGTCCAAGGTCCCAAAACTCCAATTTTCTTGCTTCTAACATGTTAACCATAACAAATAGAGTTCGAAAAACTGAATATAAACATCTAAATCATCATCAAAGCAACATGCAATGTCATTCTCTTAATCCCTAAAAATCCCAATTTTCATAAAACCCCAAACGTTTCCCCAAGTCTCTATCTATGAGACTTACCTTGCTCAATTGGAGGTTATAATGATATAATTTCTGCGATAGAACTCTTATCATGCTCAAAACTTCATCTTCATCATCAACAATCCCGTAATGTCCTTTTTCCAAATTTCAACAAGAATCTCCGATCTTCAAACGCATTTTTCTCCTTCAATACAAAGGCTATAAAGACGAATTAATATACCAAATCGAAGAAAATTTCGCAAGCTTTTCAGAAAGTCTGGAATGATCTGAATCAGAGTTACGAGCTAGGAGTTATGGCCTGATTAGTTGAGGTTGTTCAAAGGTAGCGAAAATGGAGTTTGAAATGAGAGAGCACGACTTCTTCCTTCTTTCTCTTTGTTCTCTTGGCACAAAATCTGACTTATAATTGTATCTCCCGAACAATGTCTTATGTCACATGCAATTTTATGTTCTTTATCCAAAATGCCCTCCAGCTAAGTAGTATTTACAAGCATGCCACTTAGTTCAATTCTAACCAACTCCTTACTAATCCAACTACTCCACTAATTCTCTCTTATTTAATTCTAATAACTTCTCATACATAAGAGTATATCTATAGGGATCTTACAACAATAATATCTATAATACATTTATATAAAAATTACACATTAATTTGACTAATATAATTCAATAAATATATACTTTAGTCATCTACACTTTTAACTTTGCATCTTTTCATTTATTTTACCAATATGAATTTATTATGAGAAATTTAAGAATTTTTTCCCAATATAAATTTATGTTCTTTAACAAAAATAAGTATTTATAGAATTTTTTGTATTATAAATGATAACTATTAATCATATAAATATATATTTTTTTATAAATTAAAATTTAATTATTATTGATTAAATTTTAATTGTATCTATAATTAGAGTTAATCTATTATATCATTTTGTCCCGTATAATTAGAGTTAATATATTAAGGTGATTAAAATAGAAATGTACTATTATTCTATTTATTTATTTTTTAATATTTTTATAATATATTTCAAATAACTATTTATCAATATTATGACTTCTCTCATTTATTATATTTATTAAATATATTTATAACACCTAATTTATAATGTTGTGTTCTAAAATAGTGAATATATTGAAATTTTCCGTAAATGAAAAATATAAACCCTAAACTCTATTTTGTGAATAGAAAAAGAAAAATAAACCAATGACAATTATAATTAGGATATGAAAACAACTGCTTATTATACTACCTAAATAGAAAATAACTGTTTATTTAAATAATTGAATAAAAAATAATATAAGTATACTTATTTATATAATAGAATATATTACCTAAATAGAAAAAATAATAAAAGTTACACAATTATTTTTTTAATTAAGAATCTTACTTATTATATAAATAATATCATTATAATAATAAACTATAAGATTTCAAATAATATCCTTATAATTAATTCAATGTTACAACATTATCAATATTATAATTAAAATTATGAGTATCATTTAATTGGATATTAATAAGGGAGCGTTTGTTTCCAGTGTCAAAATTTATTCCCATGAATTACTATCTCGAGAAAATAGATATTGTAGGAAATTTATTGGAAGGCATTCTTTATAAAACTTGTTTGGCAAGTATTTTATTATTCATAGAAAATTTTGTAGCCTTTGTGTTTAACTTGATTTTTACATTGAAATGTACTGTTGAACTTAATTTTGCATAAAGTTATTCGAACATAAATAACTCACTCTTAACATGAATCAATTTTATAGAATCAATTCACTCAAAATCAATTTTCTTCACCGCATAACCAACATACACAATATAATATGTTTTTATATTTTTTAATAGTTTGCTAGCATGTATGATTAAACGTATGCTCTATGTGTCAATTGTATTGTTTGGGTGAACAACATAGGGTTTGGAGTGATAAGGAGGTGTTTGTTCGATTTCCCCCGCTAACGAAATAACAACAAACATTTGCCATTAAAAAATATTTGCTCTTTTGGTTGTATTTAAGTTAAATTAGCGATGCTTCTCATAAAAAAGCCAAATTAGTGAATCTAAGTTTCTGGTTTGAAATTCAATATGATGAGTGATTAAGTATAGTTTATTAAAATACTTGATCATTATAATCTTTTATTATCGTTGTTGGATGGGTAGAGAAGAAATTTCTTAGGACTTGACATGTCAATGCACTAGGATATTAGTGTGAAATGCAACTGAATTTTTGCTAAATTAAAGACTTGAAATTTGATGACTAACCAGAATAGTCAATAGCAGGGCTATCCCACAACAGCGAAGCGGAGGCCGACCCCTATAGGAAGAACCTTGGTGGTACAGAACACTATAGCGGCCATTGTAGGATAAATAGCATGATAGCTGAGCAGATCGGTTACCGTTTATCCTTTTCCTTCTCTAAAAAGTTTAAATTACCCTTTAAACTTACAATGTTTTTGGATTTTTTTAATCAAATTTGAATTGAGACTCAACCTTAATTTGATGACAAGGTTTGTTCCACATTATATAATATATCAATAATTTATTGGTCCCAAATAATAATAATCATCCCTTATATTATTAATTTTGTATTCTCTGATATTTTATTAATACAATATGCACTGAAAATGTTTTTTAAATTATTATATTGTATATTTTATTGAAATATACTTTTTGTATGTTATCAAATTTTATGTACCATTTGCTTTTGCTTCATACATTCTACATATTTTTTATTTCAGACTAAATTTTTATACTTTAAATATTTTTTTTATAATATTGAATTTTACATAACATCAATATTGAACAAAATAACCAAACATTAACGGGTATCCGTGCGGACGCACGAGTATCACACTAGTTTAAAAGAAGAGAATTTTTTTTGACAAATTTCTTAATGCCCATGAATTTAAATTAGGTAAATTTTTATAAAACTTTAATTATTTTAAAATAGATTAATTAAAATAAAAAATAAAGTGGCATAAAATTAAATTATTTGATTGTTTTAGGATATCGAAATCCAACTAAATTCAAAGGTGTATTAAAAGGGGTGTTAAAAAAAGTTAACTAATTTTCATATATGAAAGCTCTGCACCTTTTGAATCTTTTAGCAAGTGTGATTCGAAAGCATTTAGATTTTAAAGCGTGGCCTAATTAATGTGAGTGATCGGTTGAAAAATAAGCAAGTTGTTTTTTTATGATAAACTTCTTCCAATTCAAGAGAGGAGTTAATATTGCGTGGAAGTTACAACCTATTCATAAGATAAGTTACACTAAATCTACATCTGTCTTTTAACTTGAACATTTAACCGCAAATATACATTAAAAATAAAACTAAAAACTAAAAATAAAATAAAAATAACATATATAAAATAATTTTACATTCTCAATTAATTTTATACTGTCAACCAATCACAATCATATTAAATATGAAATCATAATATTATTTTTAAATAAATCATTTTTTCCATTTTTTATTATTAATCATTTTGAAAAATAACAATATAAGTCGCCTTACAATTTCAATGAATAATTAATAATAGTTTTCCTATTATATCCTTAAGTATTTATTATTTTTTCTCCTATCAATTATATAAATTTATCATTCACATATCATTAATAAATGATAATTTTGTAAAAAAAATTCATAAATTCTTATTTTCATACAATAATCATTGTTTTTCTTAATATGTGTGAAAAGTCTAAAACGACTTATAATAAAAAAACGGAGGTAGCATATGATATGATTAAATAATATTTTTTATTAAATGATTGTAATTTTACACTGTTAGTGCACTATCTTTTAATTCATTTAAAAAAAATAATGGATAGAAGACATATAGTTTTTATGTGTTACTTAAATATTGTTATAGATTTATGATTTTTAGTTAAATTAATAATTTTATTTATTAATTATTATAACTAAATTAAATTTTTTGAATATTTTATTTTCAAATTTATATATTTATTTAAATCAAAAGTTTTTCTCAATTTTTTAAAACTCAAACTAACCACATAACTTCTAATAATATAAAAATATAATTTATTTTTATTTAATCTCCCCTTAATTTTTCTAGATGTTATCCCCATCCTTGCAGTGAATTTTGATTTATTCCTTAAGAATTTTTTAGATTTTATCTTGTGATTCTCTCAATTTTTTTAGATTCTCTTTAATATATACTCTTATGTAGCTTAATCTACCTTCACCACATCTACTGCTTTATTTATCACATTCGACCAATTCTTGCTTGAAAAATTCTATTAATTTATTAGTTTCTATCTTGACGATTCCTTTTAAAGTTGTATTGTAAAAAATGCCCAGCTATGATCTAAAATAATAAAATTAACATCATTTCATTCATTTTTTAATTTAAATTTATTTTTTAATAATATAATAGTTAAAAAATAAAATAACTATTTACTATGCTCTTTTTATTCTTGACATTGCTCTCACTATTCAAACTCCAATCCACGGTAGTTGAAATTTTTGACTTTGGTGATGAGGTAGGAGGAGTTTGAATTTTCTGCACAAATGCGTTTGAAGTGAATCACAATGGTAACCGTTTGAGACGGAGTCCACGACAGTGATAAGTGGTACTTGAATTTTTGTTGTTCAATTCATATGACAGGTAAAAATGATTGGTTTTTGAAAATCAATCAAACTACAAAAAATAGAGTAAAATTCGCGGATGATACCACTTTGGCGGCCGACGGCGTGAGTGATGTTTTGATCATGAAAGGGATGAAAGTCATTCCTTGATCAAAGATGTGTTGTACATTCCTGGAATTAAATGTAATCTCTTGAGCATTGGTCAATTACTTGAGAAGGATTACACAATTCGCATGGAAAACAAGATTTTGCGCGTTTTTGACCGAAACAAAGTCTTAATCCTTAGAATCTTAAGGTTTTAGGTGGACAGGTGGTGTAAGGTTTTAGGTGGACAGGTGGTGTGTCTCTCACAAGGGTGCTTGTTCCTCAACTTTATATTAATGCTCCTACTATTAACTCCCTCTAACATGGTATCCAAAGTCTTTGGTTCGAGAAAGGGACCGACTTAGTATCGACCGTTACAAGGTGTCAACGGCGATAAAAGTGGAGGAGCATTGTGGACTCACACTTGATGGGGAGTGTTAGAATAATATAGCAAGTGTGAGTAAGTGAGGAAATAGTCCCACATTTGATAGGAATGTGGAGACTTAAGCATATATAAGTGGGAGAACCCACTCACCTATCACCTTAAGGTTTTAGGTGGACAAGTGGTGTGTCTCTCACAAGGGTGTTTGTTCCTTAACTTTATATTAATTCTCCTACTATTAACTCCCTCTAACACATCCATGGCTGCAAACCGCACCTTCAAGATAGAGTTGAAGGTAATGGAGCACAAGTGTCTTGCTACAACGATAAGTTGTGACGAGTCGTTGTGGCACTACCGTCTTGGACACCTCAATTTTAGAGACTTCGACGCGTTACAAAGACATGGTATGGTGACCGAACTGCCCAAGATCAATTTTCCAACCGAGATTTGTGAAAAAATGTAAGATAGATGAGAAGCAAAGATATTTAGACAAAGGATAAAGATGGTTAGTGGTTACATTATAGCAATGGAAATCTTGTAAATGTGCAGGTGGTTTGGACACCCGACTGGATTGTCTTAAAGTCGTGTGTTGCTTATTACATAGATCTTCCAAAAGGGAAGTAATAGGAATATTTTCAGTGGGAGATGAGTTAGCAGACATAATATGGTTACGGGGGGAGGAGAGTGTATGTTAGAGTTTAAAAAAATCATCAAAGCAAGCATAATCAGTAGTATCCATATCAGGGCTGGAGTTTTTAACAATGTTAGTTGAGGGATTAATGTAAGGAAAAACGTGTTCATGAAAGATAACATGTCTAGAAGTGAAAATATTTTGTGTGTGTGTGTGTGTGTGTGTGTGTGTGTGAGAGAGAGAGAGAGAGAGAGAGAATCAAAAAGGACATATCCTTTAGTACCATTTTTGTATTCCAAAACTTAGATTTTCTTGCTCTAGGGTCCAATTTGTCTCTATTTTGCATCAAGGTAGATGCAAGGGAAACACAACCAAATACCTTTAAGTCAAGGAAGGTGTGTGGTTGGTTAAAAATAAGCTCATTAGGTGTTTTCTGTTTAAGAACAGGAGTAGAGAGTCTATTAATCAGAAGTGTGGCATGAAGTAAAGCATAAGAGCAAAAGCATTTTGGAAGTTTAGATTGAAAAAGCAAGGCCATAGTACCATTAAGCAAGTAACGATGTTTTCTTTCAACAACATAGTTCTGTTGAGGCGTTTCTACACAAGAGGTTTGATGTAAGACTAGTAAAGGACCCGTGCGTTCGCACGGGTCGCGAAAAGTCGATATAAATATTAAATAAATATTATATAATTATGGTTAAAAATGTATATAAAAATTTATACGAATTAAGAGAGAAAAAAAGCTTTTCTATTATGATTGTCACATAAATTTTAATTTAATTTATTAAGTTGTAGTAGTTGTCAGGAAATATACATAGAAATTATGTTGAAAAATATATGAGTATATGGTCTAATACATTTCACACACATCTATAAAATACATAACACCCTTGCATTTGTACTGATCACATAAAGCCCATATAAATATTTATCCGTGTGTTTATATGGTTGTGCAATATTGTTATAAATATTAAATAAAGATAGTAATTTAGAAATTATATGCTATAGTAATTCAGAAGTCATTAAATATATTATCTCTAATATTTGTTTAATTTAAGTAAATATTTTGTCGGCCCGTCGGACATGTTTATAATTTTTAAATTCTTCTGCATTGTAAATTTATGGATGTTATTTGATATTATATGATTTTATCATCTAATAGAAAATAAATTTAAACACAATTAAGTTTTATAACAAACCTTTGACAAATATTGGACAAATACCAATTAATTGAAAAATTAAAGGAAAAAGTTTTTGAAAATAGTATGTGATAAGTAAATTATAAAAAATAAAATAAAATAGAATTTGGTAAGTAAATTAATTAATTAACGTTTTAAATTTGTATCATGAGTTCATCCTTGTTTTGTATCCTTGTTCTTCTTGCAATTATCTTAAATAACAAATTTAACTTTTTAATTTATTTATAAAAGGATAATTAAAAGATCAATTATTTATAATCTTACACTTTTGTCTGTCCATTGGTAAAATAGGTCCGGTCAGTCAGACGTGTCTATAATTTTTAAATTCTTCTGTATTGTCAATTTATGGACGCTATTTAATATTATATGATATTTTATTATCTAATAGAAAATAAATTTAAACACAATTAAGTTTTATTAATTTTTAATTAATTTGAAGTTATTATGTAATTCTTAATTAAATAAATATATATAAAAGATATACAAATTAAATAGTGTCGATCCATCGAAAATATATTGTCTTGTCAAAATAACTTATAATTAATTTCCAATTTTAATTCTTACTGAAAATTAATGAGTTAAGTATTTTTTATATAATTTGTTTTAAAATTTAAATAAATATTATTTATCTATTAGTTTGAAATTAAAATGAATCATGTTGAATTCTTATTATAAGGAGTTGAGTATTTTTTTTCTTCTTATATTATGGCATAATATTATATATTATATATAATAGTTTCATCAAGTTTATGATATTGTTTTAAATAAATATTTTATAAAATAATCATAACTAATTTATTGAATAATTGTTTTAGGACCATAACTAATTACATTTTATTAAAAATAATACTAACGTTTTTTTATAAATTAAAATTTTAATATAATTATTTATAGTCATCCAATTTATATTTTTATATTGTCATTAAGATATTACTTTTTATAGAAAATAATAAAGACATAGGAATTGAATGATAAATTCTTATTATCATTCAATAAGATTTTCCTTTCTTATAAGTATCATTTTGTTTTTATAAGTAAACAAAATTAAATTAATTATTGTTAGAGAAATATCCTAAAAAATATGAACAAACATTTATTCTATAAAAATATATTTTTCAAAAGATTAAAAAATTATGGATCATGACAATAATATCTAAACATTTATGAGAAATTTAAGAATTTTTTCCCAATATTAATTTATGTTCTTTATCAAAAATAAATATTTATAGAATTTTTTGTATTATAAATGATAACTATTAATGTAATATCCCATACTTCTTAAACATGAGAATAGTTGAATTGAGACCCAATGACTAGTAGTGTAAAGAAATTACTAAGTCAATGTATGTACTAAAAGATGACAAGTGGATTAATTAGAATGAAAAAGAATTAGTTGTAATTGAACCAAATGACATTTTTGGGAATATGGCTTAGTTGGAAGACACTTTGGTCATTAATCAATTCTTGCATGGAATCTTTAGATATATTTAGTAGAAGTTATGACACTAAGCTGAATTTGAGTGAAGAATAGAGAGGAATAGTAGAAATCATGCTAGCAACACACACATTTGAGGGAGAAAAAAATTGCTAGTGATGTTTCATGACAGGGACAAGAATCAACATGCTCTAATACCAACTGTAACATCCCATACATATATGTCTAGAATAATATGCAGTGATGCTATAAATGGTACAAGAAACATACAACTAGATGAAAAGGGCAAGAATTTAAAACAGAATACAATATAAATATTCATCATAATGCATCCAGGAAGTTTGTCTTCTACATCGCACAACAGAAAGATACATCTACAGAGGTCTTCCTGCCTTCTGCTCATATGCAGTCTTCGAAACCGATCATCTAACAATTCTACTATCACTTATAACCTGTTCCTGAAAAAATAATAAGAGGATTAAGGTGAGATTACTAAATCTTAGTGAGCCTCCCTATCTTAAGGGTTTGCTCGGTTCTACAGAGTACATGCATAATAAACAGATTCACCTAGAATCCGGAGTTACGCCTCACGTCACGGTACAAGTACAAACAAGGCTAGCACCACCATTGGAAGTCCCATAACTGACCAATGAGGTAATAATACAAACTACAAACATAATATGCAAACCCACATTCATATGTGAGGAATTAAGAAGTACGTTAGTACTTTTACCACGGCTACGCATTCATGTCCTCGGTGAGTAAACCCAATGCCTAATGTCAAGAGACTCGTACCAATCCATTGCACGACCAAATAGATCATTCCTATATGGAATTCCATCTGCGAAGAGTACACGAAGTGACATTGCCTATATGGCGTCACAACCACGTCGGTCATCTACACGCTGATGAATTACTCAAGCACGAAATCGCCTTCTCGACGCATGGCCCACCAGGTGATAGCCTAATGGTGTAGCCTATGTGGCACCATTAGAGGTGAGTTGTACACAAGGATTGCCTACATGAGAATTTCTTTCCCACCATACCAAACAATACAAATGAGTTCAAGGTGGAATGCCCTCCTTCACTGACCCACACAAGCACATCGCCTTTGGTAGCTCAGACGCGTATGATATACCCAGATCACTCAGCAAGGTATCCAAGATCGCTCAGTAAGGCACAAACTAATGATCACTTAGCATTAGTCATGGTCATAAGCGATTTACGTCCTGGTATAAGGCGTACTCTGATTCAAACATATTCTAAAACCACAATGGGCATTCAAGCCACAAGGCACACATCAAAACCAATCATCCGTATGTTGTACCAGAACGATGGGAAAAAAATTCTCATAAGCACATGTTATATATATTTTTTGATCAAAAGTCAACCAACAATCACATTCTTGACCATCTCATAATTACATCCATTGATGATTAAAACACATTTCTTATACTATCGAATTAATAATTCTCCATTGTCCATAAGCCATCCCCTTATAACTTAATTATACCTAATATCGTTGAGGAAAAAGTAGAGGCAAACGATTCTAAGACTTAGAACCATTCTGCACTTGGGGAGGAAATAATAAAATTATGTTCTACAGGTCGCGCTAAGCCCCAAAAACCGCGCTAAGCGTGACCTGGAAAATAAATATTTTTCAGAAATGCTACAGGTCGCGCTAAGCCCCAAAACCGCACTAAGCGTGACTTGCGATTCTACAGAAAACCAGTTCTGAAACAGAACTGTCCAAGGTCCCAAAACTCCAATTTTCTTGCTTCTAACATGTTAACCATAACAAATAGAGTTCGAAAAACTGAATATAAACATCTAAATCATCATCAAAGCAACATGCAATGTCATTTACTCTTAATCCCTAAAAATCCCAATTTTCATAAAACCCCGAACATTTCCCCAAGTCTCTATCTATGAGACTCACCTTGCTCAATTGGAGGTTAGAATGATATAATTTATGCGATAGAACTCTTATCATGCTCAAAACTTCATCTTCATCATCAACAATCCCGTAATGCCTTTTTTCCAAATTTCAACAAGAATCTCCGATCTTCAAACGCATTTTTTCCTTCAATACAAAGGCTATAAAGACGAATTATTTACCAAATCGAAGAAAATTTCGCAAGCTTTTCAAAAAGTCTGGTATGATCTGAATCAGAGTTACGAGCTAGGAGTTATGGCCTGATTAGTTGAGGATGTTCCAAGGTAGCGAAAATGGAGTTTGAAATGAGAGAACATGGCTTCTTCCTTCTTTCTCTTTGTTCTCTTGGCACAAAATCTGACTTATAATTGTATCTCCCAAACAATGTCTTTTGTCACATGCAATTTTATGTTCTTTATCCAAAATGCCCTCCAACTAAGTAGTATTTACAAGCATGCCACTTAGTTCAATTCTAACCAACTCCTTACTAATCCAACTACTCCACTAATTCTCTCTTATTTAATTCTAATAACTTCTCATACATAAGAGTATATCTATAGGGATCTTACAACAATAATATCTATAATACATTTATATAAAAATTACACATTAATTTGACTAATATAATTCAATAAATATATACTTTAGTCATCTACACTGTTAACTTTGCATCTTTTCATTTATTTTACCAATATGAATTTATTATGAGAAATTTAATAATTTTTTCCCAATATAAATTTATGTTCTTTAACAAAAATAAGTATTTATAGAATTTTTTGTATTATAAATGATAACTATTACTCATACAAATATATAATTTTTTATAAATTAAAATTTAATTATTATTGATTAAATTTTAGTTGTATCTATAATTAGAGTTAATCTATTATATCATTTTGTCCCGTATAATTAGAGTTAATATATTAAGGTGATTAAAATAGAAATGTACCACTATTCTATTTATTTATTTTTTAATATTTTTATAATATATTTCAAATAACTATTTATCAATATTATGACTTCTCTCATTAAATATTATATTTATTAAATATATTTATAACACCTAATTTATAATGTTGTGTTCTAAAATAGTGGATATATTGAAATTTTCCATAAATAGAAAATATAAACCTTAAACCCTAAACTCTATTTTGTGAATAGAAAAAGAAAAATAAACCAATGACAATTATAATTAGGATATGAAAACAACTGCTTATTATACTACCTAAATAAAAAATAACTGTTTATTTAAATAATTGAATAAAAAATAATATAAGTATACTTATTTATATAATAGAATATATTACCTAAATAGAAAAAATAATAAAAGTTACACAATTATTTTTTTAATTAAGAATCTTACTTATTATATAAATAATATCATTATAATAATAAACTATAAGATTTCAAATAATATCCTTATAATTAATTCAATGTTACAACATTATCAATATTATAATTAAAATTATGAGTATCATTTAATTGAATATTAATAAGGGAGCGTTTGTTTCCGGTGTCAAAATTTATTCCCATGAATTACTATCTCGAGAAAATAGATATTGTAGGAAATTTATTCGGAGGCATTCTTTTTAAAACTTGTTTGGCAAGCATTTTATTATTCTTAGAAAATTTTATAATTTTAATTTATTTATTTTAAAAAATATATAAAATTTTATAGGAATCCACTTTCCTATCCTTCAACATAGGAGTAAAGGAAGTTATAGGAAGTTATTTTGTTCCTTGGAATCTTAATACTCAAGGATAATTTTTTTCAATCTTGTAACCAGTGTTTTAAAACCAAGCCCGACCCCGCCGGTCGGACCGATCTGACCGAGAACCGGTGGTCCAGGCGGTCCGATTAAGGGATAAGACCGGAATTACATTTAGACCGGATGAAACCGGTGTGAACCGATGATTTTGACTGAACCGACGAGTTTGACTTTTTTTTTGTTAATTATTTTTAAAAATATTGTTATAGATCAAATAGATTTAGATGAGGATGGAGATGAAGATGGAGACATGGATAATGCACAAGATACTATTGTTGATATTGTGAATCAAGAAAAAAGCAACACCGGAGAAGATAAAGTTGGTGGAGAAGACAATGAAGCTGAAGATGAATATGAATATCAAGATTAAGACAATTTGACTTCATGGACATAAAAAATTATGGATTGTTGAGTGTGGATTTCTGTGACTTATTATAATACTATAACTTATGAATTGTTAAGTTTCTATCACTTATTTGAATTTATAATTTGCTACATTAAGTTTCTATCACTTATTTTGATTGTTATTAATACTTTTGTTTATTCTAAATTATTTGAATTTATAATTTTCTATATTATTATAGTTACAAATTTCATATAATAAATATATTTTTTATAGAAACCGGGTCAAAAGCCAAGCGGTCTGACCAATGACCCATGGTCCTAAGAAATGACAAGAACTTTCCGTGTCAATCACCGATCTGAATTTTAAAACATTGCTTGTAACAAACATGACATCCTCAGTTTTTATCCATGTATTCTTAGAAATGTAACTTCTAAATTTGAAACAAACACCCCCTAATAATCATTATACTTCTTATTTATTTAATTAGGAATCTTACTTTTTGGAAGATTTATCAACATATATATATATATATATATATATATATATATATATATATATATATATATATATATATATATATATATATATATATATATATAATCATAAACTATAACATATCAAATAATATCATTATAATCAATTCACCCCTAGACTCCTCAATTTTCTTATGCAATCGTATTTAATGTTTCAATTAAAAAAAAAGAATAAACATGTTTTATATTCTAATTCTAAATCCAAACCTAGATCACCATCAAATTGAAACAGTCAAGTCAAAGTACGATAAATGAATTTGACAAAATTGAGAATCCATATGTATCTTGACATCCATATGAACAGTAGGAAGCCATTTTCATAAAATACAATACTATTAGTAACACAGTTGCAAATTATTACAGCCGATTTCAAATAATAGAAGAAAAAAACGTACGTATATGATATGAATGGCTATGAAGAGAAAAAAGTTAGATGAAGGTTTCTATATGAAACAATAAAAAATCGAAAAATTTGGGAATATAAAGGATGATGAAAGGAAAAGAAATGGTTGTGTATATGTTTTATAGAGGTTCAGAAGCAGGATAATTGAAAAGGTTAACGATAAAAAAAATAGAAAGAAGAACACTTTTCATTCACTTGGTAGGAGGATTGATTATGATGAAAACGAAACTGAGAAATGCAAAGGAAATTGAGAACTTGACAGTAAATGAATGGAAAGAGTTGATATGAAGAGACATAATATATAATATCGGATGAGACAATATTAGTAGTGCAAATGTTGTTTGAAATTGAAAGTTGTGTATAATTTAAAATTTGTTGTTTCCCAAAGATAGTAGCTTATTTTGGTGGCTTAAAATGCAATGTATACGTTGCATTTATGTTATATGGCATATTTTGAAAAAATTAATCATTACATTGCATTGAAAATGTAAAACAGTATTAATGATAACTAATTTATTGAATAATTTGGTATTGTCGCGTGTTTTTTTAATAAAATACAAATATTTGTAATTTTTTGTATAACTAATTACATTTTATTATAAATAATACTAACATTTTTTTCTAAATTAAAATTCTAATATAATTATTTACAGTCATCCAATTTTTTATTGTCATTCAATTTATATTTTCATATTGTCATTAAAATATTGCTTTTAATAGAAAATAATAAAGATGTAGGAATTGAATGATAAATTTCTTATTATCATTCAATAAGACTTTCCTTTCTTATAAGTGTCATTTTGTTTTTATAAGTAAAACAAAATTAAATTAATTACTGTTAGAGAAATATTACCTAAAAAATATGAACAAACATTTATTCTATAAAAATATATTTTTCAAAAAATTAAAAAATTATGGATCATGACAATAATATCTAAAATACATTTATATGAAAATTACACATTAATTTGACTAATATAATTCAATAAATATATACTTTAGTCATCTACACTTTTTAACTTTGCATCTTTCCATTTTTTTACCAATATGAATTCATTATGAGAAATTTAAGAATTTTTTTATCTATAAATTTATGTTCTTTATCAAAAATAAATATTTATAGAATTTTTTGTATTATAAATGATAACTATTAATCATACAAATATATAATTTTTTATAAACTTAAATTTAAATATTATTGATTAAATTTTAATTGTATCTAAAATTAGATTTAATATATTATATCATTTTGTCCCTTATAATTAGAGTTAATATATTAAGGTGATAAAAACCTAAATGTTACCATTATTCTATTTATTTTTCTTTTAATATTTTTATAACTTATTTCAAATAACTATTTATCAATATTATGACTTCTCTCATTAAATATTATATTTATTAAATATATTTATAACTTCTAATTTATAAAGTTGTGTTCTAAAATAGTGGATATATTGAAATTTGCCATACTAGAATATGTACAAAAAAAATTGAATTTTTTTTAATTATTAAAAGCAAGTTGAAAGTTGGTTTGAAAAGTTTATTTAATAAGTTTAAATAATAATGATTTGGAAATAATAATTATGACCTAGATATTTTAGGCAGAATGTTTGAACTGATGCAGATAATAATACATTATATTTTGTGAATAAAAAAAGAAAAAATAAATCAATGATAATTATAATTAGGATATGAAAACAACTGCTTATTATACTACCAAAATAGAAGATAACTGCTTATTAAGATAATTGAATAAAAAAATAATCTAAAACTACTTATTTAGATAATAGAATATACTACCTAAATACAAAAAATTATAAAAATTACACAACTATTTATTTAATTAAGAATTTTACTTTTTTAAAGTTGCGATTTTGATTTAACAACAATATACAAATGATAATAACGTTATAAACAAATCAATTTATATAAATAATATCATTATAATAATAAACTATAATAATATCCTTAATTTAATTCAATGTTACAATGTTATCAATAATATGATTAAAATTATGGTTATCATTTAATTGGATTTTAATAATAATTATTATACTTCATATTTATTTAATTATGAATCTTACTTTTTTGGAAGCTGCAATATTAATTTAATATATATATATATATATATATATATATATATATATATATATATATATATATATATATATATATATATATATATATATATATATATATATATATATATATATATATATATATATATATAAAATAATATTAGTATAATCATAAATATCAAATAATATTATTACGATCGGACTCGGCTAATACTTACTTATTGGTCCATACATTTAGGATCTAGAGAATAGAAAATGACATTTGTTTTCCACTGTTCCATTATTGGTCATGGCAATGGCTAGAAAATGTAATGCTGGCAGGCAATGTACAAAATTTCTAGAAAATAGTGTTGGCAGTTAATGAAACATTCAAATAACTACACTTAACCCGCTAGATTTGATATTACAATTTTAGAGAACAATACAACAAAATTGTTACAACTAAGGCATAGTTACAAATTTACAATCATAATCTAGACAACGTCACAATCACAATTTGAAGACCATACGATTGAAATTGCAATCATATAGCTCCAAGACCGACCAGAATAAAAAACTACAAAGGAATGAAGCTCAAAGAATACATACTAAGCCTGATATTGAACAGAGAACTGCATCCAAAAAATACAAAAGGGCAATGTTACATTCATTTATTCTCTGACTTGTTAAGCATTCGATTTTTAATTTTAATTCGAATTTTGGGCGCACCAGATGTACCTTCGGATGCCCTCGATTTAGTATCAATAGTACTAATGTCTGGTACATTAGAACCTTCGGATACCCTCGGTTTGGTATCAATAGTTCTAATGTCTGGTATAGTATTATGACCTTCGGGTGCCTTCGGTTTGGTATCAATAGTTCTAATGCCTGGTATAGTATTATAACCGCTGTGTTCAACAGATTTCATCTGCTTCACTTCGTCCACTACAGCTTGCTCTTTCTTACCTGAAAAGTCTATGGAGGATCTTTTTGTTTCATCACTTTGCAGTTTTGCTAATTCTTTTTCCTTGCGTTTTTTCTCTTTCTTTAATCTCTTTCTCTCTAAGTATTCTGGGTCATCATGATGTCCTTTGTGACTCTCCCGTTTCCGTTTCTTATCCTTATCTCTATGTTTTTCTTTCCTGCGAGCAGAAATTTCTTTGCCAAATGATTCTCCATTGTGTTCGAGTCTAGAAACTGAGAGTGTTTGAAGGCTGGCAAATCGTCGTGCATCAGCATCTATATTGTTATCCTGGATAATACTAGATGGTGACGGATCTTCTAGCTTAGGTTGTGAGTAAACTACACTAGAATCGGCAGTGCATTGGAGTTCTTTGACCAATTCATCACCCAAAATTTTTGCACTGCCGATGCTGGCAGTCATTCGGGAACCAGGATCATGCCAAGAATTAACCTCCTCGATATTGTGATTACCGATGCTAACAGTTTCGGCAAAATTCCGCAGAGGTGCATCTACTGAAACTGAAACTGAACTGCTAGCTCCATGATCAATATCATTACGACCACCTAAAGAGCGTTCAACCATTTGATTATCAGTATCAGCCCTACTGGTGGCAGAAGATTGTTTAACCTTGATTTTGATTAGCCTTTTTCTTTCATGGCTATTGGATACAGTATCTGGTTCCTTGTGAATTTCATTGGGAGCTTCAATTGGTGCTTCAGGGGGAAATCCTGTTAAGTCCTCTTTGGGAGCCTCATGGGGTGCTTCCTTTAAAGCTTCAACGTGTACTTCTTTGGGAGCTTCAAAGGTTTGGTCCTTAGAAGCTTCAAAAACTTGGTCCATGGGAGCTTCATCAAGTGCATCCCTAAAACCCTCAGTTGCGATCAAATCTTGTGTAAGATTTTGGGTGGAATTTGGCAACTCCAAAGGTTTATTTTCGGAATCGAGGACAAATAGGTTCCTCTGATAGTTACCAGCCTCTGTAAGACTCATATGCAACGTTCTACTTTCTCTCGGAATTCCATGAAGAGTTGGAGGTCTGCAGAGAAGCAAAGATTAACTTCATAATGGATTTTTTGTAACACAAGCACAGAAACTTACAAGTAGGAAAGTATAAATGGATACTACCTATAAAATAGTATATATTTAGGATTAGATTAGACTGATTTCCTATCAAACAAAATTGTAAAATTTCAAATAGATCCCTCAAAAAACAAAAGGTTAAGAGAATATTTCCCAAAAAAGAGCCCTTAGAGATAGAGTTTGGCCTAACTCATCTTTAAAAAACTAGCTTATAAGATGAAGAGTGACACTCTATATAAACCCTCTTTAGACTCTCTTTAACCAATGTGGGACTTGGGTTTTTTCCAGCACACCCCTCATCCTACACTATTAGGCTTGATGCGTGGATATAAATGATGGGTGGCCCAAATGAATAGATGGGCTTTGATACCAAGTTGGTATTGTAGGGATGAGTTAGGTCAAGCTCTAACTAACTTAGTACCAAGAGCCTATTAATTCAAGCCACCCACCATTTATATATGTGCATCAAGTACAACAGTGTTGGGCGTAAAAGGGTGAATTAGAAAAACCAAGTCCCACACAATTCGGGTCACCCACTATTTATAGCCATGCACCAAGTCCAATAGCGTTCAGCGTGAGGAGGTGTATTGATGCCAAGAAAGAAAGTTTATTTCACGACAAATGTAGGTTGGATGGACCGAAGCCTAGAAAGAAAGTTTATTTCACAACACTTTTCTTGAAAAAGCCACAAATGAAACGACTGGTGAACTAAAAATCACAAATAATTGACAAGGAAGCTTTTAACTTCTACAAGCATATATTAAAAACAACAACAATAATAATAATAATAATAATAATAATAATAATAATAATAATAATAATAATAATAATAATAATAATAATAATAATAATAATTAATTTCTACCTTTTTGCCAATATTTGTAATATGCAGAACAAGTAGTGTCGGAGAAAGACATTATTAAATGACATACGCCCTTCCAGTAAACTGAGCAAAGAGACAAGTGTTTGGCTTGTAATTTCATCATTTGAAATCAAACCATCTCTCATCTGGCATAGCCTCATAACATGGGTGGCCAATTTTAACTTGCCTGCAATAAAGGAATGTAAGTTTAACTTGAGACAGAAGAATGCTAAAGATATAGTGAGTATTTGACTCATGTATAAAATTAAGGGTAACCTAAAAATGAATGTATAGTGAACCAGGTGAGTTATTCTTGCACCAGATAGTGAGTATTTTACCATACATATGAAAATAAAAGTATAGAGAAACAGAAGAGTGATTCTTGCACAAAATATAGTAAAAATTTTCCTTACATATAATCAAGGGTAAAACAAATGTTGAAGATGAAAGCATAAAGAAACAGAAGAGTGATATTGTTGCATGATATATAGAATCTACAAACATTGAAACCCAGACAATTAAGAATCATAGGTTCAGATAAACTCATGTGTGCATGATAAGTTGATAACCGTTTAAGTAAACTAGACTGTATTTCTTGCTCCATTTATTCCTTTTTTCGATAATTGGAATTTATAAAACAAAAATTCAAGATTTAACCAATGATTTAATATAACCATCTGAAACCAAATCTCAGACAAACTTTGGTTAGGTTTTTATAGAGGGTTTTAATTTGACCGATTCTGTACCAGTACAATTTTAGATAGGTTTTTATAGATGGTTTAACTTTCAACAATTCTAAACCATTTTCTAGATTGCCAAATAACATCATAAATCCTCTCTAGGTAAATGAATCACAACCTCTCAAGGAAGGCTCCTCCTCAACATGTTTGGTAAATAAAAGAAGTGCTGCATCAATGCCCTTGCAGTGGAATTCAAGATCAAGGAGTGCTCTGTTTGCTTCGATTCGAACTTGCCAAATTGCCTTTAGGTCTCGAAAAGGCTTTAAAAGTTCATATATACGATCCTGTAGTGAAGCTTTGGTGTTAGATATGTTTATTACAACCTTTGAACAGCAGTATGATACTAAATAAGAAGGCACTTACAAGAGGAAAAAATCCTGAAAGTTTTATGGCAATCTGGGTCAATGTCCGGATACAACTGACAGTCAAGATTCCATTGTAGCTTGGCATGAGACTAGCAGAAGAAATTTCCAAGAATGTCAAATTTAGTTACAGATTAAACTCAGAAATATAGCATAATTAGCAGAGTTTATTACTTTACCTATCAAATTGTATAAGCCGGTCAATGCGCTTGAGGAGTGATGACAATAGAAGAATACTCTGTCATTGTTTTATCATAAAGGAACTTAATCGTCAAAACAAGGTTGGCTAATGTTTACAAAAGATTATGATAAAGGAAGGGAGGTCCATTTCAATGGAAAACATAAATTAATAGTTCATAAAATAAGCACTCCAAAACAAACAATATTTGCATGGTTGTTACAGGAATGGACATTTTGTGTAGCTTAAAATCAATGATTCTATAAAACTCTATCAACCTCCAAGTCGCAACACTTTAAATTCAATAGCTGTTGTTATGATAAAATATTAGATAATTCAGGAGATGTAAAAGACACGGATCACTAAATGATTCAATGCAGGTAATCTTTACAATCAGCCAGAGAAAAGTCCACGAACCTGTTGCCCAAACTCAAATTCGCCAATTGATTGGACCAGTGCAGCAAGCCAGAAGACATCTGAGTAAGGGTTGCCAGTGTTGTCATTATACTGTAGAGAATAAGAGGACAAAAATGACATGAGTCAACTTAATATAATTATTGCATAACCAAAATCAAGAATCAAATTTTCCAAAAATTAATCTCACTGTCAAAGCCAAACCAGCATACAGTGATTCCAAATGTGTACAACAGATGGTGCACTAAAACAAATTGAATCAGCAAAAGTATGTTTTCCATTGTTTTGGGTAGTAGTAAATACGAATAGAAGTGGCTAGCTACTAAGTTATCAATGGTAGATGGCAGCATAAGAAAAGACATTTGATTGAATCATCACAACTATAATAAATACATCTAAAATGCAAGACATCGTATACAAGAGATTGGTTTCATAACATACATTTAATGTAACATTTTATGCCAAAAATTTTATATATAAACTCCAAAAATTTATATATTTAGTGTAACATTTTATACCAAAAATTTTATATATAAACTCCAAAAATTTATATATAAATTTTATAAAATCATAAATACAATTGCATCTAAAACTTAGACTAGCCAAAACCTTTAATAGCTGTAAAACAAATTCGATAGCCTCTCTTGGACTTTTCTTGTCAGCGGCTCTAATCATAGCTACAGCATGTGGAATGGCCTACAACAGTGAATTATTAAGCAAAAAATGAGTTCCAAAGTATGAAAGAAAATATGAAACTGGTTTATTATCTAATCACTAGCAGAACATACATAGCCCTTCAGACTTATCACAGAATTCACTTGCTTTCTCATTAATGGAGAGGCAAAATAAAGTATGTTAATCAAAATTATAATATGATATCTATAAAAATATGTGCAAAGCACCAGCAGCCCAACTAAAAGTCTCTTATAATTTGGGTTTAGGACCTAACCCATTCTCATAAAATCGCCTTAGAAGTTGAGGGCTGGTCAAGCACCCAAGCCTTATGAGTTATGAGCACTACATAAGCCATATCTCTAGCTGATGTGAGACTCCCACTGTGAGTCGAATATAAGAATCTCACCGAAGTCACGTGGTACAAGAAAATATACTATTTCCCATTTGATTATTTTTATTTTTGTTTCCTTCATGTGAAAAGAGAATGAGGTGTAGGTTATTGGCCACTTGGTTGAAAAGGTAATCTATTTTTGTCAGTGAATCATCCCAAGAGCTAAAGCTTCTAGTGACATGAAAAGAAATTGCCAAAGTGAGACAGAATCCTCCCTGGTCCTGTTTGAGGCAAGTTGCCAAAGTGATTGTAGAAACAAGTTATAAGCTATTATTCATGTAAAAAAAACAGGAGATATTTTTCCAGCTTCATTGGAAAGACTTGCATTCTACATTCATAAGTTGCAACTTATACCTAGGGGCTTTTTGGAAAGTGGAAGAGCTTATTTGATCTTATCTCAAAACATAAGCACTTACATTAATATTTTTTTTAAATCGAAGCACTTATATTAATAATTTAATATTAATATTTGGATAGACCATGGTGTTTTGTGTTTGTTTATTATCAAACTATACGATTCTAACACAATCCTTTAGGTCAAAAGAATGTGTCCCACATACCATTTGCATAAAATGCAAGTATCTTAAAAAATAAAAAAACAACATAAAAACACATGAGACGGTCCCTAAAAAATGAAGATAATATTCAAGTAGTGCAATTACAAACATATTCCAACCACATCACACAAGGTATAACTTCATACACATCCTACCTCCTTGCATTACCTCAAGAACAAAATACTCGGCAAAATCATGAAAATCATTTGGCCTGGCAGAAGTAAACAACAAAAGAAATAGTCAACTAATGTTCTCAGTTAAACGAGAGAAGTCGAATCGTATTTACAGCAATCTTACTTTGGGAGTCCAATGTCAGAATCAAATCTTCGACTCTTGTAAAATTTCACCAAATGGATTAGACCAGAAAAATCAGTTTCCTGCTAGACACATAGATGAGATCAAAATAGGCCATGACGAGAAAATAAATAAATAAATAACACTTCTTATCAAGTTAAAACACTAATTTATATTTGTGGTAGGAATAACAAGTTTAACAAGAATTTGATTCATATTTCAAGTAATCATATCCATGAACTATATATTGATACTCATGTCATGAAACAGTTGGTCAAAAATTAGGCACAAGTGTTACAGATGAACTTGACTAACTGAAAAGTATAATGAAATTCAGAGTTCTAGATTCTAGACAATCATTTAAATAAATTTGAAATATGCGATGAATGATTTTTTATTAGGTATTATGAAAGCTTTGCAAGTTATCAGTTGTACACCATTATACTAAAACCACATCTGACAACACTTCATGAAGTCATGATGCAATCAGTATCCTTGCATTTGAATACCTCAGATGCTGAACTCGCCAATGCAAATGCTGCTTCGATTCTTACTCTCCAGAAAGCCTTCAAATTAGGATGAAAACACCAGGTTTTAGTTATGAATTTAGGAGAAATTATTGAAACACCATACAATACGTAACATATCATACCTTTGAGTCGATAAGAAAACTGTTCAGGGCATTTACAACAGAAAATGATAGCTGGGGTGATGCCTCGAGGGCAGCAATTGCTTGTGCTTGAGCAATAACATCTTTGTCCTTCTCTAATTGGTTAATCTAAAACAACATACCAGCTCACTAGAATCAATAAATATCATCAGCTATAAAGATCTAATCCAATTACAAAGATACAAATAGTAATACCAACAAAAAGAATGGGCGTGATTAATATCTAACAAGACAAAAAAAAACAGACTAAAACACTGCATCATTGTTTTTATGTAGTTGCCCAAAAACACATCATAGGTTTTAACCAAACAGGCCAAAATAGTTCTTCAAAATTGATCATCCTCCTTGCAATAATTAGACTATCCTCGGGACTTAAAAAACCATACAGAAACAAAACTATTCACTCACAGTGATGGGACCTATTTACATGATATGTCAAACACGCCGGTCACGCTTTGAACTTATAACATATTTCCTGAGATCAGACAGCACAATTTTCACCATAGCTCTTCCAGTTCAGTTTTATTGATTAAATGACAGGTGAGACGAAGAGGTCTGAGACTAAAATTTTAGTCCTCATTTGATGAACCCAGAGTAGTCGACAGCGGTGTTATCCAGCTATAGCCGAGCGGAGGCTGGCCAGTGGGAAGAGCCTTAGCTGTGCAGAACACTATAGTGGCCGCTAAAGGGTAAACAGCGGGGACAGAGCGGTTCCCGGACCAGGGCAGTTTCTTTCTGTCCTGCTATCCTTTTTCTCTTTGAAAAACCAAAATTACCCCTTAAATTAAAAATGTTTTAGTGTCGTTAAATATTGGGTATAGCATCGGTACCAGTATTGCGTATCGGAATTTTGACTATCCAAGACGAAAGTCGATATTGCATTTCGACTCCGCTATGCTTAAAATAGAGGCGATTTTTCCAGTATACCGGTATAGCAGCTATGTATTGACATCGGAATTGGTTAATGTATAGAATGTGAAGAGGTGGAGTGCTGATGAGTGGGTGTGAGTAATATTATGCCTCCATCACCTTCACTTTGTTCGATCATTCTTATTCATTTTATTGTTCTTTCATCTTTTATGACTTAAAAGAACTACTCCCTCCGTCTCATAATAAATGTCCTATTTGAGAAATGAGCGGTTCTTAAGAAATGATTAGATGTATTGGTTTTAGTGAAAAAGTTAATGTCATTTACTAGAATACCCCTATTAATTATAGTTAATAGAGTAGTTGAATAAAGTGAAAATCAATAAATAAGGGTATAGTAGTGGAAAAATAATAATAAATGATGCATTGGAAATGTAAATGGACAACCATTTTGAGACAGAAAAAATGCAAATGAAACACTTATTATAAGACGGAGGGAGTACTAATTATTAGACTTAGTAGAAGAACTAATAATTACTAGTATACTTTGAAGTTTGAACTATTTAAACCAAAAGTTAAATAGTTCAACAGCTATTCAACAACGTACTTTGGAGTTTGAAACTTGTGATATTAATGTCAGTCAATTTATTATATCCGTTTATGTAACTTCTATTTGTGTGTAGCATTTTTTATTTTACATATAGTAAGTTATTTTAATAGCTTTGCAGCTTCCGCTATTTGCCCGGTACGCTATCCGATATTCTTCATATCGGTTTTTTGGTGATCCACTAGTTTACGCGAACTGCTATTAACACTACTGATTTTTAAGGATAACTTTGGGTTTTACCCTAACCTACTTCCACCGGGGTTTCTGCACTTCAGTTGTTCCAAATAAAATCACAAGTCTCTCCCTCACCTCTCTGCACTTTGTTCTTCCCTCTACACTTCATATGTAAATAACTATAAAAGGTCAAATATTTGTCATCCCAAAAAAGGTCAAATAGTTGCTATACGCTATCCAATTTTTGGAGTCGGCTGCTCCGCACCGCAATCCGGTATTGACTATGAACCTCAATATCAAATCAAATATAGACACTAAAAGTGGTGAAAACAAGATTTAGGACTTCGTTGTATTTATAAGAAAGCAAAGATATATATGGCAAGCAAGGGTAGGTAAAATGGGTTTTCAAATAAACAAAAGAACAGAACAAAAGTATATATATATATATATATATATATATATATATATATATATATATATATATATATATATATATATATATATATATATATATATATATATATATAGTTCCTCTGGTAGTTCGTTAAAAACACAATGCCACAATGACTCCAAAAAATAAACTGGTTGGGGTAAACCCTAATTTCATCCTTACCCACATCTGAACTGGTTGATTAAAATGAACCTCAGCAAGGTACTCCATGTCAGGATCTGCTCTGATCCATAATAAAGGGGACTCGGTACTGTTAAATGAAAGAGAAAAATGTAAGAAATTGAATTACTGCTACCAAATGATGACATAAATAGGAAACTGACAAACCTGGAGCGTATATCCATTGAAGGCATGTCAGCGTTGTCATCAGAGCCGTCATGTTTTAAACCCTTTTTTGATTTTTGAAACCGTCTAGCAGCAAGCCTTGAGTGGCATTGAATTTCCAAGAGCTGCCATGCTTCTCCAGCCATTGGTAGAATAGGATGGTCATACATACCATCAAGTTCATACACTCGGATACTCATCATACCAGGCCATCCAGAATCTGCATCTCGATTTTCAGTATCTGGATTAATATCAAGAACAGCTGTACTCGAAGTCTGCAATGCTGTGCATCCTCTCAACACGGCCAGTTCAACAACATTCTTACGTTTATTATAGGAAAACCCCATCCTTAGCAACCACAATAAGGAAAACATCAGAACTTGAACATAGATCAAAGAATGAAACAAAAGAGTAACAAGTAACTCCTTATTTCACACCTTAAATTAGGACATCCACAAGAACCGACCCAACGGGGGAAGAAATCTTTAAGAAAAGGACGTTCTAAATTTCCAACCTTGTTAGCAAAATGTCGAAACTGCAAATTAACAAAAGCCGTTCACATCATATGGACAAAATCAAAACCCATTAGGATGCATGCTTATCCAAATACTGCATAGAAGAAAATTTTGCAAGGAGTCAACCAAGGACAGCTATATGTATCAAATCTAAATACTTTCTCCGTTCTTTTTAATTGTCACTCTTTTGAAAATTTTATGTTTCTTTATAATTGTCATTTTTAAAGTTCAAAGTAGTGATTATTGTTGTCAAAATTACCCATAACTATTTATTAGAGAGAAAAAAGTAAGTTAAGATAATGAATAGTTAAGGGTATTATAGGTTGTGTCAGAAAAAAGGTATTATAGGTAAAAGTAAAGTTATTGTTTGAAAAGTAATACTAACAATTATTAACTTTCTTGGTATGTGTAAAAAGTCAAACAATTACAATTAAGGTATGTGTAAAAAGTCCAACAATTACAATCAAAAAGAACGAAGGGAGTACATAAAAATGATTTACAGCTCTATATCAACAAGATAATTTAAAAGAAACTAAGTGCAGGTGACAAGTTACAGAATTTATAGGAAAAGAAACCAATTACCTCCTTAGTACTAAGTGTTTTCACTGAGCGCACTTTATCTTGAGCCCGAGTAACTATAGTTTGCAAAATCTACACAAAATTAACAGAAATGAGAATAATAATCACCAAATTCTTCATTCAAGCACATAACTTCCAAAAGGAGGGGGAAACTTGCATATAATCAAAACTAACAAGAAACACAGTGAAGGGATCATGCCACATTATTAATAATAGGAAATGGTATGGAATACAAGAAATCGCTAATAATGTCTCAATGTGTACCAGGCAGCAACTAAACTCTAGATCAATGTGTACCTACGCAAATTGATCTGCATATTTCAGAATATATATGCCCAAAAACAAGCTCACTAGACTACAGAACTATGCTTTGATATCTGTATAATGTACCAGACAGCAAGAGTTCGTCCCTAAAATTGTTTTGCTTAACGTGAAAACAAGAACCCACTAAGCACAATCAATGTTTTCAAAAGAATGTCACTGAACCAGTGTAGAGAGAGACTAAAGGTTTTTAAGGTCTAATCACAATGATAAGGGTTACGGTACATTATGCAAATATATGACAATCCATAACAAAATACATGTACATATGAGTGTGTAATAAAATGAGAGAAATATTGAAACATAAATAGAATTAGGAAAAATATATATAAACCTAAAACATTTATATTAGTATGGTTATATATTCTATGCTAGACTTGGGAGGTTTGGGCATGTAGAGAGAAGACCGGTAGATTATGTGGTATGGAGAGAAGTCAAATAACTAGAGGAAGAGAAAGACCTAGAAAGACTATAAGAGAAGTTATTGAGAAAGATCTCGAGTTTACCAATTTGGTTAGAAGCATGGTTCTGAATAGAACATTATGGCAAAAGTTGATCCATGTAGGTTACCCCACTTAGTGGGACAAGGCTTGGTTGTTGTTGTTGTTTATATATTCTATAATAGTCTAATCAAAAGTATAGGAGCGGTGAGGTTTCTGAATACATTACAGATAGAAGCGAAACCATTCTTGGCATTACATTGAATAATTTGCTCCACCATGGATAAATAAAATTGGAGAAGGGGTTAGTTTTAAAAATTGGGAATCACTCATTCTATCTTATGGAAAAAATCACACTGATTTTAAGGAACATCCAAATTCTCAACTTAGGATTTAGGGTTTGCTGGGGTTTAAAGAAGCTAAGTTTATGGGAGGCCACGCCACATACAACCAATTCTTCATTTACAAAGATGACATTCATGGGGGCATTAGGAACTTATGACTAGAAAGGCATGCCTCTAGGTTTGATGAAAACGGTTGAGCCACCTACCAACAAGCCATGAAAATTATCTTTAACGACGTCATTAGTAAATCCATAGAAATCTACCTCAAAGATTAGTTAAAAACTAGGAACCACCAACTCAATCATATGGAAGAAAAAAATCCCTGATTTTATGGAACACATCAACAGTTCCAAGTCAACCATAAAAAAAAATTAATAGCATTACAACTTTTCCAGCTCAAGTGCATTTTACGAGGTTTTAAAGGGCTGTTGGATGGGCCCAGAAATCAGATTTAGGTCTTTCGGGTTCGAGAGATCCCATCCAGGTTTTACCAATTACCATGACCCCGACATAATAGTGGAGCACCCTATAACAAAGCCATTGTTCTGAAGATTTCAAAGTGATTTCTTTAACTAAAAATGTCAAACTCATCTTAGAAGATCAATATATAAAAATAAAAATCTATGTTAGGTTTAAATATTTTACAAGAGCTTAGATCAGAAAGAAAAGATAATCTACCCGCAAGCTTGAGTCATAGTGTTGCACCAAATGCCCAAGTAAAGCCAGAAAGTGCAGAATGTATTCAACGTATAAAAACTCATCTAATTTAATATATAATTAAATGAGAACATTACTATAATATCAGTGTAGCCTTATAAATATTAAATGCAATAGTTTTTATAAATATGATTTCAGCATTTGGATTAATCCTTCCAAAATAAGAGTAAATTCCGTGTTAATTTATTTATCATCAAATTTTTAGAACTGAAGGCTTATCAAACATAGCACAAATTGGAAAGGGGTGTATAGACATAAAGAGAACGTACTGTAAAGCAAATAACTAAAAAGTAACAAGAAAACTGACACTATACTCAATAGAAAACAAATATATACCATGACCTTACAACAAAAGGACAAATCAAAACAGGTTCAGGTATACTAAATAGTCAGAAGGAGAAAGAACAACAGTGAAAATGTCAAGAACTCTTACTCTACGGAAAGATTCAGGACCCATTTGCTTTTCCAGCATCTGAACAACTGCCACCTGAACAAAGTAAGGCTTGAGAAGACGGAAGATATAGGAAAGAGTAATTCAATACTGAACACAAGGAAATGCATCAGTATAGGAAATGAAAAGAACATACAGACTTCCATGCTCTTATTTTTCCGTACAACCCAATGCAATGTGTTCCGTATAAATCCTTACAGGAAGCTGAAGAGCTCAAAACTGTTGTTCCACCATTATCAACTTTGCAAACAGAACAATTAGCCTGCAGATTGATTCATGACAATATTAAATGTAATTAGCATAGTAACTTCCTGACACTTCAAACTCAGAAGAAAATGATTTTCTGCTTCAACCTAAAATGACATTAACCGACCAAGTTTAACTTGGCAAACAAAGAGCATAACACATCAAACAAAATACGAAATTCAACAGGCATACGCAACAAGTAGGAAAACTAGCATTTGAAATTAATCAATAAGCAGTTGTAACAAATTAATGAATCAAAAAAACAGATCAAAGAAGATAAAAGCCAAGTCGGCTTGATATTTAATTTAAGATGTCAAGTCAGCACCTTCAAAATCAAAAGGCAACCAGACGCGAGAATATTTATAAGTCATACATGACAACTCCGAAGAGTAGCTCGGCAGTAGCAATGGAGGCATGACACATTTTCACACAGTCATAAAGTGCACGCTACGATAATTTGCAACAGTCTAATGCTAGATGAGCTAAACTTCACATATATCATTTTAACCCAAAAATAGAAACAAACCTTATATCTCTGGTACCGTGCCTCATTATTACCCAAATGCTTCTTAATAAAAAAATCTGCCAAGAAACCAGCGAGCCCTTCCAAGAGCCACTCTATAACATACAAATAAACATTCACCGACCATGTTAGAGAAACACAATATCTGCACAACATGCAAAGAATCGGATTAAAACAACAAATTAAGCAGTACAGAAATATCTCATGCCAAGTTACCATCATTTGGTGACTCGGGAGTGATATACACACCAAACCACTGTCTTGCAAGGGCATAAGCAAGTTTTACCCTTGTATCAATAGTCTGCCACAACAAACACTAAATTTGTTATTTGCTTAGCATTTAGTTGACAAAGCAGCAAAATCATAGGCAAAAACCACATTGAAAAAAAATGGTTTATTATCCACTAGGGAAAATTTTGATTGAAAAGTAAAAATGTAAAGAATTTAAACACTGAACTGACCTGGTCAATAACCTTCTCATCATACAAAATTTGAGAGCTAAATACACTCATAGAGGCTCCTAAACTCAATGATGAAACTGCCATCTCAGGCTCTATAAAAACTTGCTTGTACGAGTCAAATGGGAAGTCTACAGAAAGATAATCCTTATAGGAGCTGCTCGCCAATAAAAGTCCAAATATCCAATCAATAGACAATCTTAAGATAACTATTTCAAGCAATTAAAACTGCTATCACATGTCAAACCTGAAGGCATTATGGAAGAACTCCACTGTATGCCGCATTTTTGCCAGATTAGGTGCCAAACACAGATGTGATATGAGGCCAAATTGGGGATCTGGAAGAACTTCAAATGGAGCAACAGCCAATGATATCCACCTTGCAGCAACTGGAACATCTAATTTATAGACATATGTTTTCCTGGGAGGATTGTCCTTGCTTAAGACCTGAAAAAGAGAAATGATTCAAGCAAATACTAATTTAACTTAGCAATGCATATACAGATGATTTTTTACAATGAAATTTTTATTAGAGATAAAAGAGGTGATTGGAGGAAATGAGTCCTCTAAAACAGAAAAGGTATCACAGATAATTTAGATCTCATTAAATGTAGACAACAACTAATCAACTAAAATATAAAATATTCCAACATGGACAGAAGACATGCTTTCTTTTCCTTCTCCTTCATGACATGGAAAGTATAAGAAATAGTAGTAAGCTGCTTGAAAACTTCACAAAACCTAAATGTACTCTTCAAAATTAAGAGCTAAATAACAATACAAGCCAAATCCCATGAGCAGTAACCTTGGCTACATATATCCTTGACCCTACAGATGCATGCGGTGAGCATGGATCGAACATGCGACCTTCAGATCTTCAATCTGACGCTCTCCCAACTAAGCTATCACCGCAAATTAAGCACCACCAGCCAGAAACTAAGACCCGGCCTGTGGCATTGCAGAGTTGTACCAACTAGCTACAAATTGACTGAGCTAAGTTGACATCAATATATGGCAGAGTGAGAGTAAGTAACCCCACAAATCATGCACCAGCATCGTATTGAAACTCGTGCCATAGCATGTCAGGGTTGAATCAAAATTACATGAGTGACGAGTCATAAGTACATGCAAGAGTATTTTAGGGATGAGTCTCATTATCCCAAACAAAAAAGAAAAGGGAGGGGGAAGTCTGCATCCAATACAAGGAGGGAAAGAAGCAGAGTCAAAAGAAAGTATCCTCCATGCTCAAACCTCAAGTATTTTACAGGGTAATCCATAACATCTAGTAACAACATATAAATGAAAAGGAGATAGCATTCCAAATTGTACGACATTCCTCCTTCTGATCTTGTGCAAGAACTATAAATAAATAGGTTGGAAAACTACAATATTCAGTATCCAGTATTCACTACACAAAACAGAGTCAAAGCATCGCAGTTGTACTGCTAGACATCTCAAACTTCATTAACAAACGGGAAAAGAAAGTGATTCACCATAGGAAGTAAGCATTGTCATCTTATTAAAAACGATTACTTGCATGTTTTCAGATTCAAATTTCAGGAGATTTGATATCATTCATTTCTACCTGGTATAACAAGCTTCCAGTACTGACAGCTACAAGATTGTGTGCAACAGTGAACTCCAAGTCGTAGCTGAGCATGAACAACACAAGAAAAAATACTTAAAGCTCACACAGTACATAGTAAACACTGTTATTATTATAAAATGTGAGCATGCACACACAAACACGTGAGAAGTGTTTAACATTCCATACCAGCATTGCTGCAAATTGTCATCTATACAAGGAAACCAACACCTTGCCCTCCTCATTTGATTATCAGTATGAAGAACATTATCTCTGAAGTGGATTCCCGTCTCTGCCTTTTCTATGCTATAGTCAATACGAACTGATCTCACATTCTGCACTCAACATCAACCTACATGAGAAAACACAAATAGTAAACCTCACCACAACAACTCATTTCTCACATTTAACCACCATATTTTCTAAAATGGTTTCACACTACCCCGCAACTTAAAAACAATATCCAATTTCTTTCCAAAGAGTGAGCGCTTAGCAAGTATATGCATATCAAAAAGCAAACAGGGTGAAATGTCAATACAACATCCATCACGAGGTCCCCGTTAACCTAAGCTTTGTAGCACTGACACCTCTTAAAACGGAAAATAGGTACATATATATTATAAAATCCAATTATATAGGGTTCACAAGTTTGCTGAAACAAAATTATCACAGTTCATCATCCATATCATAAGACAGCAACTATAACCTGCTTAGGTTCAGCCGTGGAGGTATTATGAAACCCATTTTCAGCAACAGGCTGCTCTTGCTGCTGCTGTTCAGCTTCAGTCTTGAAAGGTTTACAACAATTAATGAGTAAATTAGGAACAAGCTCTTTCTCCAAAGAAGATAAATAGACAGACACAGCAGCATCAGCAGCAGAGGAAGCATCAGAAACCGAACTCCATCGCTTGTCATTCTCCAACTGCTGATACTGATGAGGGTAATACTCAAACGCAGTAGGTTCACCATCAACCCAGACACTCTCAATCCCTAAATTCTCGGCGTGTAACCCTAGGATCCCAATCTCCGGCACCGCAATTTCCAATTCAGTGTAGCTGCAAGATAAACAAAATCATATCAATTCATGGATGCAATCTATTGATTTGAATGATGTGATTTTGAATCTAACGAGAAAACCTAATATGCAAAGATTCAATTGAATTCAAGTAAGTGGTGCGTGTAATTGGGAGAAATGGAAACGAACCCGTAGACTAAGCGTTTATCCATGTCGATAGAGAGACAAAGCTTTTGATGGTGAACTACGGCTCCTGAGTTTTCGGGCTTAGGGTCTTCGTTCTTGGGCTTACGAGGCTTCGCCATGGGGGTGTTAGGAAAGTAGAGATTCGAGGCTGTATGTGTCTGAGAGAGATAGAGTGGTGTGTTATTTATAGAGAAGCTTGCCCTTAGGGGCGTGTTTGGGTGATCACCAACATGTTTGTCTTTGTGCCCTACTTTTGCTCTCAACATATGAAATGTTATGACTACACACAAATATATGCTGGTTTTACTTTTCATTTCTCAATAAAAATTCTCATTATTTTGAGCTTGTTATCTATTATCATACAATATAATAAATCAATATGAAATTTTGTGCAAGTTTGACACTCGGCAAACTCTCGGTTTTTCTATTATATTGACATATTACTAAAAGAAGAAAGTTTTAATTAATATAATTCTATTATATTTTTAAATTAATTAAACTTTATTCCGAAACACGTGAAATTTTGATTGCTTGGGTTGAGCCATTGAGAAGATCAAAGGTGTGCTAGGAAGAGAAAACACACATGTTTTCGATGCAAAACTATTGGAATTGTAAACCCTTAATTTTCTTCCAACCTTATCATCGTTAACACCACACATCTAAACGCCTCTTCTTCGCCCATCCCTTTCTCTCTTCCGTCATCTCTTCTTCTCCCATCCTCTCTCTCTTCCGTATTCTCCTCTTGTTTAATTTGGATTTCAGATTTCTCGTGATGATTTTAATGGAGTAAAAGTCATCGTTTTGGTTTAATCAATCGATTTTTACATTAGATTCAATCATCAATATTTTCTACTGAATTGAATTTGATTTGTAACCGCAGAGTGAAGTAATTGAAGGGGAAAATCGATGGTTATGGCTCGCCTCACTCTTCCTGATAATTTAATTATTTTAAGTTAAGTATTTAGAAATTATTAGATATGCTATGTTTCACTTTTGTTCGTATTGTTGAGTGTGTGAAGAAAGGTAATGTATTATTCTCCCCTGCAATTGAAGACTATACTTAAGTTAGCAATTGAAGTAGCTACCGTTTCAAAAGCTATGTGTTTAGTATGTACAGTTTGTATTGATGGATTACATGGTTTATGATTCAAAAAATGATGCTTCTTCTTTTGTTTGCCAAGTTGTGTATGAAGGTTTAATGAAGTTTTATGGATGGATTTTCAATGGAAATTGAGTGTAGAAACAAAAGATGTGACTGTTACATGGTTGATGGTTTTGGAGTTTGGTTCATGGAGGTTTTTACACACAGGTAATGTGGAGTTTGGTTACAACAACTTTTTTCGATTTCTATATATGTGTCACTATTTTGCTATGTTTCACAATTAAGTACATGCATTTGCGATAACTCTAAAAATGATATATTCTGAGAGTTTGTTCTTCTGTTTAATTTCTCGTGGCAAGTATCATATTTGAAGAATCACTAGCTTTCAACAAAAGCGGAGTAGGGCTATTAATGGCTGTAAGCTTATGGATGATACAGGGTAATGGGGTAAATGCTAATTTTATATGTGTCCAAGTTATAACCTAAAAGGTGTGGTGTGTTTATATTTTCTTGTGTTGTCTTCTCCAGATACCCAATTTATCTTAAATATTTCTTATTGGATTTTATTAGGAGCGAGAATTTGCTTTATTTGTCTCTTCAATTTCGAACGAGCTAAAATTATCATTAAGGTGATAACTGCATCATTATTATGCAATTTTAACAATGATGATAATAAAAGTTGTTGTTGCCCTTCACCAATTCTCAACCTTGGGTTTTCAAAACTGAAAAGGTTTCTTTGATCCATGAGAGGCATAAGAAAGCCTGATTTCACAGCTGATCTACCAGAGTTCTGCAGTTTGAAGAATGGCTAAACATTGTGCTGGGAGCTGGCAAGCACCTGCAAGACTTTGTAGATCAAGACTATTGTATTAAAATTTAAAAATGGTATAAATACCTGCTTGTTGGGCCTGTTTGAATTGAAAATTGAGATGGAGGTGATAATTGGTGATAACCTCTCAAAGCCATCTATATGATTCTAATTAAATGGAATCTTATTTCTCTAACATTGTATTTTTTTCGAAGTTTTGTGCCAATATAAGATGTTATAATAGAGATTTCCTGTCATTTGATTTAAAACTTGATACTTAATTACTTGTAGGGTTCGTATATGATATATAACTATATAAGCTTTTCATTTTGTTACGTCATTTGTTTTTACTTTAAAATATTATATTTTTATTATTGATAAGTATCTTAGATTTATAATAAGATTTGATTTTCATATAGAATAATAGGCTCCATTTAAATCTTAATTTGTAACTATGATGGGTCCTAAATCAATACCGTGTGTTTTTATGAAGTTTTCTTCAAATAATTTTCTCAGATGTTAATGAGGTTTTGTTAATTTTTCATTCCATGTTTAAGGTGGATACATGAAGTCCAGTGCAAGAGTCCTTGCAAACTAAAAAGTGAATGTAGGAGTATATAGTTTTTGATTAAGAAAAATAAGGAAAGATGAAAATGTATTTTGGTATGAGTTGTAAATATGAGTCTTAAAATGAGTTGTATTTGCATGTGAAGTGTTAACTAGATGTTGAAAATGATAACATGGTTACTATTAAAAAGTTTCTATTAATAGTTAAATTACTATAAATAAATTGTTAGTATTTATACTTTATTTTGAATTCTCAATATTTTATTAGCAACTTATAAAATTAACTTTTAGTAAAAGTTTGAATTCTTCATCCGTCATACACCTATTTATTTATTTTTGTTCATTATTTATTAAACTAATTTATCAACAATATTAATCAATTAATTTACTATAATAAAACTTTTAACATTTTTTTATTTTAAAAATATTTAAATATTTAAATTTTAAACCAACTTATTAAATTTTAAAAAATTTATATCTAAAAAATGTTATCAGTAATCTTAATAATCGTTTGCTATTTAATTTTGTTATTAAAGGTTAATGTACAATTTTTTATTAATTTTTTTTAATTAACAAAAATATTAAATTATTCAACTAATTTTAATGTTACTATAATTTCATTTATAAACTGTAAATAATTATAAAACATTTTTAATTTATAAAATTTTGTCCAGTGCCTCGCACGAGTATACATACTAGTAGGACATATTTTGAAAAAAAATAATCATTACATTGCATTGATAATGTAACACAATATTATTTATTTAGTTTTTTAAAGTAATAATTACCATATGTAATGACAAATTAGTTTTATTATATTAAAAGTAGATACTGAAACGAATAAAAGGATAAAATTTTGAATTTTTAACCATTGTCATTTATAGTTTAACTTTAGTATAGAATTATGTAAAAACAAATTTTACAATTTTTTCAATACAAGTTCGAGTAGCAGCCTTGTGTTGTATTAGAAAAATCCATGTAAACCGAGAGAAATCATCTATTCCAAGAAAGTATTTTGTGGCTCTAAATATTTCTAAAAGAGTTTGGATTGTTTGGCCGATAATGATATATTTTTATCAAAAGTGTCTGAAGATAGATCTTAGGATATTGTTAACAAATTGGGTTTTGTCATGATGTTGACCATCGACAACCTTATTTTTCTCGTCCAAATGTCGGGAAGTTAGGGGAAAATGTGAGTCGGCAATTCAATTGCTTGGTGAATTGGGATATAGAAATTAAATTTATCTCTATAGGTTTTATGATCCTTCTATTCAGTTAAAAAACATTAAATCCTATATGTAATAATAAATTTTATTTTTATTTTCAATATATTATAATAATATAAAAAATGTAAGAGTTTTGATTGGTTGTATCTTAGGTCGAAATACCAAAATCACTCGTTGCAATGAACTACAAATAATAAAATATATCTTTTTACTAACTTACAAATACTTTTAAGTTGTTATTAACTTCTAGTTGTATTTACAAAAACATAATTTGTGATTAGTCATAAAAAAACATAATTTGTGCAACAAAGTACAAAATACTTTTATTAAATTGTAATTTTGGGGTAACCTATTTAAATTTGAATGGTATAATTGTCAAGATAGAAACTCAAACAAAAAATTATATGTCTTTAACATTGAATTCTTTAAATCAGTAAAAATGAAAAACAAAGTGAAAACGTGGAATCAATAAAAGAATGCTAAATTCAAATGAAGAGAAAAAAAATTGACAAATTTCTTAATACCCATGAATTTAAATTAGGTAAATTTTTATAAAAATTTAATTATTTTAAAATAGATTAAAATAAAAAAATAAAGTGGCATAAAATTAAATTATTTGATTGTTTTAGGATATCGAAATCCAACTAAATTCAAAGGTGTATTGAAAGGGGTGTTAAAAAAAGTTAACCAATTTTCATATATGAAAGCTCTGCACCTTTTGAATCATTTAGCAAGTGTGATTTGAAAGCATTTAGATTTTAAAGCGTGGCCTAATTAATGTGAGTGATCGGTTGAAAAATAAGAAAGCTATTCAAAAGTTAAGTTACACTAAATCTACATCTGTCTTTAAGTTGAACATTTAACCGCAAATCTCCATTAAAAATAAAACAAAAAATAAATTAAAAAATTATAAATTTTGAAAAACATATGTAAAATAATTTTACACTATTAATTAATTTTATATTGTCAATAAATTATAATTACATTAAATATTAAATCATAATATTATTTTTAAATAAAGTATATAATATAATCAACTAATAATTTTGTATTGAATGACATAGTATTTTATCCGGATAGTGTATTATCTTTTAATTCACTTTAAAAGAATATAATGGATAGAAAACATATAGTTTTTATGTTTTACCTTTAAATATTGTTATAAATTTATGATTTTTAGTTAAATTAATAATTTTATTTATTAGTTATTATAACTACATTAAAATTGTTTGAATATTTTATTTTCAAATTTATATATTTATTCTAAACTAAATTTTTTTCTCAATATTTTAAACTAAAAATCCACTCACAACTTACTCACATGGCTCTAGTAGGTTTCTTGATCAGTTCCCAAGTGTGGTTATCGTGAATAGATTTCATCTCGTTATCCATGACCTTCAGCCATTCAATATTATTTCGACACCTTATAACTTCTTTATAGTTTCTAGGTTCTCCATCTAGAACCTCACTTGTAGTTATTAAGGCATAATCTATAATGTAACACTCAAAATCTAACCATAGAATATTAATAAAAATCAGAGTGCAAAATTTCATCATACATGGGATGCCACATTTACTCCACATAAAAACAACATATATTAATCATATTTACTCAGATACATAACACTTAAAACCTGGATGAACCTGTAATAAAATTATTTCAACTTTCAATCAACTACAATTCACTTTGTCATACCCCAAAATTTGCCCTCCTACTTCTCAAGACAATTCACATCTCCATACTTAAGGATTTCACAAGGGTTGATCAAACAAACTCTCTCTTAAGCGATCAATCCCAATTAGGTTTTGCTCCTCTCAAAGTCAAAATGGATTTCCAATGCTTCAAGTGGTCATCACATGCTTCAAAGGGATCACCATGTCACAAGCCTTATAAGTCAAATTTGCTCATCCAATTGCTGAGATGGTTGAAAATCAACTGTATTGGACAAAAAGTCAACTCTGGTCAACATACAGTCAAACTTCATAATTCTTGGTCAACATCAATATTCTGAAGTAATATTCATCATTTGATCAAGGGTTGATCATGATTCCTCAAGAAAAGTCAATATTTGATCAAAAGTCAAAGTTTCTAAAAGTCAAAGATTGTATACTTTTAATTAATTATATATTTACCCCTAATATATTAATTGTAATTTTTTATTTTATTTTAAAATAAAATAAAATCTTTTCAACTGTTTATCGTTTCTTTTAACAATTTATTTTTCTTCTTCTCCATTTTAATTCACTATTCTCTAACCTCTTCAATTAAATCAATCTCTTCTTTCTTAACTTCATCAACTTCTTCTTCATCTTTATTATTGTCTCAACCAATCTCTTCTATCTCACTCATACATTTCATTGCTACATTCATATTTTGTTAGATTTCTACTCTTTAATTTTCTACTTCATTCTTTAAACATATTTGTTCTTCTAAATTATCAATTGTTATAGGAAAATTAATATACTAAAATTATGGCATTTAATTCTCTTTGAATTATTGAAATTGAATGGAGAGATGTTTTAAAAAAGATACCGGAATCATAAACTTGATTTTCTTAAATCATAATCAAATTAAAAAAATATATTTATTTATTCATTTATTCAATAACATAGCAAACTCTATTTCTTAAGTTTGTCTTTACACATTTCATAATAACAATCTAAATTTGTCACTTTTGTATTCGCTTTAATTTTCAATTTCGTCATATATGAAAAATCAAATCACATAATACCAAACAATTATAAATCAAATTATAAAAATATTTAATCTTTTTAAATCATAATTAAACTAAACAATTATATTTCTATCGTATTTAATTTTTTTAATAGTGCAGATATTAAGATTTAAATATTTTTAAAGAAGTGAAATTATAAACTTTAACCATCTCGATTTTTTAAGTTTGTCTTTACACATTCCAAAATAAAAAATAAATATTTTATTTTCCTTTGCTTAACAATCTCGATTTTAAGTTTGTCTTTACACATTCCAAAATAAAAAATAAATATTTTATTTTCATTTGCTTAACAATCTCGATTTTAAGTTTGTCTTTACACATACCAAAATAATACTACTTTTATATGTAAATGACATTTATTATGACATTTAATTCGTATAATATGATATTTAAATGATTTAATTCACTCTGCTTTTTTTTCAAATGGAATAGAAAAACTCCAGGAGTTAGATCTCTCCAATCTATTATAAATCTATAAAAATGAAAGTACCTGGATATTACCACAACACCCCAGCTGAAAAAATCTCTTTTTGGTCTATTCTATTAGGGTAAAATTGGAAACTCCAAAATATCTTGCACCACATTGATTTGAATCTGATGTGGCACTCCCACAATTTTTCACCACTTTTTCAATTATTTTTTTTACCAATAAATCCCACATATTATACTGTTTTTTAAAATAAAAAACCATTTGAATTTATTGTGCAGGCACCGTGATCAACCCAACCATGGGGAATACCAATTCATTATGCCTTGCCATTCATTGTGCCTCTCTTCCTCTTTCCCATGCCAATCCATTATGCCTCTCTTAATCACAATTCAAATTCTAATGGAACACCAAAAGTTTTTCACTCTTCCTTCAATCCTTCCCCAGTGTGTACTTATGTATAACCTCCATTGCTTAACACATTCCAGTCGTTTTCATTCACGCAAGCCATTGCTACAGACGTCCCTTTCGTTTTCATTCACGCAAGGCTCTGCTATTACGAATCATTGCGTGCGATGGCGCCAATCGAGTATATCGATAGCATCGACGATTCGAAGGATTTGTGGAAGGTTCTTTGTTAGATGTAAGCATCGTGATGCATTGGTTCTCGAATAGAGCACTTAGAGCTTATTCTTTGATTCAAAGGTATAATACAATCTAAGCGTTTACGCTTTGCCATTCGATTTTGTTGTATGATCTTGGTATATGATCGATTTCAAGATGTTTGTATTTTCACAGTTGGATTTGATTCAAGCCATTGTGCCATCTTATTTGGTATCAAAATTCAAATCACAACTTGAACTTGGTTGTTCCTACATAATGCAGAATTTCAAAGTTTCCAGCAATGATTTCTCCTTCAAATCCAGTGATCATAAGTTCAAATTGATTTTCTGTGGTTCAACTTCCGTCAAAAAGGTCCAACTTGCTGACATACCTCTGAACCACCTCAAGTTAATTGGAATAAATGTTATTCTTGAGGGTAAATACAGAACGAATGTATTATATGGTGAGTTACATTTTTACTGTTATAATAGAACGCATTGTATTGTGACTTCTCCGTTATACATAATTGTCTGTGGTGAACTTTTGTGCAAATATAATTGGTGGGGTTACTGAAATATTCCAAGCCCAGATAATTCCTGATAACAACAAAAGCAAGGTTGTGTTTTCATTAACTGATTTGAGGTAGGTGTGGTTTCATTTTGTTTGTTAACATTGATGCTGATAAATATAAAAGTCTAACATGTTCATGTTGTTTGTTTTGTAATTCCTGTCAATCAGCAAACATCATGTGCAATGTACTCTTTGGGGTAAATTAGTTGTGCAACTGAATGAGTATTATACGATTCATAAGGCTGATGGTAGTATTGTTCTCCTACTTATGAATGCAAGGATCAAGGAACCTCAAGGTATGCTATGTGACTATTTATTATTATATCCAATTATTATATCCAACTTTAAGTGTTGTCATTTATAAGTATGTCAATTTTCAGGAAATTATCCTTTAAATGTATCAAATGCTTGAAACGGCACAAAACTGCTCATCAATGATTTGACTATTGGGGAGGTTAAAAACCTTAAAGAGAAGTAAGTGATTTTATTATGAAGTTATGAATTAGCAACCTATCATTACTAACAGCCTGTTTTCATTCTGATCTATGTACATCAGACTTAAAGATGATTTGCCGACGCTCTCATCCTCGAGCATGCAAATGGAAACCACAAATACCTCTGTTTTTTCTGATTTTGACAAATTTGTATGGAAAGCTGAAGTGTTGAGTCATCGATATTGCATATCTGCGAATGTAAGTTGCTCTTTAATACATGGTATCGAGATTGAGGAATTACGGTGGGTTCTAATCCATTTTTTGAGACATCATCCCATCTTTATGTTTCAGGAAACTACATGTGTGACTGTTGCGACTCTGGAGAAGTTTGAATGTGGGCAGTCAGGATGGTATTATGATGGATGTAGTGAATGTACCAAAAGTGTGACTTTGAAGGATGGAAAATTCATGTGTTATTCCAAACACATCAATTCTGAGCCAGTCCCAAGGTAACTTCTAAGTATTGCATATCAATGATTATCATCATATAACCAAATGCTTCATTACTGACAATTTGTTAATTTGATCACACATGGTACAGATTTAAGCTTGAAGTGCTTGCCTCCGATGGAAAGTTAAAATACAAGTTCGTATTTTGGGATGTAGATTGTGTAAAGTTGATTGGGAAGTCCGCCCTTCAGATGAAGTTGGATTTGATGAAGGTATTTTCCATTTGGCTAATATGTAAGTTAGATAATTACCACATAAATAACATATATCGTTTTAATCATTTAGACCGGAGATCTTGATCCCCTTGAATTCCCTTATGAACTTGATGTGATGCTGAAGAACGAGTTGGCTATAAGAGCAGTGTTTCAACCAAACAAGGCCAGTCTTTCTGTAATCGGATTTAAGGCAGATGAAGTGCTACGTACCAAAATAAAGGAGAGATTCAAATGTGAAGAGGTACTGCTGTACTCATGTTTTACTGATGTTAAAATCAGTATCATGTGCATTGCATTTTTTTAACAATTGTTTTAAACTTGCAGCACACTTCAAAGATTGTCGTCTCAACAGATGACACTCGGGATGATATGCATACAGCATCGATATGTTTTAAATAGGAACGACCTATTACTCTTGCCATCACATCTTGAACAATTGTCTAACGTTTATTTCTTGTGTTTTTTAACTTGCAGTGTACTCCGACCATCACCACCTCAAAAAAACAGTCTCATGATGATCCACATACAGTTTCAGTGCGTCTGTATTTAGCTTTCAACATTAACAAATTAGCCTATTAAACAATGTCTTACTTCGTTTTTTATGCTACTGATTTTGTAATGACTCTTTAATGGCAGGATCCGTTATCAATCACTGCAAATTATGACCCTTCAGTTGCCAACTCTGCACTTACAAAGTCAAAAAGATCTATTCCTGAGACAGTTGAAGAACTCGACAGTGCCCAACTATCGTCCACCAAGATAATAAGGGACATCAAGCTGGAGAAATGATGCAGTCAATTATCGTCGACGATTTATTTTTACTTTAAGCTGTTTTGGACAACATTGCACACCTTATTTTGATTGATGTAATGAAATATTTCTGGTTTACATTTTGTTTATTCTGGTTTATGATGATTTGATTTGTCATTCTTGCTTTTTGTTTGATCCTTTTGACATTGTTGCAAAAGAATGATATGATTTTAGTCATTTAAGCTGCAAAAAATGATATGATGTTGGTAATACTTTATTTTGTTTAATATAATGAATTTATTCTGTTTTCTTTTGGAAAATCAGAGCCCAACTATGTATAATTTACACTGCAAAAAGCAATATGATGTTGGTAATTCCTTATTTTGTTTAATATAATGAATTTATTCTGTTTTCTTTGGAAAAACAGTGGCCAACTATGTATGCAACGAAGTGTTTTTGGTTACCCTACACCACAGCCTTTTCTTTTTTCATTTACATGTTTGGAAAACTTTGAAAAACATTATCTCACCTAATGACGGAGTGTTTGGAGTTACCTTATCACCACATCCTTTTCTTTTTTCATTTACATGTTTGGAAAACTTTGAAAAACATTATCACACCTAATGATTTGTTTTACCTTACACAATTGTTACATATTTTTCCTATTTTTCCTCTGTAATTCTAAACCATTAAAATATAATCCCACAATTTGCCATTTCAAAATTGTTTTTAATGACGGATGTATATTTGTTATGAATTGAACTTTGATATAACTTTAGTCATGTATTTAGTGTCGCTGTAAATTACAGTGTCATCTAATCTGTTGAGTTGTTAACTTAGTGTCTTTGAAAGGAAAAAAATGTTTCTCTTTATGTCTTGATGCTGGACAATCCATATTGTTTTGCATACTTTATGCATAATACACGGTAGTATATCAGCATATTGTACATTAATCTACAAAACTAATACATTCATAACAGATTATGCATAGCAGAAATCCATGACACTTGAGTAATATAAATTGTTACTGGATTTTACCGGAAACGATATGCAATTATCTCATCAACGCAAGATATGGAACTAATTTCGTATCATCCCATTTAACAAATCATAAGCAGATTGTACATTGAGCCGTAGCCCAACAATATCAAATAACAAAACTAATAACAAAGACAAATGGGCATCAAATAGATTTTCAAAACAAATATTGATGCATTTCCGCCCATACAAAAATAATCCCTCCTTCTTGCCATGATGCTTCCCATGATATCCAATCAACAACTCCTTTCAATGCTGCCCTCTCACAACTTTAACCAATATACGTTCCACAGGAGGATGCTCTACACTGAATAGGATAACGTCACCTTTCGACAGCTCTTTCTCCTTTGCAAATTTAAACCAGCCCTTTGACAGAAACTTCTCGGTCATGTTCTCCCTGGATTTGAAAACACATTGGTATGTAATACCCGAGTCTGTGTCATGAAGATCAATATATGATCTTGGTTCCATGAAGATTTCCTTGATGACTGCTGCTGGAAAGTGCTGGAACATTAAAAATTTATTAGCTATGTCTATTCATTCAATGTTATGCATCCAAAATACTGTAACAACAAACAGATCAAGAGCTTACAAGAACTTGATTTTTTATTTGGTTGCTGCTCTTAACAACTTTCTGCCATTTGCAAACAAGTTTCTCTTGCATGGCAGGAAGTTGTACAACATCAGCACCATCAGTAGTGTTGTTCTCCTCGCTGCATCAACAGACACGATTATTTAAACGTCTAATTTCCAAAGTTAAATATTCAAATGTATATATGTAACCTAAAAGCCCTTTCCATCCATCGCTCCGATTCCATTGCTTCATCGGTGGAATTACATTCGAGCTCATCGATCCTCAACAAGCCATCCCTCCTCTCTGGCTATTTCAAAGTACTTATCCACTGATAGACAGCTTCTCACCTTTCCTGTTCTCAGTTCGTAAGATTCCTCTCTTTCGACATACTCATAGTATTTGTCGATAAGTTCAGCACATGTAAGTTTTACGCAACTCCTGCTACTTAATCAAAAAAACAACAAAGATCATGCAATCAGTTTTTTTCTTCACCATCAATATGAAAATACACTCATTCCAGAATACTGTTTTACCTTGAAGAACTTTCAGCTTCTTCTTTCCTCCTCTTAGCCTATTCATGCAACTTTCTCCATTCTGCTGCTCTGTCCCGCTTATCCTGTGATTGCTTCCAAACCTTTTGGATAGCCAGATTTTTCCATTAAGGATTAGGAGTCGTGGTTGTGTGAGTTCTACCAACGAATCCCCTGCATATAAATTCATTCATGACCATCATGCACACAGACATGTTTGTATAAACCCTAAATGTTCTTATTGCAAGTGATGAAACATGTGTCAAAAGAACTTGCGGAACACCAACGTAGATATTTCATTGGACCGTATTTGTTTGAGGTGTACCGTCTTCTTGGAATGTTGTTTTTGATGGAAAACCGAAGAGACAGGGTAGATGGAGTAAAATTGACGTTAGACAATAACTTTTGTTGGCCCAACAAGCAAGCATTAGTTACATGAGACACTATACATGACATGTAGAATACAAACAGTTTCTGATCATTCCATTTTATATCCCTTGGAAAATGTATATTTTTGGAAGTACTTTTAAGTTTTCACATTTACATCAAACCATGGTTACATGTTACAAATAAAAATTATATGATGATAGTATACAATACAATAGGAATAACCTTTGGTTTCCAATGCCAATTTTGAGTTTCCAACATAACAGTATTTAATGTCATATAATAATATTTGGTGTTCTAATAATTGTTTAAAGTTTGGCCAACATATGGTATTGATGTCACATTAACTTTTTTAACCTCTACCCATAATTGTTAAGCTTTGGTAGCATATACTGTAATGATGAAACACAATTAATGTAATATAGCAACTTCACTGATGCAATGCACTATACCCTATCTCATATCCAATGTACAAATAGAGTATCTGAGTACACTTAAAAATTAGAATACAAATGTTATGAACTGCAAAACCAAACAATTCCATATAGGTTTGTTACTCTTACATTCATTATGTTATACTTATGAAGAGTTGTAAGTTATCAACCATATTCTCTTTCAACTATGAACAACCATTTTGTAGATAGGAAATACTCTGCATCACTTGCAAGACAAAAGAGGAAGCATGTTCTTGATGAAAGAAGATTTAAGAAGAATAGAGTTAATGAAAATTCAACTGAGCACAACCATGACCTAAATAATTCAAGTTATGTAGCGGACATCATACAAGAGACCCATCGATATCGATTCTGTTTTGTCAACGGGCATGGAGATGTTTCTGCACGAACAGAGTGTGTGACACCCCGATTTAATTTAAATATTAAATAAGTGAGGATTTAATTATTTAATTAAATGAAGTCGTAAGTATTAATTTTAGTTGGATTAATTGGGTCATTTAATAAAGAAAGGATTGGAGGTGTAGGAATAATTAGTGAGTATGAGGAGTAAATTACTCTACTTTACTAATTATTATTATTTTATTTTATTGGAATAATTAAAGGAATATTAAGAGGAGTATAAAAAGGAAAATAAGAAAAGAATAGGTTTTTTTGGAGAAACTACTTTCACGTAGAATTGGAGAGAAGAGGAAAAGAGAGGAAAAGCCGACGCCGAGAGAAATCGAAGAATCATCGCGAGGTAAGGGGTGATTTCGTTCGGTTAACATGTCTTATGGGTTTTGGGAATCATAGGAATAATTGGGTATGTTAGAGAGTTTGAATTTTGATGATTAGAAGTGATAGGAATGAACCCTATTTGTGTCGGTGTTTGGAATTAGGACCGTCAGTATGTCGAATAATTGATAGGAATGAATAAACCATGTTGTTTGATGTTATAATGGTGTGAAATGATGATGAAAGGGTGTTCCTAATGTACCAAATCGTATTTGAAAGTTTGGAAATGATAATGGATGTAAAATGCTGTCAAAAAGTAGCAGAAATGCTGTCACAGGTCGTGGGAACCGGTTCCCTGTGGGGTGGAACCGAGTTCCCAGCGTTAATTTGCAAAAACTGGGAAAATTAGGCTTAGGAACCGGTTCCTGTATGGGTAGGAACCGGGTTCCCATACAAAAACCAGGGAGCGCCTTTTTGAAAACTTTCAGGAACCGGTTCCTGTATAGGTAGGAACCGGGTTCCATGTGCATTTTTCCAATTTTTCTAAAACTTCAAAAATTCATATTTTCTAAACCGTAACTCCGATTCGAGTGCCGTTTTCGGCGTTATTTCCTAAATTTCAAATACTACTTTTTGAAAAGAGAAAAATATTCTTTTGCTAAAATTATTTTAAAAATAGTCGCGCTCCCGGTTTTTGAAAAGAATGAGTAGTTAAGGATAATGAGAACTATTATGAATGGTATGAGTTACCTGATGAGGTATTGATGCTTACAGTGTTATATATTCGCTATTCATTTTGATTGAATGAGATACACTGGTGATTTGACATGATGTGATTTGTATTAATATCATGATATGTGAAATGATGATGGCATGCTTTTATGATGCATGCATAAACATTTGTTGATTAGGTTCATTCCCATTGTGCGGAAGTGAACTGGTTGAGCCAATAGACTTACCCGGAGGTTGAGGTAGTGAGGCTGGATTCTTGACCCAATAGCTATGGGCGAATCATGAATTTACACTGTCTATCCACATGTAAACGGAGCGGTGTGTGAGAACTCGGTTCACGTTTTGGTACCACATGCATAGAGTCTGCATTGCATATGGGATTGTAACATACTAGGATGGATTCCAGTGTTGCAATTTCCGTTGTTTGATTATATACATGTTCATTGTGTGAGCTGCCTTGTGCATTGATTATGACTTGTGTTTGGTTAGTAAATTAACGTATCTGTTTATTCCGTTGTATTATAGAAACGTATAATGCATGTTATATTGAATTGAGATCTCACCCTTACTCAACAATTTCAGATCCGAAGTGATTAGCTGCATTGGAGTTGGTGAGGATAGCTCTAGCATTGAGTCAGTTGATTTAGTCTGCGTGTCAGTGTCGTGCTCTGGTAGATGTAACACTGGGGGAAACGGTTGTTTGATCCTTTAAATGGATACTTCTTAATAGTTTTTGAATTATGTTGATTTATCATCCTGGAATAACTGTTGAATGATGTATTCAGGATTTTTGGTTATGTTTACATTTCCGCTGTTTAACATGACGTTGAGTATGATTTATTTAATGATTTAATCCTCAGTGAAGGCATGACACATGTTTGGTAAATTTTTATGATTTAAATTGTGATACCTCTTAATTGTGAATGAAACTCTGATATTAATTCTATAAAACGCGGGTAATTAGAAGGGGGTGTTACAATAGTGGTATCAGAGCATAGTCGGTCTTGTCTTAGTTTCGTTATCCCTTTTAGTATGCGACTAGTGTAAGTAACATTGTCGATACTTGTGTGCTGATGTAGGTTGTTTTGTAATGTTACAGAACAATGGCTGGAAGAGGTAACGGAAGGAATGATTATGCTATTGCTGAGGCTTTGGGAATGTTAGCTGGAGTACTCGGAGGGAATCAGCAAGGAGCTGCTATTGGTGCTGATAGAAAATTGGGGAATTTTCAGAGGAATAATCCTCCATTGTTCAGGGTTGCACATGATCCCGAGGGTGCTCAGAAGTGGTTGAAGGAGATCGAGAGGATCTTCAGAGTGATTGATTGTGCTGAAGGGCTGAAGGTGAGATATGGTACTCACATGTTAGTAGAGGAAGCTGATGACTGGTGGGTTGCTACCAGGACTGAATTGGAAGAAGATGGAATTGCATTGACTTGGGCTGTGTTCAGGAGAGCTTTTCTGAGAAGGTACTTTCCTGAAGACATTCGGGGTAAGAAAGAGATTGAGTTTCTGGAGCTCAAGCAAGGCAACAAGTCTGTGAGTGAGTATGCGACCAAGTTTACTGAGTTAGCAAAGTATTATGCTAATTATCCTAACGATGCAGATGGAGAATTTTCCAAATGTATCAAGTTTGAGAATGGTCTGCGTGATGAGATCAAGTAGGGTATCAGGTATCAGCGTATTAGAAGGTTTCCTGATTTGGTTGATTGTAGTAGGATTCTGGAAGAAGATCTTGCTAGTACTAAGTCGAATGCTCAGAGTTATGATGATCGTAAGGGCAAGAGACATATGGTTCGTGGTAAGCCTTATGATAGGAATAATCAGAAATCTGGAGGTTGGAAGAAGCCTAGTGGGGGAGACTCTGGTTCTTCCGTGAAGTGTTACAGGTGTGGTGAATTGGGTCACAGAGCTCCTGAATGCAAGAATGATGCGAGGAAGTGCAACAATTGTGGTAGGTTTGGTCATTTAGCTGCTGAGTGTAGATCCAGAAGGATAACATGTTACAACTGTGGTGAAGAAGGACACACTCGTCCGCAGTGCACTAAGCCAAAGAAAGAGCAAGCTGGTGAGAAGGTGTTCGCTTTGTTAGGATCAGATGTTAAGCCTGATGATCGGTTGATTAAAGGTACATGTTTTATTAATGGCATACCTTTAATAACAATTATTGATACTGGAGCGACACATTCTTTTATTTCTTTGGATTGCGCTAAGAGATTAAATCTGGAAATTTCTAATTTGGATTGAAGTATGGTTATTGACGCTCCTGCGTCGGGTTCAGTGACTACTTCGTATGTTTGTAGGAATTGTCCTATTGTTATTTTTGATAGAGGTTTCGGTATGGATTTAGTGTGCCTACCGTTAGAACAACTCGATATTATCCTTGGTATGAACTGGTTGGTCTTCAACCAGGTTCATATCAATTGTTTTGAGAAGACAGTCTTATTTCCTAAAGAAGTTAAAGTGGAAGATGAGACTATGTCAGTTAAGCAGATGAATTCAATTTGTTAGAGATGGTGTTGTGGTGTTTATGTTATATTCTTCGAGTGAAAGGAAAGGCTAAGAGTGGTGAGCGCGATTATTCTTGAATTTCAGGTGTTTCGAAGATGTGAATGAGTTACCACTTGAGAGAGGTGGAGTTGCTATAGATTTAATTCACGAACTAGTCCGTGTCGATGGCGCCTTATCGCATGTCGGCATCTGAATTGTCAGAGTTGAAGAAGCAATTAGAAGAGTTATTGGAAAAGAAGTTTATTCGGCCTAGTGTTTCACCGTGGGGTGCACCGGTATAGTTGGTGAAAAAGAAAGAAGGTACAATGAGACTGTGTGTTGACTACAGGCAATTGAATAAAGTGACCATCAAGAATCGGTATCCATTGCCGAGGATTGATGATTTAATGGATCAGTTGGTCGGAGCTTGTGTATTTAGCAAAATTGATCTGAGGTCTGGATATCATCAGATTCGTGTTAAGGCGGGAGATATTCAGAAGACTGCGTTTAGAACGAGGTATGGGCATTATGAATATTCTGTTATGCCATTTGGAGTTACTAATGCACCTGGTGTGTTTATGGAGTATATGAACAAGATATTTCATCTGTATCTTGACAAGTTTGTGGTGGTGTTTATTGATGACATTCTGATCTATTCAAAGGATGATGAGGAGCATGCAAAGCATCTTAGGATTGTATTGGAATTGTTGAAGGAGAAGAAGTTGTATGCAAAATTGTCTAAGTGTGAGTTCTGGTTAAGAGAAGTGAGTTTTCTTGGTCATGTGATTTCCAAGAATGGTATTGTTGTTGATCCTACAAAAGTAGAAGCGGTATCTCAGTGGGAAGCGCCGAAGAATGCTTCAGAGATTCGTAGTTTTCTTGGTCTTGCGGGCTACTACCGGAAGTTCATTGAGGGATTTTCGAAGTTAGCTTTACCATTGACTAAGTTGACGAGAAAAGGTCAAGCATTTGTTTGGGATATAGATTGTGAGAAAGGATTCCAAGAGTTGAAGAGGAGGTTGACTAGTGCTCCGATTCTAATTTTGCCGAATCCGGAAGAATCTTTCGTAGTATATTGTGATGCGTCCTTGATGGGTTTAGGAGGTGTTTTGATGCAAGATAGGCAAGTTGTGGCTTATGCTTCGAGACAGTTGAAGACTCATGAAAGGAATTACCCGACTCATGATTTAGAGTTGGCGGCTGTTGTGTTTGTGTTGAAATTATGGAGACATTATCTGTATGGTTCGCGATTTGAAGTGTTCAGTGATCATAAGAGCCTGAAGTATCTCTTTGATCAGAAAGAGTTGAATATGAGGCAGAGAAGATGGTTGGAGTTTCTCAAGGATTATGATTTTGGTTTCAATTACCATCCTGGTAAGGCAAACGTTGTGGCAGATGCGTTAAGCAGGAAGTCTTTGCATATGTCAATGTTAATGGTTCGTGAATTGGATTTAGTGGAGCAATTCAGAGACTTAAGTTTAGTTTGTGAAACTACTCAGAATAGTGTGAAATTGGGCATGTTGAAGCTGACTAGTGGTATCTTGGAGGAGATTCGAAATGGACAGAAGTCTGATGTTGGTTTAGTGGACAAGCTGACATTGATTAACCAAGGTCAAGGGGGCGAGTTCCGAATTGACGAGAATGGCGTTATGAGATTTGGTGATAGAGTGTGTGTTCCGGATGTTGCTGAGATAAGAAAGAGTATCTTGGAAGAAGGACATCATAGTGGATTGAGTATTCATCCTGGTGCTACTAAGATGTATCGTGATTTGAAGAAATTATTTTGGTGGCCTGGAATGAAAAGGGAAATTGCCGAGTTTGTGTACGCGTGTTTGGTTTGTCAGAAATCAAAGATTGAACATCAGAAACCGTCAGGATTGATGGAACCGTTGTTTGTTCCCGGAATGGAAATGAGATGAAATTTCAATGGATTTCGTGTCTGGGTTGCCGAGGACGACGAAGAGCTGTGATTCTATTTGGGTTATTGTCGACCGATTGACAAAGTCTGCCCACTTTATTCCGATAAGAATGGATTATCCGATGGAGAGGTTGGCAGAATTGTATGTTGAGAAAGTTGTAAGTTTGCATGGTATTCCGTCTAGCATTGTGTCGGATAGAGATCCGAGGTTTACTTCTAAGTTCTGGACAGGATTGCAGGAAGCTCTGGGTACTAAGTTACGATTGAGTTCTGCATATCATCCACAGACAGATGGTCAGACGGAGAGGACGATTCAGTCGTTAGAGGATTTGTTAAGAGCTTGTGTGTTAGAGAAAGGTGGAGCTTGGGATAGCTATTTGTCGTTGATAGAGTTTACCTACAACAATAGTTTTTATTCGAGCATCGGTATGGCTCCGTTTGAGGCATTGTATGGTAGAAGGTGTCAGACGCTGTTGTGTTGGTATGAATCTGGAGAAAGTGTTGTGATTGGACCAGAGATTGTTCAACAAACTTCAGAAAAGATCAAGATGATTCAGGATAAGATGAAGGCTTCTCAGAGTCGTCAGAAAAGTTATCATGATAAGAGGAGGAAAGATCTTGAGTTTAATGAAGGAGATCACGTGTTCATGCGAGTTACTCCGATGACAGGTATTGGTCAAGCCTTGAAGTCAAAGAAGTTGACTCCGCGCTTTATTGGTCTGTTTCAGATTACCAAGAGAGAGTTGGGAAAGTTGCGTATCAGATCGCTTTACCGCCGTCACTTGCGAATTTGCATGATGTTTTCCATGTATCTCAGTTGAGGAGGTACATTGCGGACCCGTCACATGAGATTCAAGTAGATGATGTTCAGGTGCGGGATAATTTGACTGTTGAAGCAGTGCCAGCGCGAATTGAGGATCGGAAAGTGAAGCAATTGCGAGGTAAAGAGATAGCACTGGTACGAGTAGCTTGGGGAGGACCAGCTGGAGGAAATGTAACTTGGGAGCTAGAGAGTCAGATGAAGGACTCGTATCCCGAACTTTTCGTCTGAGGTATGTTTTCGAGGATGAAAACTCTTTTAGTGGGGGAGAGTTGTGACACCCCGATTTAATTTAAATATTAAATAAGTGAGGATTTAATTATTTAATTAAATGAAGTCGTAAGTATTAATTTTAGTTGGATTAATTGGGTCATTTAATAAAGAAAGGATTGGAGGTGTAGGAATAATTAGTGAGTATGAGGAGTAAATTACTCTACTTTACTAATTATTATTATTTTATTTTATTGGAATAATTAAAGGAATATTAAGAGGAGTATAAAAAGGAAAATAAGAAAAGAATAGGTTTTTTTGGAGAAACTGCTTTCACGTAGAATTGGAGAGAAGAGGAAAAGAGAGGAAAAGCCGACGCCGAGAGAAATCGAAGAATCATCGCGAGGTAAGGGGTGATTTCGTTCGGTTAACATGTCTTATGGGTTTTGGGAATCATAGGAATAATTGGGTATGTTAGAGAGTTTGAATTTTGATGATTAGAAGTGATAGGAATGAACCCTATTTGTGTCGGTGTTTGGAATTAGGACCGTCGGTATGTCGAATAATTGATAGGAATGAATAAACCATGTTGTTTGATGTTATAGTGGTGTGAAATGATGATGAAAGGGTGTTCCTAATGTACCAAATCGTATTTGAAAGTTTGGAAATGATAATGGATGTAAAATGCTGTCAAAAAGTAGCAGAAATGCTGTCACAGGTCGTGGGAACCGGTTCCCTGTGGGGTGGAACCGAGTTCCCAGCGTTCCAGCGTTAATTTGCAAAAACTGGGAAAATTAGGCTTAGGAACCGGTTCCTGTATGGGTAGGAACCGGGTTCCCATACAAAAACCAGGGAGCGCCTTTTTGAAAACTTTCAGGAACCGGTTCCTGTATAGGTAGGAACCGGGTTCCGTGTGCATTTTTCCAATTTTTCTAAAACTTCAAAAATTCATATTTTCTAAACCGTAACTCCGATTCGAGTGCCGTTTTCGGCGTTATTTCCTAAATTTCAAATACTACTTTTTGAAAAGAGAAAAATATTCTTTTGCTAAAATTATTTTAAAAATAGTCGCGCTCCCGGTTTTTGAAAAGAATGAGTAGTTAAGGATAATGAGAACTATTATGAATGGTATGAGTTACCTGATGAGGTATTGATGCTTACAGTGTTATATATTCGCTATTCATTTTGATTGAATGAGATACACTGGTGATTTGACATGATGTGATTTGTATTAATATCATGATATGTGAAATGATGATGGCATGCTTTTATGATGCATGCATAAACATTTGTTGATTAGGTTCATTCCCATTGTGCGGAAGTGAACTGGTTGAGCCAATAGACTTACCCGGAGGTTGAGGTAGTGAGGCTGGATTCTTGACCCAATAGCTATGGGCGAATCATGAATTTACACTGTCTATCCACATGTAAACGGAGCGGTGTGTGAGAACTCGGTTCACGTTTTGGTACCACATGCATAGAGTCTGCATTGCATATGGGATTGTAACATACTAGGATGGATTCCAGTGTTGCAATTTCCGTTGTTTGATTATATACATGTTCATTGTGTGAGCTGCCTTGTGCATTGATTATGACTTGTGTTTGGTTAGTAAATTAACGTATCTGTTTATTCCGTTGTATTATAGAAACGTATAATGCATGTTATATTGAATTGAGATCTCACCCTTACTCAAAAATTTCAGATCCGAAGTGATTAGCTGCATTGGAGTTGGTGAGGATAGCTCTAGCATTGAGTCAGTTGATTTAGTCTGCGTGTCAGTGTCGTGCTCTGGTAGATGTAACACTGGGGGAAACGGTTGTTTGATCCTTTAAATGGATACTTCTTAATAGTTTTTGAATTATGTTGATTTATCATCCTGGAATAACTGTTGAATGATGTATTCAGGATTTTTGGTTATGTTTACATTTCCGCTGTTTAACATGACGTTGAGTATGATTCATTTAATGATTTAATCCTCAGTGAAGGCATGACACATGTTTGGTAAATTTTTATGATTTAAATTGTGATACCTCTTAATTATGAATGAAACTCTGATATTAATTCTATAAAACGCGGGTAATTAGAAGGGGGTGTTACAGAGTGCGTAATGGTTAATTCCCAACAAAGGAGAAGGAGTGTTGGTTTTAACTAGTGCACAACCCCAACACCCGCATCTTCCCCCAGCTTCTCATGCATTTCTACTGATACAATTTCTCCCAAACAAATTTCTGCTTCAGCACGTCAAAGAAGGAGGTCAGTAATGAACGTAAGAGTCCCCAAAACAATAACCATCGTGCTCATCTGCAGATCAACCTCGCTGATAGAATGTCATTTTGTTCCCCTTTACCGTTTGATGCTAACACACCTCTGAGTGATGTTACCTCCTCATCAAGTATTAAATGCAAAAATAATTCATATGGACTACCGACTTCGTATGCATCTTCATCCAACAAACATATTGATCCAACTCTAATTCGTTCAACGACTGCGAATCTATTGAAAACCTTTTCAAGTGTTACAGAAACGAGGTCAACTTCCCTTAATACCAATCTGTTCAGAAGTGCTGATTCAGTGAACCCAGGTCAACAATCAGTTGCAGACTATTCAACCGATGAATCTTTAACCGATAGTTCGTGTGAGTTCATAAATGAAGATCCGGATTATGATACAAGTTCAAGTTTGGACAACGACAAAGATCATTCTGCAAATGTCCCAACAATTGATTGCACAAATGCTGGTATGTATTGCTGGAATTATTATTAATAGCAAACCATAACTTAAATTCACTGTCATGCAGTTTGGTCTCTATGAATATACTGATGTGTATAAGATATATGATGTTTCGTTCTATCTGATAAATACAGGATATTCAGATATTGGTGATCCTTGCATTGAATGCACTCAGTGTGGAGCACAAATGTGGTATCAGGAGAAAACTGACAAGAGAAAACATAATGCAGTGCCTAAGTTCCAATTATGTTGTGGAAAGGGTAAAGTTGTGTTGCCATTTTTGAGAACACCACCACCGTTTCTTAAACATCTTCTATCGAATGAAAACGATGTACTATGTAGAAATTATCAGCAGAATTGCAGACTGTACAACATAATGTTTGCATTTACGTCTCCTGGAATGAAAATTGACAATAGATTCAATAATGGAAATGGACCACCTAACATGAGAATTCAAGGGTAGGCTTGCCATAGAATTGGTAGCATGATGCCTGTGCATGGCGAAAAACCAAAATTTGCTCAGCTTTATATATACGACACTGACAATGAGATTCATCATAGGATGCAAGGAATAGGGTTATGTTTCTTAAGCCAACTGAGATGCCTACTTTATATTACCTTTGTTATTATCGTGCATGACATGTGTCTGATTTTTTAATGCAGCAACAACCAGAATATTATTGAAGAAACTGTTAGCCGAATACAGAACATGCTTGACGAATTCAACACACATGCTAAATCTTTTAGAATGGCAGCAGCTAGACTAAAGGATTGTTCTGTACCTGACCTCAAGTTGAAGTTAATATCCGATAGATTAAAGGACGGACGAATTTACAACCAACCCACCGTGTCTGAGGTTGCAGCCCTCATTGTTGGTGATGTTGATACTGGCTCAAAAAGGGATATTATCCTTGAAAGACAAAGCGGTAGACTAAAACGAATAAGTGAGTTTCATCCGAGCTATCTTGCATTACAATATCCACTTCTGTTTCCGTACGGGGAAGATGGATTTAGACTTGGTGTTCTACACAGAGAGACAGTTCCCAATAAAAAGGAAAGATGAACAAACTTACTATTAGAGAATGGCTGGCTTTTCGCATTCAGACCAGACAACGTGAAGCTCATACACTGCTCATGTCAAGGAGATTGTTTCAGCAATTTTTGGTTGACGGATTCACTATGATGGAGTCACAACGACTCAATTACATACGTAAGCATAAAAAAAAATTACGAGTATCCAAATACTCCAATTTGTCAGGAGTACACCAACAATCTTCAAATGAAGGAGCCCACAAAGGCAAAAGAGTGGTGTTACCGTCAACATACGCTGGAAGTCACAGATACATGGAACAATTATACTTTGATGGAATGGCAATTTGTAGTCAAATTGGATTTTCCGATCTATTCATTACCTTTACTTACAATCCATGTTGGCCAGAGATTCAGAGGTTACTTAACAACATGAATTTACAACCTCAAGATCGTCCTGATATAATCTCAAGGGTTTTTAAAATGAAGTTTGACGAATTACTGTGTGATATAACAAAGAAGCATGTCTTGGGCAGAGTTGTTGCATGTGAGCCACATGAAATTAAATATGTAATACTTAATTCTTCCTTACTCTATACCAATGATTTTAAATTAATATTTTACTGTATTTTAATTTCTTCCGATATATACACCATTGAGTTCAAAAGAGGTTTGCCCATGCACATTTTACTTTTCATGCATCACGAACAAGTTTCCCTCGGGTGACATCAACAACATTATTTCAGTAAATACCGTAAACGGATGATAAGCAATTAAATCATTTGGTAAAGACACGTATGATTCATGGTCCATGTGGGTTGGCTAACAGATCTTCCCCTTGCATGAAAAATGGTAAATGCTCTAAATTCTTTCCCAAAAATTGGCTGCCTCAAACCATTGTCGATCAAGATGGGTATCCCGTCTATTGGAGAAGGGATACTGGCATTACTGTTCTGAAAAAGAGTATTGTTCTTGATAATAGGTATGTAGTTCCTTATAATGCATATCTTCTAAAGAAATATCAGGCGCACATTAATATAGAATGGTGTAACCAAGGTACTTTTGTCAAGTACTTATTCAAGTATATTAACAAAGGTTACGATAGAATAACTGCAGTGGTTGTTCGGACCGAATCAGACGGAAGTTCATTTGGTACAGATGTTGATGAAATCAAACAGTACCTTGATTGCAGGTACATTTCCCCGAGTGAGGCGTGTTGGAGGATTTTTTCATATCCTATCCATGGTAGATCTCCTTCTGTCGAAAGGTTGTATTTTCATCTGGAAGGCGAAAATCCGGTTTACTATCGACTATGATTTCATAGACAATGTTCTTGAAAACCAAATAAAGGAATCAATGTTTACACTTGGATGAAGTCAAACAAAAATACGAAGATGCAAAGAGTTTAACATACTGCGTTTCTTTCCAAGTTCGTTTACGATAAAAGGTACGTTTATGGAGACCTCAAAAAGAGGTCGATTGGCCGTTAATTTGGGTTCCTCAAGTGGTGAGCTCTATTACCTTAGAATGATGTGGACGGTTGTCAAGGGACCGACTTGCTATGACGATATAAAAAAGGTTGGTGGAGTAGTCCGCGACAGTTTTAGAGATGCATGCTTTGAGATGGGATTTCTTAACGACGACAAAGAATATGTTGCAGCCATAAATGAGGCCAAAGATTGGGGTTCCGGTAATTTTTTGAGGAAGCTATTTGTCACGATGCTGTTGTTCGGTACTGTTAATCGACCGCGACATGTTTGGCAACAGACTTGGAAGTTGCTATCTGACGGTATTCTTCATCAACAGAGAATTGTCACTGGAATAAGAGGTACAATTAACAAATACCTAAATACTTCTGTTAAATTTCATACAATTACAAACCGTACGAAACTATTATAATGAGTTTTTCTTCTTATAATACCTTTTAAACTACTTTGGATGCAATAATTACAATCCTTTTATACTTCCATATAGCTGTTACATATCATACAGTTCAAACCATACTTAAGTCTTTTGACATGTTCTCATTGTCGTAATGTAATTTCAACTTATGTAGATAGGGTCTTAACTTAAGAATTTCAATGGGTATCAAACTGGTTTTTCCTTAAAATATTTCGACAGTTCTGCCCATACAGATAAATTCCTGTTCTTATGCCATAATGCTTCACATCATTTCCATTCAACATGTCCTTTCAATGCTGCCCTTTCAAAGAATCATAAGTTCCAGTAAGAAAGTCCTTTCAATGCTGCTATTTCATCAGTAATAAAAATATCTGATGCAATCTGATATTATTCACCACCAACACAGAACAGAATAATTATGTGATTTATCTTTTACCTTCAACCACCTTTTCTCACAGCTACTGATCAAAAACATAACATTTTTAATGTACCCGAATGACTGATGTTGTTGTATTATATTGAACTTTTCCATGATACTGCCATTTTAAGGTTAACGATCCTTTTGTATGTCTATCTTCATCAACACTGTGATTTCTATTGTACATAATAGTTATATCTTATTTTGGTTTGTATTTGTGTTGGAAGACATGCAATTGTCAACTGCAGAACTGACAAACCTCACATTAATTGAGATTGAGAATATGATGCAATCAAATAGAAGAAGCTTGCGTGAATTCAAAGATATGCCGTTTCCAGATTTGTATATAACGCGACATGTCGGCAATAGACTGATTTTTGATGAACGGGATTACGATGCTGATTTAGAGCGACAAAACTTCCAGAATCTATTTACATCTCTAACAGGTATTCCCTTATTATTCAAATCATTGATGTTTTCATTAAACTAAAGCTGTATTGATTCTTTTCATTTGAACGTCAAGATGAGCAACGTGCAATCTTTGAAACCATAATGGACGTCGTCAAGAAACAAAACGGAGGGGTGTTTTTTTTACATGGATACGACGGAACCGGTAAAACGTTTATGTGGAGGACATTATCAAGTGCACTTCGTTCAGATAAAAAAATTGTTCTGGCTGTTGCTTCAAGTGGCATAGCTTCCTTATTATTTCCAGGTGGTAGAACAACCCATTCGAAGTTCAAAATTCCCATTCCAACGCTTGACAACTCTACTTGCAATGTTGACAAAGACTCTGAGCATTCACAGTTATTCGAAGCTACTGATGTCATAATATGGGACGAAGCACCCATGGCTCATAAGAATTGTTTTGAGGCCTTGGATAAGACCCTTAAGGATGTCATGAGCGATAAGGGTTTTTCAAATACAATTTTTGGTGGTAAGGTAGTTATATTTGGAGGAGATTTTCGACAGATACTTCCAGTTGTTCCAAGAGCAGGCCGTTATGATATTGTTCATGCTTCCATTTGTTCTTCTTATGCGTGGGACTATTGCCAAGTCTTAACACTAACCAAAAACATGAGACTAAGGAATGGGAGAGACGGTACAACTTCTGATGAACTTGCAGAATTCTCTAAATGGATATTAGATGTTGGCGACGGTAAAATATGTGAACCTAACGATGGATTAGCTGATATAGAAATTCCTCCGGATTTGTTAATTTCCAATTTTGAGGATCCAATAAGAGCTATAGTTGAAAGCACATACCCAAATTTGCTTGCCGACTTTCAAAATGTAGAATTTCTACAAGGAAAAGCAATACTTGCTTCAACCATTGAAGTTGTTGATAAAATTAATCATTACGTGTTAGACATGATACCGGGTAAACTATTTTTTCTTTTGATGTTTATTTTCGTGTAGATGTTTCGTTATTTAATTATTCTTGAAAAACATTATGGATTGATTCGCGTTTTCCCATTTCTTAGGTGAGGACAAAGAGTATTTGAGTTTTGATTCGATCGATAGAACTGATTCAAGTTACACCGAAGCCTATGAATGTCTTACTCCATAATTTCTTAGCAAGCTTAGGACTTCAGGTGTCCCAAATCACAAACTCAGATTAAAGGTTGGTACACCAATAATGCTTATGAGGAATTTGGACCAAAACGATGGTTTGTGTAACGGAACTAGACTAATTGTTACAAGGTTGGCAAATCACGTTATTGAGGCAAAGATCATGTCTGGTAAGAATGTTGGTAACATCTTTTACATCCCTCGAATGTCTATGTCACCTTCCGAGTCACCGTGGCCATTTAAGTTGATTAGGAGACAGTTCCCAATTATTGTCTGTAATGACAATTAATAAGTCTCAAGGCCAATCACTTGATACAATTGGATTGTATTTGCCTACTCGTATTCATCATGGCGGTTGTATGTAGCCATTTCAAGAGTTACAAGCAAAAGTGGTCTAAAGATCTTAATACATGATAGTATGAATGTATCAACATCTATCACTACAAATGTTGTATACAAAGAAGTTTTCCAATCTCTTTGTTGATCGGTAAGTACACAATAACAAATATTTTCTTTAATATAAATTGTTTCAGTAAATCTTGTCTAATTTTGCATAATTTATTATGCAGTCAAATAGTTGAAAACATCGTTTCCAAGCTGGTTGCGTTGTATCTGAAGACTCGTGATAGTTTCTTATTTTGAAGAGTCATCACGGTTTCTTATTTTGTTACACAATCATGTTTTCAGTTTACATTTTTGAATGTTGTCAAATAAGTTTGATACACTAAATTTGGCCGAATTAGATGAACTTTTATTGAATTACATAAAAACGAATTTACTGTTACATGACAACATTAGTTCCACGTTTTATGAATTCTCGACCGGCCCCGTACGACAGCACGGGTTATCGACTAGTATAAGATTAAGAATGATTCTAAGGTTGATAATAAAGTAAAAAAAATTATTTAGAAAAGAAAAAAATAGTAATGCTATTTTTAAATATTTCTTAATAATAAAACCATGATTATACTAATTTTTTTCTTTATCAACTGGATGGCGTGAGTAGCTAATGCTATTTTTTAATAACTGTAAGTTGGGTAACATGAGTAGCCAATTCTATAATTACACATTCTATGATAAAAGAAATGTGATTACACATTGTATCATAAAAAATCTATACTACCTATCACACTATTTTTTTTTTATTGTTGTTATAGTTATTAATATAAAAGTATCGTATAAAAAAATTTGTTTAGACAATATAGTTAAAAACAAGTATATATTTTTACAATAAAAGTATATATTTACAATCAGTGTTAATTTAAGAAAAAAGTATATATTTATTTGAAAAATAATAATTAAATATATTTAAAAAGTATATTAATATTTTAAAATTATATGTTTTTTTTAAATTATAAATTATAATATTTAGAATAAATGAGAAATAAGATATATATTTTTAGAAAAAATATATTTTTTAAAAGGTATAATATGGTAAATATATTTATATACTTCTTTTTTACAAATAATAACTCTAAAAAAATGATTAAATATATTTAGAAAGTGTTTAATTAATACAAATAAGAAGATATATTGTTTGAAGTAACATGAAAAAAAGGATGCTTCTCAAGAGGCTCTTTATAAATCAGACCGTCCATATCGTGTAAAATGACATGAAAAATAAGCAAGTTCAAAAAATTTATAAATCCGACTCCTGCAGTCTGCCATCACATTTCCAAACCATAGTTCATTAGTCTTCATTGGAAAGGGTGCTTTTAAGAAGGTGCTTCTAAGAAGGCTCTTTACTTAAGAGTAAGAAGGCTCTTTACTTAACAAAATGACTCTGACTGTAATATTAGATATCGGACCGTCCACATCGTGTTAAATGGCATGAGAAACAAGCAAGTTCAAAAAAATTATCAATCGGACTCTAGGAGGTCTGCCATCACATTCCCAGACCACAGTTCACTAAGAAAGGGAACTTCTAAAGAGGCTTTTCCTTCAACAGACTGACTCCGACTGTGATATTCAACATCGGACCGTCCACACCGTGTAAAATGGCATGAGAAACAAGCAAGTTCAAAAAATTTATCAATCAGACTCCCAGAAATCCGCCATCACATTCCCAGACAACAGTTCACTGTCTTGCATTGAAAATGGTGCTTCTTAGGAGGCTATTTCCATCAACGGAATGATGTCGGATGTAATATTCGATATCGGACAGTCCACATCGTGTAAAATGACATGAGAACCAAGCAAGTTCAAATTTTTTATTAATCAGGCTAGGCTCTTTCCTTCGAAAGAATGACGTCGACTGTGATATTCGATATCGGATTTTTTACATCGTGTAAAATGGCACGAGAAACAAGTAAGTTCAAAAAATTTATCAGTTCTATATCCTAATCTAAAAAAGATGTTAGGGTTTAGGGTTTAACACTTTTAGATTTTAAAATTAAACGAAAATAATATTTTTAAAAAATAAAATAAATGGGACATGTGAAAAATTCATAGACATGATATTTTTTTTTATATAAACAAATTACAACTATTTGTTTGTCAAAAAAAAATTAAAAAATGCAAAAAAAAAAAAATCCTTTTAAGTTATTTGGTTTCCAACATATATTTTTAAACTTTATCTTTTGATTTTAAAATTAAAAGTGACGATTTATATATATTTATTTACTAAGTAACAATCTTTATTTTTGAAAACATAATCTTAAAAGATATATTTATTGATTTGTTTAAAACTTTTAATTAAATTAAAATTAAAAACTTTTAAAAAAAATAATAAATTTATAATTTATTATTGTAATTCGATATTAAATGAAATTAAGTGGAGAATGAATATGAATTTTCCATATTCAAAAATGGTAGTGGTAGAAAGGCAGCGTAGAAACAAGTTTTCTGATTTCAAATTTTCTAATTTCATCCTCTGAGAAAATGAATTAGAAGATAATGTTTTTTTAATTAAAAATAATAATTATAATAAATTAAAAGTTGAATAAATATGCAATTATGAGATGATATGGACAAAAATTAAAAATTAAAAATTACTGATGACATAACAAATAATATAATTAATTATATAAATAATAATCAATTTATATAAAACATGTCAAATGAATAAAGTTATTATAACATTTTAAAATGGATAATGAAGCAGACTCTGATTCTCTGATTCCTTAGTATCTTCAAAATGATAAGCTTAAGGACTTAGTTGGATTCTGATGGTGGCTAGGATTGGCAGGTTTTGAATCTTTGGCTGCCGGAGCAGTTCTTTCAACAATTTTTGGAGAAGTATTTGGAACCTTAGAATTTTATACGAGAGAAATAACATGTTTAATATCATAAGTTTTTATTTGGCAACTATATAAAATTATTTTAACACATTGCATATACATTTATCTTTTTTAGTATATTATGAATGTGTTTCAAATTTTGTTTTATTTTAATTAGATAATTTTTTGAGGTACTTTTTATACGTTGATATGTTTGTTTTAAAGATTAAAATTATAATTTTGAAACGTGAGAATGTTGGTCCAGTGGAAGGGAGTTCGTGTTGTAAGAGTTTGCTCTATTTAGGTCACGAGTTCGAATATGGGTTATAAAAAAAAATAACTTTCAAGTGCTACGCAGAACGAAAACTCTCCATGTGGATTAGTCGATTCGTTATAATTTTGATAATGTTATTTTTGGAAATATTATTTTCAGGAATATTTTTCCTATCTTTATGTTTGATAAATAATTTAAATTTTTATTTATAAAATATATTTAGTTTGAAATTTTAAAATAAAAAAATTAAGAATTAACAAAATAGAAACGTGATGTTATTAATTGCTACGTCTTATTCTCATGAGAATATAAGATTTTCATCGTATTAAACGGAAATAAAAAATTAAAAATCAATAGTAAATTAAGTTCCCATGAATAGAAATTTAAAGACATAATTTATGAGAATTTCTTAACCCACCTTATGGAGAGAAATTAAATCCTATGCATTTCTCAAAATATCTCTTTAAAATCGGAAGTATATTTCTGGTGCGCACCATTTTCTAAAATATTTGTGTTAAAACTGGAAGTATAGTTTCGATTTCATACCAGATGTATATTTCCAGTTCTGGGCATCACAGTAGCAGAAAATTGAACAAAAGTAATAATTGGAAAAATTATACAAATTAGAAATTTAACAAATTATACAAATTATAAATTGAACAAAAGACCAAAAATGTTATCCAAAATGTATTTTAATATAATCTAAGTAATGCTATCCAAAATACAAATTCGATACAATACAAAATCAAAAAACTAAAATTAAAATACAGGTGGATGATCAACCTAAACTACTGGGTATGACGGATGATGAGCCGACCTGCCACCTTCGAGGCATCCCTCCGCTGTCTCCTGTATGATAGGGCACCCTGAGCCTCTGCCATGATGGCCTCCAAAACTCCTCTAACATCGGATCTTCCATGAAACAACCCTTTGTCAATGCCATCCCGCATAAACTCCATGATACAACGACACTTAGGTAACACATCATGAGCATGATCCCTCCTCGCCCGCTCCTTCTCTACTCGACGGGTTCCCTGGAGCATCCTCTTTCATATATAGATGGGACACCCTGAAGAACCATATAATGTAACCATACTCGTAACTCAAATCGTTTAGAGCCACGGTACTCCTGATCTCATCAGGTACAAGATACATGTCCCTCCTCTTCATTGTCGGATGAGCACATAGAACGGGATCCCGAGGAATGGTTTGGGTAAACCCGAACTGCGCATCACCCGCTCAGGAAAATAAGGAGTACTATTGCGAGTCCCGCAGGCCAACCAACCTGTAAACAATGAAATCTCATCAAACAATATCGTCTCACGGTGGTCGACGTAGGAACTGAAGTGAATGTCCTCATGCACTAGCCGGTCCATGTAAACCTAGAACGGCTGTAACGTCTGATTCCCTCTGAACGGCTCGTATGCACATGCACGCGAAATATCCTTAATATAACCTTTAACAAGTGACCATCCTGAGATGCAGGGGAAGTGTTGTAGGATCCATCCTTGAAATAACAAAATTAAATAGTTAGAATTACAATCAGAACAATTTACAAAGACCACCAAGAGAAATAATTTATACCGTCATCAGTGACATGCTGCCTATCATCTGCCACGTCCTCCACTTAATCCCCTCATCCAACTTGCTATACAAGTAAACCAAGTAGCCAGCCCCCCAGTTCCACCCACTAATCGCCTTAAAATCACCAAAGTACCTGATGTACATGATGTTAGTGTAAGTGGCACTGGTGTCCACGAAGATTTGTGTGTCAATAAGATACAAGAGGTATGCTCTCATGGCACACCCCTTGTGAAGAGTAACCTGCGACATCACCAGATGACAATTCTACTACGAGGAGTCCTTTGTATTTTGAACATGTTGACAGGGTTTTTCCCGGTTCACCTACATCAAAATCTCAAAAAAATGCTTTCAAAGGTGTCCGTTTTAGCAAACCACCGCCTACACCGACTCCACAAAAAATACCATTCATCGATCACATGCCAGTTTTTACGCACAAGTACATTGAACAGATCATCAATGTCGGTGGTGACGGTAATTATGGTTTTCCAGCTGTTTCTGGTTTGCTTGGCAGTCGTGAACAATATTACAATACTGTCGAAATACCCTGATCACATAGTTGATAGAAAACAAAGAATTGTACACTCGTGTGCTAGAAAGTAAAGAGAAGGTTGAGGAAATATATCACGCACTAGTACCTATTGAGGATGAATTTGCACCAGAAGATAAATGAATGTGATTCCCATAAATGAGGCATCTCGTAACAAGTGTGTATGAGAGGGTGTGTAAGAAGGTTATGGGGTGGATTAAGAAATTCTCTAATTTATAAATATTAGAAACAAACATGGGAATATAAAAAATTAATGTCACATGGAATAAATTAGGAATCCATGAAGCAAACTCCTCTTAAAAATAAGAGAGAATGACAATGCCATTTTAATAGTGAAAGATTGGTGTATATTTAAAAACTAAAAGAAAACTGATCATTAGTTACTCAGCTGATGATTGATGCTGAACTTGATCGAAAGATGACCGAAACTATTTGATATTAGAACTGTTCTTCAAACCAGACTATTGTGATATTGAAAAAAATTAAAAGAAAATGCCAAGGCTTTTTTAATAGATTTCAAAAAATAAGTGTAATTTTCCCTTAAATTAATTATGAAAAAGATTAAAAGAAAAAGTCAAGACTATTTTAATAAACTTCAAAAAATGAGTGTAATTTTCCCTTTAATTAATTATCTTATCGATAAAAATTAAGATATCAGCCTAAATATGCATTAATAGATTAATTTAAATTAACATGATGTCAATTTAATTTTGGCAAGTGATTTGATCCTATCCAAACTTTAATTATTAATTAAGCTCTGAATCAACTTTTACTATTTTCATATTTCTTAACAAACAAGTTTGCTCCTCTACCATCTCTTTTCATTTTTTTAATCTTTTATGATTTAGAATTTGCCTATTTAAAATTTTCTTTTATCCTTTTTATTATATGGCTTCGGTCACTAATCTTAATTTTATTATATTTAAATTGATTAAATTAAAAATCACATTGAAACACAAAATGAGTATAAAAGTATATTTAACCAAACCATGAATAAAAATGAAGAAGAAATTTGTTTCTACTTTCCCAACAAAAAATATCAAAACATTTGACCAAAAACACTTGATGACAAAATTAACACGTCGACATGAATCAAAACTACAACTCCATAATTACCTACATACCCTTACCTCTAAAACCAACATGTGATTCCAAACAGGGCTAAAAAAGTCAAATAGAAAATATCAGGTTACGCTTTGTTTGGGAAAGTGTGTTGTTTGGCGGTGTATTACAGCGAAGTTCCATAATCACTTTTTTTCCAACGCAATTCTAAACTTACTCTATTCTCTCTCTCTCTCTCTCTCTCTCTCTCTCTATATTCAACGCCGCCGTTTTGGAACTTCTTTTCGCTCTTTCTGTTTCCAAAAGGGGCAAATTATATTATTCACGCGGAAATAATCGATTTTGCCACCAATTTTTTCTTCGCCAAATCGGATCTCAGGTTAATTTCGATCAATTTCTTGTTCTTATCGTTCTATGTCCAAATCGAATTCGAAATTCGATTAATTGGGATCTTTTCGTTTTGGGTTTTTTGTTTGATCAAGGTTTGATTTTTGTTATTTGGGTGTGTAAATTTTTAATTTTTGGTTTATGGGTGATTATTGATTTGGGATTTGTTGTGGGGATTATTCGGGATTTATAAAAAAAATTACTTTTCTCCACCCCCAATTTTTGTTTACCCTAATTTTTTAGGAATGCATTGTTGTTGTGATTAAGAACACATGAAAGTTTTTCTCTTTTTTTTTGCTAAATGAGATTTTGGGAATATTCTATATGGGTAAGTATAGTTTAAGAGATGAAGAATTTGGATTGCTGAGATTTGTTGGTTATGATGTATGTCTGTATGTATGTATGTATCCTAGTGGTTTCACTGGATTTACAGGAGTAGTCTGTCGTGATAGTTGTCCTAGGTGAGTTTTATGGATGTTTTAGGAATCTTACATAAGAAGTTTTCTTTTTCTTGTTATGATACTTGTTTTGTAATGTTGTTTATTGTTTATGACATTCTAATTCCTAATTCTGTTTTCAATTTATTGATTTATATTCTCTTAATCAATGTTCAGAAGGGAATTTCTTGTAAGAATAAAGAAAGAGAACACAGTCCTTGTCTATACTGCTCGGAATTAGTTGAATGGCGGATAAATCATGCATCAAGCGTCTTCAGAAGGAGTATAGAGCCCTTTGTAAAGTAAGTATAGAATCCTTTGTTATTAATACTAACATTGTGGTTCACTATTTATATTTATTTTCAGTTCCAATGCTTTACTATTTTGTTGTACAGCTATATAGTTATGCTTATTCTGTTATCACTGGTTTGTCTCCTCCTCTCTGCGTGTGTATTTGTGCAACTATCTAAGCTTGATAATTTGATGTTGTGGCTGATAAAACATTTATAGCATAAATGACAGGGACCATATGTTCCTCTATATTTTGCCTTTCTCCTCTTAAAACTGCGTTAAGTGTCTACTGTAGTTTCTGAATAATTTTTTCATGATTGATTAATCTATAATTTGTACTTTACACAGTTTGACTGTTTGGGCCTGTATATTATGGCAGTTAAAGAATATGTCAACTGGATAATACTTAATTTTATTTTTGTATTGGCAGGAGCCAGTTTCCCATATTGTGGCCCGTCCTTCACCAAGTGATATTCTTGAGTGGCGTAAGTTTGTTTCACACTTACATTTCATATATGGTTTTATGTTGAGCTCTAATTTCCAAAAAAGGGAACATGAATTCGTTGAGTCTTTGGTGCACGTATTTATCAATGTTGTAGAGCCTGTGACCACCTGATCACAGCGCATTAACCTTACTCTTTCCTCCTAAGTGCTCTTTCCTTAATACTGCTATATTATCAGCAAGAAAGGAAAATGTTGTATAGTCTTGTCAGCAACTTAATTCTAATTTATTTGGTAGGGAGTGGTTGAAACTTGATGCTGATCTTATTAAATGTTTATGTCTCAGACTACGTATTGGAAGGAAGCGAGGGAACACCTTTCTCAGGTTTAACAAATTACGATTATTGCAGTTTGACATTTTGTTTCAGCCATAACTTGGTTTGGTTTTGCTTGTCTCAGCACCCAATTTATTACTATCTCAATTAATGTAGTATTTATGATTTTTTGGTCATTTTTAGGTGGTTTTTACTATGGAAAAATCAAGTTTCCTCCAGAATATCCATATAAACCTCCTGGAATCAGGTGCCTTACTGCTGTTATATGCTTGATCATTCTAAATTACATTTTATTTGGTCTACTATAACCAAGTTCATACTCTCTATAATGTAGCATGACAACACCTAATGGGCGGTTCATGACACAGAAAAAGATCTGTTTATCAATGAGTGATTGTAAGTTCTTTAATATATTGGGTTGGGAGACAAATCACTTTTATATAACGAGCTGAGACAGATCAATTAGTATCTTAGTTACGGATACATTTTTCTGATTTTGCAGTTCATCCTGAAAGTTGGAATCCAATGTGGTCTGTATCAAGGTCAGAGTGTGCACATTTTACAGTTCTTTATGTGGTTTACTCCCTATTGTGTTTTTATTTTTTCTTTCACTTTGAAATTTGGTTGTATTATTTTCCTCAAGGGATTGGTAACACTAGTTGTTGATTATTAATTTATAGTTTTATTCTGATGTTTCCATTTTATGAATGCAGTATACTTACCGGGCTTCTTTCATTTATGGTATGTTATGTTTTCTTCATATTCTGCCATAATATTATGCAGTCGGTGATACTTCATAATGTATGCAGTGTTATGTTATTTTTAGAGCTTTTGATATATAACTGACTTAACTTTTGCAGATGGACACCAGTCCAACCACTGGCAGTGTAAACACCACTACTGCCGAGAAGCAGCGTCTAGCAAAATCTTCACTCTCTTTCAATTGCAAGAAGTAAGTACTTTGAAATAGTCCTTCATGATTCAATTGAGCAAGGTCTCTGTGATTTGCGTTCCACAATTAATTGCTGTCGTTTTCAATGCAGTGCAACATTCAGGAAAATGTTCCCCGAGTACGTGGAGAAGTACGAACAGAAGCAGCTTTCTGAGCAAACTGCTTCTGAGCAGCGGGTATCATCAGACGCACATCATGATAAAAGTTCAAATTCTGTTTCCAAAAGGAATTTAAACTCCACAGGAGAAGACATGAAAAGGGTAGAGGGATTGAGGGACATGAGGAGAAACAAAAAACAGGCATTTCCAACATGGGTGATGTTATTACTCTTCTCCATCTTTGGGGTTGTTATGGCATTACCTCTACTTCAGCTGTGAATCTTTTATGGTTATAAAGGATATCCATAAAAGATTTTCATGCAACTGCTTGTTCTTTGTGCTCCGCGTAGGTTATGTCATATCCAACAGGATTTGTATAGGAAATATTGGACATGGAGGGTGTGTTAAAGATATGATTTTACTCCTTGTGTCTATGTTTTGCCAGGTTCTTGTTATTGATACTTGTCATGTTATGTTTACTCTTAAAATGTTGAAGCTTGTCTTCTAGTCTTGGTTGGTAAACATTAACACGCCGCTTTGCTATGGACTGCATTCTTCATGTCATGTTAATTCAAGTTGATGTTATGACCATTTACTTGATTTATTTTCATTTTATAAAAATAGATTCTTTAACTAAATTCAAGTCTCATAATTTGTCAAAAATATTTAATAAGATCTTTAAACAAATGTTTTTAATAACGTCTTTGAATTTTTAAATATTTATTATCAGGACTCTTCTAAACTTTTAAATAATAGATTTTTAAACTTTTAAATAATTGTAACTTGGTTCACCAATTCAAAGAGTTCATTAATTTATTGCAAATTATTTAAAATTTAGAGAATTAATTAAAAAAGTAACTAAATTTTTTTAGGGTATACTATAATTAAAACAAAATAAATATATTTGTATTAAGAATAGGTGCATTATAAGCAAATTTTGTTTTATAGATTATTGAATAATTAATATATTTATTTTGTTTTAATTATAGCATGAGCCTCGGTTTATTGGATAGTTAATATATTTATTTTGTTTTAATTATAGCATGAACCTCTTTGTTTAGAAGCAAATTTTATTTTTTAGATTCATTGAATAATTAATATGTTTAGTCTTTATATGAATCAGATACATTAATTATTCAATAAATCTAAAAAGAAAATTTTACTTATAAATCGTTATGGATAGAGTATTCTTAAGAATAGGTGCATTAAATGCCGGTTTATCATGATGTTTCTCTTCGGGCCTAGATTCCAATTTTTTGAGTTAGTTCGTACACGATCTTCACTCGTTGGCAATTGATACGTTTAAGATGAAACCAACGCCTTTCTCTTGCTTTCACCGTTTTTAGGGTTTCTCTGGCAATGAATTTTGGATATATCTATCATTTAAACTTCTGTTACTAATGTATAGTACTAAATTCTTCCTACTCCCTTATGTGTTCGGTGTTGATAATTTTCCTTACAATGGATGTTCCACCTACCACGTGTTGCAAGGCAAATTGGATATTTCTTCAACATGGGTGAATATGAAGACGTTAGAAACAATTTCTATGTTCACCTCTGAGGAGGTTTAGATCGAGTCTTTATCGAGGTGGATCTCTAATCTGACTGGGGAATGCTTATCCTTGAGAAAGATAAGAGGGTGTACAACAAGTGTGTGATAACACGAAAATGTATCGTATATTTGACTCAATTTATATAAATTATGTCCTCATTTTATTTTAATTAAGATACTCTTTATTCGTATTATGCCAGTATTTTTTATGTTTTCAGGTTTTTACTATTTACAAGGCATGTATGAAGAAAGTCGCATAAGTGGAGAAGAATCGAGCTTAAAAACTACAAAAAGAGTAAAATGAATAGCATGGGTGTGATAGCGAAATAAGAGGTGAAGCATTGAAGAAAAGAAATGGAATAAGCACGTAAGCCCATCCCATGAAGACATGCTCCTCAGCCCAACAAGCCTTGTTGCGACCGTTACACCTCACCTGCCAAGCCATAGCGACCACTACGCATTACAAGGCGAGATTCCCTCAACAAGCAAGCTGTAACGACCGTTACACACACCCGTGACGGTCGCCACACATTCCCCACGGCCCACTCCCTACTTGTGACGAACGTCACACTTTTGAAGGTGACTTTTTCTCCTTACTTGTAGCGAACGACACAGAGTGGTTACATGCAGTTCCTAATTTTTCTCCATGTACTGAGTCAAGTAAGGAAGACAACTTCTTCCTATTTTCTCTCAACAAGCAAGTGACCACACCACGTCTTCCTATTTTCTCTCACCGATCCTATTTTCTCTCGCTGATCCTATTTTCTCTCACCGAAACAAGTTATTAGAGGGTAATAAATCAGAGGCAGTGAACACACTCTCTTCTCTCATCCATTTTATTCCAATTTTTGCCAAGAGTATTTTTCATAGTTATGTTTTAGGCAGAAAACTATGTTTGTCAAAGTGGTAGTTTCTTACATCGAGGAACTACCACACCATTAGTTTTAGGTGTTGTTTTATTTTATCTAAATTATGTATTTGATTTATCAAGCACACTGGTATATTCTAAATTCAGTTCCTGTTGATGTACGCGGAGTTTACTTCAGAAGTTAATTTCAGTTTCATTTATTCCTGCTCTTACAGGTTCCTTTTTATCGCATTTCATATTTTTTATTGTTGCGTTTGTTTAATTTAATTACTATGCTATTATTAATTGCAATCGTTATGTTTAGTTTGTTTACACTTAATTCCATGTTTAGCTAAATAGTTTTGAGTGTGGTGTATGAGGACCATCGTTACCGACAAACTCGGTAGAAAATAATATGTGCAAATTTATGATTAGAATTCTGTTTTGGTTTTAATTTTCGTCTAATTTAAATAACTGTCACGAGAGTGAGAGGTTATTTAACACGATTTTGTCACGAGAGTGAGAAATCAATTAAGGTTAGAACCGGCACCGCGAGAGCGTGGGGATCGAACCAAAAAGTGGAAATTAGGAAACAAATTTAAATACAGCGAGAGCGCTTTAGATGCGCTTAGGATATTATTGACTTACAAAATATATTTCTTAGTTACTGGTCGAGCGAGAGCAAAATCTTGGGATTAGGAAGTATGGCTTTAGTTAATACCGTGAGAGCGTGAGGTGGAGTCTTTAAGTTGGTATATTATACGGAATTAAGTTCTAGTCGTAATTAGTACCCATTTTCTATAAGTCCTTCAGGAAAGCGAAAATCATATCCCGACCTCGTTTTAGTATTATTTCCTAAGTCTTAGTTTCCCCCAAAATCCAATTTTTTATTAGCCTTAGCTTTACAAAGTAACGATAGATTACAGTAGGTTGACATTGATCTCTATGGTTCGACAATATTTTATATTACTTCGATATTTCCGTGAACTTGCGGAATATACCCATCAAGTTTTTGGTGCCGTTGTCGGGGACCAACAATCAATATTGTTATTACACCGTATAGGCTAAGACACTCTTATTTCTATAATTATGTATCAACCAAATTTTTTCTACAACTCCCAACCCCAATATTTTGAGGATTATCGAGAATCCCATAAATCTGACCTAGAAATACTGATGGAGAATCTCAATGCGTCACCAACTCACTCTCACCCAAATTACCTCTATAACTATCAATCCCATCATTTTGAGGAGTCACAAGAATATCAAAGATCTGATCTCGAAACATCATTGGAGGATTACAATGCCACTCTAACTTATCCTCAACCAAATTTCCTCTACGATAAACACGCCCAATATTTTGAGGAGTCGCAAGGATACCAGAATTCCGTTCTTGACGCATTAATGGAGGATATGACTGCGACACTACCTCGCTCTAGACTAGAAACAATGAAGATGGAGCACTTTGTGGAGACACAAAATTCGACGCTAACTCACTTTGAGGAACCGCAAGAATCCTATAATTTCAACCTCGAAACATCAATGGAGGATTTCGACGCGATGTTAACTCACTCTAGGATAGAATCTACGATGGAGCACTTTGTAGAGACACAAACTATCCATAATGAAGAGGTAAGAAAACAAAGTCTCGACAACAATGAAACTCTTAGGCATCTGAACAATGCGGTTGAGTCCCTAGTGACTCACAACGAGGCATTAGAGACCAAAATCTCCATGCTTTCACAAACACCTCTGTTGTACCCCAAAATTCGCCCTCTTCTTTTTCGTATTTCCGACTTATAATTCGATTGCATAAACATACATGTAGGTGCATGCATATCATAGGCATCTTGTCACGGGGCTCGATCGAGCAAACTTTGTAAATACTTCCTTCTTTTCCCTGTGTTTTCTTTATTTTCCTTTCTTTCACATGCATTCTCTTTTAACATACAAATATAACAATTAAGCAATAAATAAATATAAACACACCCATTAGACATAAAATAGAAGTGGATACCATAGAGTACTACGGACGTGTAGGGTGCTAATACCTTCACTTCGCGTAATAGATTCCCTTACCCTATCTCTCGGTCGCAAGACCGTGTCTTATCCCTTTTAGGTTTTCGCGATGCGTTCACCTTTCTCCTTTTACGAGATAAAAAACGTTCGATGGCGACTTCATTGATATAGTTATCAGATGATGTTCAGCCGGTTGTTTCAACCTCTAGGACCCTCCCCTGAGGAGAATATGTATGTTGTAACAACCAGTAGCGAAAAACAAATTGAAAATCCTAAGGTGAGTGATAATGAGGTTGAAGAGAGTAATAATAAGGTTGAGAAGAGTTCTGATAAGAAAATAGTAGAGATTGGGAAAAAATACACTGTCACTATCCAAAAAGGAGGTTGTCGAACAAGTAGAGAAGGAAACATCTATTGTTGTTCCTCCTCCCTATAATCCACCTATTTCTTTTCCGAAAATATTTATGGAAGCTAATATAGATGCCCAATTCAAAACATATGTGGAGGTATTGAAAAATATCCACACCAATGCACCTTCGTCTGAGGTCTTGTTTAAGAAGGGAAGATTAACATTCGTGATGGTGGATGAAATAACTAAGCCTAGACTTGAAAAGTTGATACTTAGGATAGACCCAGAACCACCACCACAAGTCTAAAAGAATGAACCACCCTACAAAAGAAAGAAAAGAAAAGGTGAGGGATATGTGAAATTTCTTGATAAGTGGCCATGGAAACCAAAGATTATTAAAAGTTCGATTGAGGATTCATTCTCGACAGAAACACCATGAGTGCTAGCAGTCTTGAGCCATCGAGCTATTGACATTAACCAAAGTGCTACGTGGGAGGAAACCCACGAGTTTTTAATTTAATATTTTTCTTTTATTGTTTGAACTTGCAGAAACATCTATAGAAGATCCTCTTGAAAATGAGTCGGTGCCCACGTACATTCCTACGAATGTTGCTGCTGGTGATGACACCGTTGATGAGTACGATAGGAGAAGACATGTCTCTCCCGTCTGTAACTCACCTCCTCCTCATCATCATTTGCATAGTCATGTTCCACGTGCACACAACACATTGTATTTTTCACACTTTTGCAGGTACTTCCTTCGAAAATGAGCAATATGATGAACGACTTCAGGAAAGAGAAGTTTTAGCAAATTCAGATATCTCGTAGTACAAGACGTCAGAGTATAAGTGGTCAACAAAGACATGATCAACAAGGGAAGGATCAGAGAAAAAATTGGTCGTTGTAGCGCGCAACATCGTTCATTCAGGTTCCATTTTTCCTCTTTCCACCTTTCATCGAAACATTAAGGAAAATGTTTGGTTTAAGTGTGGGGGAGGGACTTTACCACTTTCATTTATCATTTTTTTAGTTTGATTTATTGCTTTCTAGTTTATTTTATGTTTTTAGGAATTTATCTGTTTTAAGTATTTTGTCGAGTCATTGCATTTGTTGTCGGGTCTTTATACGTGATTTTCATTAGTGTTTGTTCTATTTGATAGATCTTCATTTCCTTTTCAACGCGTTTGAGGTTAGCATTTTTAAACACTTGTTGATCGCCTATTTGTATCTGCACTCGATGAGTTAGGCTTACATTAAAGTGTTTCAGTTTTGGTGCGAATACAAGAGGAGTGTGCTGAACTTGAAGCTATTTTCCATTTCTTCAAGGTTCAGCGTAGAAGAACAACTTCGGCAACAGGTGATGGCTTAATATCTCTCAGCCATTTTCCAGGATGTTTGATGTCTACTCAAATAGTGTGAAGCACTTCATGGACTAATTTTTCCTAGTTATCCTTCTAAACAAAGAGGCTCATGCTAAAATTACTCCGTACATCCTAGGTCACCTTACCAATGCTCAGATAAATTTGCTAAGTTTTAGCGTCAGAGCCACTTCGTGGAGGACTCTTGATTGTATGTTTACAATATGGACGATTTGACTCGAGAGTACGCTTTATAGAATAGGAAATTAATGTCTTTCTACGGGGATCTAGGTTATGCTAATGGTGTTTCCCCTTCTGATATATCATCGAAGAAAAATTAAGGCGGCTCATACATACACACATGCTTATGAAAGTCAACTTATTGGAGGCTAGGAAGACCATATTTTGTAAGTAAGTTGAGATTGTCTTCTCCTTTGAATATTGTTCTGTGACCCTTATGTAACCAGTCTTGTCTCTTGGTACCTTTCAACGATCGAAGCTTCCAGTCAGTGATGATTCTTCGTATATCTTTTAAATATCTTCAAGTATCTGTCTATAAGATACATATACCTTATATAAATAGACCATAAAACCCGATTTCTCTAATTAGATGAACAAGTAAGTGAACCATAATGTCAAAAATGATGGAGGAAAATACATATCCAATTGACACAATATTATTGCAGCATCTTCTTTTAATTCATATATTTTTTTGAAATCAAGAACTTTATTACATATAACATTGAAAAATAAGCACAATCTGGTTATAAGCACGTCCGTACTCTTTCTCTCCATTAAAAGCCTTATGCAACTACGATTAGGATGATTAGATTTTAGAAATTTCTGCCCCAAGGTAAACAATCTTTTTTCCAACTTAAGTTGGTGAAAACAGGTATCATATTCACATATAGAACACACTTTATGTCCTTTGACACTATATTCAACCAAACTTTCATATGCATTAAAGTCGTTCATTGTACAAAATAACATTCCATGCATCTTAAATTTTCACCGAAATATGCATCATCAACGTCAACACCTTTATCCCACTAAATTTTTAAATCATCAATTAATGGACTTATATTAACATCTATGTCGTTTCTAGGTTGTCTTGATCTAGAAATTGTCATACTTAACATCATATACTTGGGCTTCATGCTCAACCAAAGAGATAGGTTGTAAATCGTGAGAAGAATAAGCCATGAAGAATGGTTAATGCTCATATTACCAAAGGGATCATTCTATCTGTGGCAAGCCCAAGCCTATGGTGTCTTGTCTCAAGGCTAAAATTTGGAAACAATGAATCAATTTTCTTCGATTGCAAATAATCAGTTACACGGTGAATGTTTCAATCATGTTTTTTTCGTCTGTATGCCATCTTATATTCTTTGCGTCATTTGGATTAACATAATCAAGCAATTGTGTGAAATTCTTATCCGACCACCCACTTTTCTCCTTCAGATTAAATAATTTTAACAAGGCAGACAATCGTGTAAAACTGGTGCACCCCTTGTATAAAAGTGCATCTTTGGTGCTGCATAAATTATCATAAATATGGGCTTTCATATAAGATGATTCTCCCATATCACGAATCATATCTTCTAGTCAATAATCCATATCTTCATCATCTTCATCCATTTATGATGTCTCATTTCAATTATTAACCACTTGTCACATCAAAGGTGAAAAGTATTTTTTTTCAATAGTTTGTTGATATTTCTACAAACAACACAAGGACAATAAAAGATATTATTATTGTCTGAAATTTTTTTGACGAATTCAAAGAACTCAAAGACTCATTTCTCATACACCAGACCTAATCTATCAGCTTTCATCCAACTACGATCCAACAATTTTTAAAATTTATATAAAAAGACTATTGTGAACAACCCACTAATACTATACACACAAAATCTAAAGCATGTTCACTAATATGAACAATATACATCAAACAAGAAACATTAAAATTTCGAAGAATATAAACATAAATCATTGATTCATGAAAGAAACCAATAACCAATAATTCACAAAATGAAGACGAACATAAACATTCAAAAGTGTGAGAGAGAAAGAGAATGAGAGACCATGGTAACACAGGGATGAAGCTACTCACTAAGTGTGGGCCTATACTGGATTATAAAACTACCTATATAAAATATCATCATATACTATGTATCATACTGGGACGAAGCCATATATCACCGTGTGTGCAGGTAAGTGTCCCAAAAATAATTTTCCTACATTAATAATTAACCATTCTCAAATTGTATAGGAACTAGACCTAAACCCGCGCGATACACGATAATTAATTAATTTTTATTTGTTTTGTATTAAATTTGAATTATGTTAAAAAAAATTATTTAGTAAATATGAACTATAAATATATACTATAATAGTTTATTATAAATTATAATTGAAATAAATATTTGAATTAATTACAAATAAAAATATATATTTTACTTAAACGAAAATAAGATTTATGTTTGTAAGTTGAAAATGGCATACAATATTTTATTTTATAAAGTTAAATAATTTTAAATATATATATATATATATATATATATATATATATATATATATATATATATATATATATATATATATATATATATATATATATATATATATAATGCATTTTATAAATTTTTCTCTTTAAATATTTAATTCTAAGTTGTTAAACATGCATAATTATTTTTAATCTTAAAGACAAATTAAAATTTTTTTTCAAATATTACGGAATAAAACATACAATAGTTTTATAAATTTATGTCTATAACGTCAAATTTAAGTTATATTTGAGAAATAAAATTTTTTACTGTTCGTCATTAATTTGTTTGTATGTTATTTTAAGAAAAATGTAAAGATGAAATATATAGATTCGTTAAAAAGTGTTACATATTTTATTATATTTCTAGGTCAGTTGAGAGTAATTGAACTCCGAGAAATTGCAGACTATATGCTTTAATATTAAAAGTATTTTTTAATGTTGCTTTTGTTGTATGATTTTGAGATTTTTTTTTAAAATATATGGATTCAAGTATCTCTTTTATTTCTAAAATTTTGAAGAATATATTTAGTTCGAGTTTGTGTTGTTAGGATAATTAGTTAAAAATTATTCAAAATCTCTTTCATTCAAATAATATTTAAATTATGGATGAATTATTATAAAGGACTGAATTTCAAACTATTTATCAATATGTAAAAAAATAATATATGTATTGTATCATATTTGAATTTTTACAATGTGATATTAAAATTAGACATTAAATCCAATTTCATATTTAAATGATACAATTATTTATTGTATAATATATGATCAAGAAGTACTATCCCATTTATGTTTTTAAAATTGAAAGATTCTATAATTACTATCGAGAATGGATAGTTTATATGAAAATGCATAATAACAGTGGATTTAAAAAAAGAATGGTTGAGATTAAATTGTAATCTTTACTAAATCATGTGTCATTAATAGGGAAGAGATTTAGTAAAGACCACAATTTAATCTCAACCTTTCGTTTTTAAATTCAACAGTTGTTATTCATTCTCACATTCTCATATAAATTATTCATTCTCACATGATATGTCCTATCCTCTCTCTCTCTCTCTCTCTCTCTATATATATATATATATATATATATATATATATATATATATATATATATATATATATATATATATATATATATATATATATATATATATATATATATATATATATATATATATATATAATCAATTATATTTACATTAAATTACGTCTCACAATATAAATGGTTGAATTTTTTTAATAAAAATATTAAATCGAAGTGCAAAAATGAATAGAAATAATTAAATAAACATAAAATTAATTTTGGACATAAAATACATATACTTAAAATTTATATTTAATATTAAATATATATTTCTACCCTATATCACTACTAACTAACGTGTAATAGTATATGCGGTACATACAATTATGATCTAGTAACTGTCGTAGTAAACTGAAAGACACACGCCTTATAACAACAGTTATTCATACCAATCGTTGTGATACAGTATATATATGAATAAGGGTCTGTTTGGTTGGGAGTAAGTGGAGGGGAGAGGAGGGGAAGGGAGGGGATATCTAATAGTTTATGTGTTTGGTTCAAATTTTAAGAGGGAAAAGACATGTAAATGGAGGGGATTAAAATCCTTCCGAACCACTTATTACTTCCCTCCAATTTGGAGGGGAGGGGAGAAGTTTCATTTTAATTATAATTATATTTACATATTTACCCTTATTTATTTTTTAAAATATAAATTTAACTTATATAAATGTTAAAAGTTCTATTTTAAACAAATTTTATCTTCTTTATATAACTCTTGTATTTTTTTTATATCTCAATCTTATTATCATTATATGTGTTTAAATTTTTTAATTTTATTTTTTATATTTTAATGTTAATTTTTAATTATTGTAATGTTTTTGTTTATAATAATTTTTATTAGATGTTATTGAATTCGATAATCTTTTTAAAATTATATATTATAATTGTTACATTTTTATAAAATCTTTCATGATATTTTCTGATCGAATACTTATATTTCGTCGATGAATATAAAAGTAAATTCGTTTTAAAATAACTCTCCTCTCCTTGTGAACTAAATATATTTGTAAATAAAATTGCTCCCCTCCCCTTCCCTTTCATATTTTGAACCAAACACACATGTAATTAAAATATCTCTCTTCCCTTCCCCTCATCTCCCCTCCCCTTAATAAAAATCCCTCCCATCTCCTTCCCTCGATTGAACCAAACATACCCTAAATTTCAAATTTTCATCTTGAGATATGCAATTTTTTCAACTTTCAAGAGAAAAGAAAGCGTATGGTTTAAAGAAACAATGATTAGCAGTTTTGGTTTTTAAACTTCCAAGATAAGAAGATGAAGAATCAGATGAAACATTATAAAAGTGAAAGAACCAAACATACATAAATAACTTCATCCAAAGGAATCAAAATGAGTTCTCCTGCTCCAACCACCAACAATGTTGAGAATCCAAATGTTGTCGCAGAGGGTGTTATGATTCCAAACCAGCCTCATAATCAAGACGTTGCTGTAGAGGCCGAGACTATATTGTCAAACAATCATCATATTCAAAATGTTGATGTAGAGGGTGTTGTTTTTAGACTAATGAGAGCTCTAACGGCGAGGAGAAGAAGAAGAAGAAGGTTGAGAAGTCAAATGTTAATTTTTTTCAATTCTGATGATGATGACGAGGATGACTATGATTGGTCTAATTTTTTCTCAGCTAGAGGATTTAGATTTGATTATGGTTTTTCACCTATTTAACTCTATGTAATGAGATTTTAATATGTAATAAAGTTTTAATCTGGTTATCTCTCTTAAATACTCAAACATCCAGCTTAAACATTCTACCTAATCTAGCTATCAGCTAAACTGCAAAATATATAACTAAAAATTATTGCAATGAACTTACTCGTAAGACAACAAATTCCTTTCAATTAGTTGCACATTCATGTCCACTGCATCTTGAACTATTACATTTCAAAAAAAGTACAGAAAATATTAAACATAAGATAACAAATTTAAGTTCATCATCCCTAATTCAACTATTACATTCTATAACAAAGTAAATATTAAACAAAAAGGAGATAAGAAAACATAACATCTTAAAATTTCCAGAAGATCTCTCCGACTTCAGTTTGTTCTTCAAATTCTTGTTCTTCTTTTTTGAATCTGTATACATAACCTTCAAATATCCAACATATTCCAAGTCTGGCATCATAGCACTCACATCTTCCAATTTCAGTTCATAATCCCATACGAACAAATTACATGTTTTACCAGTCCACTAGTTTAGACATCTCCAAAAAAACTTTCCTTTATTTTAGTCCCTCTTGCATAGGAATGAAACCATACGGCTGTCACAAGCACATAAATTTCCAGATCATGATTTTACACCGTTTGAATGAGACATTGAGACGAGAATGGACAACAAGAATTAGTGGCACAATTGTTTTCTTCTTCACGACGGTGTTGTGTTAGGGTTTGTTTATTTTATCAGTAGAAGAATGAGTAATTAGTGTTTAATATACACAGAATTGCTAGTGTGTAACAACGATTGTATAAAATAGCCGTAGTGATAATTTTTTTTAATTATATATAAATATAATTGAAAAGACGTGCATTAAAATAAACTATTTGAGGAAGCTGGGAATGGAACTCAGGAATGCTAGACTGTATCACCATGGTTAATGAAATCACCGTAATTATAAACTTAATTATTCAATTAAAAATATAAAAGTAAAATGTTAGCGCATTAGTTTAGAGTGTCACTACGATTTTATGGCGAACCGTGGTGACTTTGACATTGTTGTATGCACGTTTTGTAGTAGTGTATTCTAAATTTACTGTCTTCGTCCATGTGACAACGTATTAGATATTCGAAGAGGATGATGAAGATTTCGCTTCCAAAAATAATTTTTTGAAAAAGATGTGAAGATTTCGCTTATAGAAATAATTTTTCAAGAGGATGATGAAGATTTCACTATTGCCGTTGTTTCGTTCGCTAGGACATCCTATGTATTATGAAAAGAATTAAGTACCTGTTATATTTTAATTTAGTGAGAAACAATTTAACAACGGTTGCAAGATTAAATTGTAGTGAAATATGAAACTTATAACCACGACTGATAGAAATTACCGTAGTTGTTATACTTTCAATTTTTAAATAAATATAAATGTTATAGAACACGAGCTTAATTTTATTGAAAAAATAAAAAAAAATTGTGTCTGAGATTGACATCTGAATTATATGACAACTGTTCTTTAAAGGAACAAAATTTAAAAAAAAAATGTAAAAAATGAAATATGACTACGATAGATAAATGACCGTAATAAAATTGTATTATTTAAGATGTTTTTTTTGTAGTAGTGACATCTTTGAGACGTTGTATATTTTAAAATTATAGTATTTATGTCTCACATTTTTTTCCGTATTACTGAAAGTACGTGTAGAAATTACATGATATATGCTCATAAAAATTTGTTTAATCAAGTATCAAAGAAATAGATAAAAGCTCATTTTTGATCTGCCATACACTTTCGTCAAACATCAACTTAATTTGGTGTGGGTTGCAATTCTTCTTTTTGTTGTAGATTTTATGATTGATACACAGTACCATTGTACTACTCTAAAAAGAATTAGTTTAATTTTTTGTAAGTGAGTTTAAGTATCCCTTGTGCTCTTTTGTTTGAATGAATCTTCACCTATTAAAAAAAACTTATATTTCATATTTGCTTCATACATTATATAAAGGACAATCTTCTTATTTGCATCAAATCATACTAAACCCAAAAATAAATTTTATAAACTAAATGTTAAACTATTTTACCAAAAAAAATTAATAAAACACATTTTTAATAAACTTTAAGACATTAACAAAAACTGATTTAATACCAAGACATCCCTAGAGCTTGGTCTATAAGGAGTTAGTTTCTTAAATGACCTCAATCTTGTTGACATTGGTGAATTCATCTCATCTTCAACTTCAACACAACAACTATCACAAAGTAACAAAGAGAAAGGACCAAAATCACCTTGGTATATCAATCACCAACATTGTATTATATATCACTAGCTAAGAAGATGATGATCGATGATGTTATACAAGGTTGTTGTTGTTGAGAACTTCCTTTACCAAAAGAACTAACTTGTGTTTGGATTTCACAATTACCCAAAACCAAAACATTTGTTGGAACATTTGAATACCCTAAACCATTCATAGGACTCAAATTTCCACCTTGTAACGAAGCTAACAAATTGATCTCTTCAACATTTCAAATACTATTAGCTTTAGAGGATGCATTCAAAACTATATTCCTACAAAGAGGACAAGTAGACCTAGATTGAAACCACTCATCAATACAATCTAAATGAAACCCATGATTGCATTTTGGTAAAACTCTAACTTTTTCTCCTTCAACAACATCACATAGACAAACAGCACATTCCAAACCATCTTTGAATTCTTCTAGTTTGAAAACCCTAACAGGCAAAGACTTCAGAATTGAAGGTCCAAGAGGAAGTAAACCCCTTGCATGTAAATGCAACGTTAAACAAACAATCAATATGAAAAACATACCTATGAGAACCATAGCTACAATCCCGATAATTTCTGCATGTTCAATTGGATCAGAATCAGTCAATATGTCACTAAAAGAGAAAACTTGCAAATCATACGTAAAAAATAGGCTAAAGAAACTCATGAAACTTGATAATTTTAATTTCTATAATATCATTACGATAGAAGAACCAAACCAATTTCATTTGTAGTAGAATATGAAAATCTTAAATGACATTAATAGAAATATGGAACATAGAAAAATAAACTGTTCTCGATCAACATTTATACTTACGCCAGATAGATTCCATGAGATGGTAGGGTTTTCTCAAGCCTAATCAATGGTTTTGCTTTGGAATTCAACTCACGGCACACAATTGTGAAGTACAATTTTTGTCTATGATAGTCCTCCTTTAACTTTAGGGTTTAACATATAATGTACAAATTTTTATACTTTTGTTTAGAATTATTTTTTAAATAACTAATGTACAAATTTGTTTCAATTTTGAATAAAGATGGTTACAAATATATTTTTTCAGTGTTTCAATGTTTTTTTTTTTTTTACTTCAAAGCCAAAAAAATCACCTGCATGAACACAAAAGTATATTTTAATGAGTTCATTTTAAACTCATGTTTCCTCAGCTTTTTGAATGATTGTCAAAGGTGGTTTAGGTGGCCACTCTCGGATGAAGATTTGATAGCAATGTCATCAATGTACACTTGCATGAATGAGTCAATAAAGTCATGAAACATCGAGTCCATTGCCCTTTGATAAGTGGCACATGCATTATTTCGGACATAAGACATCATTACTCACTCGTATGTGCCTAAGGCTCATGGGTATCGAAACACCACTTTTGCTAATTGCTACATCTTCCTCTACAACGAAAATCTGGTTATATCAAGACTAACCATGAAGAAGGCTAATATATTCAAATCCAGCAGTCGAATAGACCAACATCTCAGCCACTGACATATGATATTCATCTTTAGGGGTGGCAACACTCAATCTCTGAAGTCAATGCAGACTCAGAGAGTGTTATATTTCTTAATAGCTAAAACAATATTGGCTAACCATTCAACGTACCTTGCATGTCTAATGAGGCTGTTTCAAAGCAATATATTGATTTCAGCTTTGATCTTTGACATGATTTATGGTGGGAACCTTCTCGGGGTCTGCTTCACTCACCTCTTGTCAGGCTTGATCGATAGCTTTATCTTCACTTAATCACGGCTAAATCGAGAAATTTCATCATAATCCCAAGCAAAGCAATCGTTGAACTCCTTCAATACGTTGATTACTTTCTCTTTCAGGGGTGGGGTGAGTCTGGCACTAATGTAAGTTAACCTCTTCGTCATCCCATATTCTAAATCTATCTTTTCCAATGGATAATGTGCTTGCATTTTCTACATCGAGATTGTTGGGTCTTCTTTGAACCCCAAAGACTTATCATCGTAGATGTAATCTAGCCTATGACTTTTTAAAGTTGTTGTTTGGCCAGTGTAGCTAGATTAGTTTGCTTTAGGATGAGCAACCATAATTTGTTGAGATTCATCCTCTAAGGTGATCATTAATCGGTTGTCAACCACATAGGCCAAAATCCGAGCCAAAGCGCTCGACTCCATCATTAGTCTTCTTCTAATTCGGAAGATCGGTTATAACCTCCGACAATCTGATACTCCCAAGTGAACCCATGTTGTGGATGTATGTTTACTGAATAATACACCTAATGTCCTTCAAAGTTGAAAAGTTCACTAGTAGGTCCACATGGCAAAATGATCGCTAGCTTTTGGTCAGAATTTAATCTGTCAATGTGGTTGACATTTGTTCTATAAAACTATGATATTCTTCTATGTGGTCGACGATCTCATCAGGATTCCAAATAGTTATCCTCTGATGCATGGACAAAGGAATACATCCCACTCCGTGTAACCATTCCCTACACAACAGTATGTTGTAGTTTGCTTTGGTAGGAACCACGACAAACAACATCGGTCTCTTCAAGAGGCACTATAAAATGACATTGACACATAATCTACCTAATGTACAAAGACTTCAAGTGTTGTTGCATGACCATGCCTAGCCTTTCAAAGATGGTGCGATCTTCATCCATTGAGCTATCATTCATTACGTAGTAACGCGAAGACTTATGGGTGGCTAATTCTTTGTTGAGACCACCTTCTTCTTTAGCCACCTTTGTGATTGTGTCATAGTCTAATGGTAAGAAATATATCATATTTCAAATGATATCTAACTATGACTCAGACCTTGAGTCGAAGTTGTCTGCCTCCATTTCATCATATTTTTCTGTTTTAGCCTTTGATACTTTCTCCTTATTTATTGGTGTCACAGGGGAAAAATAATTGTTGCTTAAAATTCCTTCGACCACATCAACCTTCAATAGAAGCTTGAATGCTACTCTCTTTTCTAAAACTTCCAGCCTCTCGTGCAACCTTTTTATTTCTCTGGTGTCTCCTCCATTGAGTCTAGGTCATGGGATTTTTCCATGTAGTTTTGTGAGATATAAGAATACTTCTTTGAAACTTGTGAGTTATGCCTATATGAGGAGCCAACACCAACATTAACTACTTCCCATTTGCCCTTATCAGCAGTTGGATTTCTTACAGGTCGTACCCAATTCTTAAGGGATGCATTAACAATAGGGATTAGAATTTCTTCAAACCTTCTTTCTTGTCGAAGAAAACTTCCTTAGGTTTGTCCAGTTGGACAAATTTATTTTCTAGGAAATGGTTTATCCTCTCTAGCTCTCTAGCAGGTACTTTGTTAAAAATAACACTACATTTGGGGCACAACATGACTTTTGAATCTTTTAACATGCATCGATTTAAAATTCAATTAGTTCCTCATCTACTTTGGGATAGACCACTGGTGTTTGATATCCATAGTTTGGCTTTCTATCTTTGGCTATAAATTTATCGACATTGTCCACCATCATAACTTACAATGGCTCTACAAAGAGAGACTCTTCAACTTTTATTTCAACATCTCCTTCAGTCCGTGGTTTATGCTTGTCAACAATTTTGAGTCTGCCATCCTTATGAGCATTTTGCACCAAATTCTTGAAAAGGACACATTAAGAAGTTTTATGACCCAAAAAGTTATGAAATTTACAAAATTCTACGTTCTTTATTTGTTCTAATGGTGGGATTTCCCCTAGGAACAAAATTTTCCCCATGAGAAACGAATAAGTCAAAGATTTCGTGACACTTAGTGACGTCAACGGTGTACACATTGACCTTATTCTCCTATATATACTCATAGTTCGAGTCACACGAATTTCCTACATCGTCAACCTTGGCACAATCCACTTTCTTTCTACTGAACTAAATGGTTCTGGATTTTTCAGCCTTTATTCGTTTGACTTGTCAAAATCTATTGGCCAACTGGGCCATATCCATAAGGTAATGTGTGTCTAATTTCTTCCTAATGTAACACTCAAGACCCCTACTTCAAGATTGACCAACTTATGTTTTGGCACATTCGTAAAACATCTTGATTCCAAGGTCCTAAACCTATTGAGATGATGATCAATACTTTTAGCCACCTTTCGCCTTACATTGGCTAAATCTTTGAGACTAATATTCAACTATCCTATATAAAACTGTTTGTGGAATACTTTCTCCAATTGGTTCCAGTTGAAGATAGAATTTGAAGGAAAAGTGGTAAACCACGTGAAGGCATTCTTCGTTAACGATATAGGGAAATATTTTATTTTCAAATTATCATTGTTGGCTAAATCACCAGCCTCGACTTGATACATTGTTATATGTTCAACGATGGGTTCTCTAGCTTCACCAGGGAACTTGGAAAATTTTGAGACTTTCCAACCCCTGGGTAATTTGACTTACCTCATGTATTCTGATAATGGCGACATGAAATTTGGTTTGGGGTGTCCAACATTATGGTCATTCTGGGCCAGAATTCATTTGACCACATTGATAATATTATTTTCCCCCTTAAGATTATCTCGTTGGGATTGTCTAAGATCTTGATCTGCATCTTGGTCTCATTGAACCAACACCATATCTGGGCCATTTTCCCCTTAGTTGTTCTCGACAACCCTAAATTCTAGAGGGTTTACCCTTTGGGGATTGTTAGGCGGTGGGGCCACTAGCGCTGGTAGTGCACCAAAAACGTCATTCATTCGACCCATTTATCGTGCTATTTACTGATAGCACTAGGTCCTATTTTTTATTAGAGGGTTAAACATAGTTCATATCTGCTGCATGAGCATCTTTACCACTTTATGGTTACTATCATCCATGTGTTGTCTCATGACTTGGACGAGGTTATTTGTCAGTGTAACACCCCAACTAAATACCCCGAATATATTAATTAAATTAATATCTAAATCATCTTTAATCAGAGTTAACACGGTAATACGGGATGTCACAATTAATAATTAAAATAAACTTGCTCAGAGCCATGCTACATCGAGGATCATCATCCAACAATTCAAATCATCATAAGACCATGTTTACAAATGGAAATACCAAAATCAATCAATTTAAATAAAACATCATAGTTCTCAAGGAATTCAAATCCAAACTATTAAACAATATCGATTCTCTTAACTAAGCGTTCTCTGTTACAATCTAATCGAGCATGACACGACATACGGACTAAAAGATAAGCTCTAGAGCCATCCTCACCGACTCCTCAGCTAACTCAATCGAAATGGTAAAGTAAGGGTGAGACTTCTCATAATTAAAGCACATTATAAGTCTTTCAATCAATAATATAATACAAGCATATTATTCCACCACTTAACACCATTCGTAATCCAACGCACAACCATAATCATACAATCCATCATGCTTAATCAATAGCAGAAAAGAATTGCAACATGGAAAACATCCTAACATGTTACAATTCCATACAAACACAAATGCGACTCAATGCATGCGGTACCGACTGTGACCAAGTCACCCAACACCGATCCATTATCAACCGGACATGACCATCGATTCGTCCATAACCACTGGACACGAATCCAGCCTAATTACCCATCCTCACTGTATCGGTTATTGGCAATCCAAGTCAAATCCGCACAATGGGAATTAACTTCACCAAAACAATGCATATGCACGCACATCAATAGCATGCAACATTAATCGCCTATGTAATACATCAATTCAACATGATATCTCAACCAATCATGCATACAATCAACATCGCATAAACATGCAACCCAATTAACATGATACATCAACCAATCATGCATACATCTAACCTTAGCATAAACATGCTATTACACCTACACATTACCGTGTCCTCATCACCAAGGTTCCTCTACTACATACATCCTTATGTGTCCGTTAAAATTCATTTATTTCAAAATCCAACCCCTTTTCAAAATAATTTCAAGTTTTCTAAAATATTTTCGTTTCATAAGGTAGAGCATAAAATTTATGAAATAACGTCCAAAACGGCGCTCAAAAAGGACTTACGGTTTGAAAGTTATGAATTTTGAAGTTTTAAAATTTTCAAAATGAATAGTGGAACCCTTCCTCCTCGAGTAACCCCCAATTTCAAAATCACTGAAAATGTATGGGAACCCGGTTCCTCCGTGTGGAACCGGTTCCCTAAAATATTTTTAGTTTTTCGGCAAAGTAACGCGGAACCCGGTTCCTCCCACACAGGAACCGGTTCCTGGGTTCAAAAATACCATTTTTATCAGTTTGAAAAGCTGGAACCCGGGTTCTCCCACTGGGGAACCGGTTCCCACGACCATCAGACCCAAAAATCTAGTTTTTGACAGCCTATTTTCCCAAAGTCATTTCTCATTCATTCCAAAACGTACCCATGTATCCCAACACCATAAAATCACTCATTCATCATCAATAACACACAATATAACATGTTTTACTCGTCAGTAATGATCCTACATCATGCAGATCCATTAATCTATACATTCTGACACAATCTGACACCTATAGGGACACATTCATGGAACCCTATAAATTCACAAACACAATTCTCTAACATGCTATACCCTATATCATCAACATCAAAACCTATAATAAGCGATAATCGATCGAAATCACCCCTTACCTTGTGGGTTCTTCGAGATTCTGACGCTTCTAGGTTTTCCTTCTTCTTTCTCCTCTTCTCACTTTTACGTAGTCTTGTTTTCTCCAAATGATTCTATTTTTCCTCTTTTCCTTATTTTATTCCTCTTTATTCCTTTTAATCATAAATAAAATAAATATTATTTATTTCCCATTCTCCAATTAATTCCATAATTAATCTCAATAATTCAATATATTAAATAAACTATGCTCTCAATTAATTTAATAATTAAAATCATAATTATTTAATTACCGAATTATTTTCGGGGTGTCACAGTCAGAGGCAACATAACCGGAGGGAAATATCCCATACCTCTTGAAGGTTGTCCCGCTCAACCAAAATTTCACATAGTGGACCATAGGCCCTATATATATTAAAGGGCGACGATGTAGCGACCAAATTTTTTAGTATACTAAAGCACTTTGGGTGTATGCCTATCATCATTGCAGTTGGCATGTCGTAAGGTTGCTCTTTCTAAGGCAACATGAAACTTAGGTAAGGATGTATTTGGTTTCCTAAGTTGCGCCTCGATGCCTCCACAACATATGGAGGTACAATCAATGATACTATTTGGTTTATGACGATAGGTATTTCTTTAACAAAAGCTGAAATTCCTAAACTACCGACACTCGTAGTTTCTGGTTGATCTCCACAGTTTGGAGCACGTCCTTGGGAATGGGATTGATTTTTATGAGTTTTTTAGGAATTTTCAAACCACTCCTCAAAAACAAATATCCTCAAAACTCATATGTTTTACGTAGGGAAAAACCGTTCAAAAGAAACACATGACTTTATTTTCTGCAAAAAATGTTTAAAAATATTCACACAAAAAGGTCCCACTAGACATGTCAATTTGTTTACTGGTGTTTTTGGTAACCAATCACGAGTTTAGAAAGCAAGTGATATTAACTCGAAAAATCTCCAAAGAAATTTGTGTAAATGATTCGTGTGAACACACACACACACACACGTGTGAATTGACTGCATTTGTCATTTGCACGATAACAACATAAAAACAAAATTTAAATGAAGATAAGATGTAATAAATAACATGGTAAAATGAATTCCAAGTGACCATTCTCGTTGGATTTAACATATTATGCTTGAAAAATATTTATAAAATAAATTAGCATAATTCAATGTGATTAATTTCAAAGCATATGAAAATACCACTTCGTTAGTAAGATACAATTTGTTCCTAATGTGTCCCAACCACCAACAAGGATCCAAATATATGGAGCCATCATCGATGCCATGTCTAATCCAATTATATAATTATCCCCTAGGAAGAATATTGAGTCCAAGGATCCAATAAATTTCCAAAAGCGAGAAGAAAATCATAATCTCTTAGGTAGTGTAGAGTCATATCAGCGTCTTGATTGCATCTAGGACAAAGATTTGTATATAGAATACTAGGATAACACAACATCGATCTCGTATAAAGAAACTTGTATTAATTCGTCTAAAGGAAGAATTTCACCTCTTAAGAGCAAGAATATGTCACACCCACTTCCAAGAGTTATTGTTTGTTGTATTCTAAACAAATTCAAGTCTGTTGAGCCATTTATAACCATCTTGGATATATATATATATATATATATATATATATATATATATATATATATATATATATATACCATCTAAATTGCATTTCGAGGTTAACTTATCAGGAACCATAGAATTCAAAAATGTTGGAGTAAGCTCTAATAGCCAATCAATATTGGCTTAATATGCTTTTGTATCATGACTTTGATATATGTTATTTGTTAATACATATAATTGTTAGGCCTCATATTTATTATGTTATTTGCATATGACATAATAAAGTCCTTAGAGTAATTAGTCTATTAATGATCTATTAAGTGTGACTTAATTGTGAGAGCTCATTAAACATAAGGACATTATTCTTAAAGTATCTAGTCAAGCTTTCATCAAACAGGACAACAAGAACGATAAAGACTATTACGTGAGTAGATCGATGATTGTATCTCACAAGTCATGGATATGAGATATCAAGTCTTCACGTAGGTATAAATATTAGGAGTAATATTTATACTGGATTGACCCACTATGAGAATACTACATAGTTTGTTATGTAAGTGTCATAAGTTATTCTCATAGTGATAGTGGTGTATACCACCCTTCGACCTGAAACCACTATGGATCCTAGATGTGGAGTCGAGTACTTTATTGCCAATCAAACGTTGTCTGTAACAAGATGACCATAAAGATGGTTGATGGGTACTTTATAAATCATGCTGAGGGACATGAGTGACCTAGATGGAATTTGCCCCTCCTACATATACGAGAGTAATATCCGTGGGCCCCTTGATAGAGTATGTTTGTAAAAATGCATGGCCGTGCTCAAATAAGTCAATATGAGATATTGGGCTTATTTGTTATTATCAGGAATACTCGGGGATCAAGGAATAAAATATTGAACTATGCGAGGGTGACACATTCTATGCCTTGTGTTCAATATAGATATAAGGGCAAAAGGGTAATTATACACATAATCATTATCACAAAAAGGTTATGTCAGATCACATGACATTCTTGTTACTTGGGTAGCAATGATGTGTTGCTAGATACCACTCATTGTTTATAATATTAAATAGGTGATTTAATATTATTGCCAACGTTACGAGAACCTATAGGGTCACACGCATAGAGTACTTATAGTGGAATGGATGATTAAATTAAATGTGATTTAATTTAATTATGTGTTAATATTAATTAAATTGTTTAATACATTGACACATGTAATTTATATGATTAAATATGATTTAATTAAATAAATGAGAATTGACAGTTGATTAAATTAAATATGATTTAATTTAATTAATAGTTTATTTTTATTTAATTAAAAGAGTTTGATTAAATAGAAATAATAATTATTTAATTAAATAGTTTAATTAGATAAGATTGGACTTGTTTTGGAAAAAGCCCAAATTAAGAGCATTAGGGTTTTAGAGGCTCTCTATAAATAGAGAAGCTCTTTTCCCTTGCTAGGTTAATTGTCAATTCTCAAGAGAACAAGAAACGGCTAGCACCGCCTTCCACTTTGCACTCGCGTGGACTACGTAGAGACGCCGGTAACTTCCGCCGTTCGTGATCGTATGAGAAAACACGCTTCAAGAGGTAATTCTTGAATCCTTATTTCATGAGTTTTTATTTGTGATTAATGATTTAATCAAGATCCGTTCATCGAGATTGTTCCGCTAAGAGGTTAAAATTTTGAAAAACCCCTCTTAAATCCCAACAAAAAAAATGGAGAGCGTTTTTAGGAAGTAACAAAAACTCATAGGAATATTAGTATATAATGAATTGAAGTCTAATTTCCATTCAAGTAAACATCATTCACTCGCATTTTAGATCGTGGATATCCACATAGAGAACCTAATCCACTAATTTCACTATCCCATACTAATTGGAAAACTAGAAAGAGGAGTTCACATCCCTCAATCTAAATCCAAAGTCATCTTTAAGAGAAACGAGAGAATTCATAATTGCATTTAAAGTAAGTGACTCAGGTTTCTTTTTGGGCTTATTGATTTTATTCCATCCAAAAAGACGCACACCAAAGTTTGAATTACCTCTCCATAAAAAAATCCTACCCATCCTATAACTAAATTCACAAGTTGGTTGAGGTAACCAAGCCTCTTGCATATAATAATTTAGGATGGAGTTCATGAAACACCTAACCATATTCAAACGACCAACCTTGTTTAACAATGTATGTTTCCAAGATGCTAACATTGGATTGATTTTATCCTCTAGAAACTCAAAGTCCTTATGTTGAAGACGACCGTGCAACAAAGGGAACCCCAATTATTTCTCTAGATAAAGATTTTGCTTGATACCTATGTTGGAGACACTTAAATCCATTTTACTCTTCTTAGTGGTAGATGAGAAGAACACTTTTAATTTAGGAACATTCACTTTAAGGGAAAAAAGCATGGCAAAATGATTCATGATATGAAAAATAATATCTACCTAGGAGTGAAACTTTCGCGAAAAGAAGAACATCATCTGCAAAAAATAAATGCAATAGAAGGGGTCCAGCACGAGATAACCATATAGGTTTCCTATGGCGTTCAATGACTTCCCTGATGATTGTCTGCGACAAGAAATCCATCCAGATAACAAAGATATAGGGTGAAAGAGGGTTGCCTTGTCGTAAGTCTCTAGTTGGAATAAATTTGGCAGTTGTTTCCCATTCCAAAGAATAAACATAAAAGAGCTAGTTACAGTGTGTCCGATCAACTTTATAGTAACAGGAGGAAACCCATTTAGCTTCAATAAAATTCTAAGAAATACCAATTAACATGATCATAGGCATTTTACAGATCTATTTTAAACACCATATCAACTTTTTTATTTTTAGATTTACGTTTAGAATGAATTGCGTCTTAAAGGATAATGAAATTGTCAAATTCCCCTTTACCAGGCAAAAAACTACTCTGGAAGGGTAAAACTATCTAATTTAGATATGGACGCAACATGTTAACCATAATCTTTGTAATAAGCTTGTAAATAGTGTTGCACAAGGTAATGAGACTGAATTCCTTATAATTTTGGGGGTGTTCCACCTTAGGAATTAATGTGATAAGACTCTTAGAAAGATAGGAGTGAAAGCTATATGTCACAAAAACATTTGATATAAGTTGTACAATCTCACCTCAAACTATATGCCAAAATTGTTTCAATAAAATACCCAAGAATCCATCAGGGTTGGGTGTTAACTGGCAATTTTGATAAGGAGGTTGTTGGTGTAAAAAATACTCGTTTCAAAAAGAGTCTAAAAGTTAAGACAAATTGGCATCAGCAAAGAGTGTTGAATTGAAGAATGATTGGTTGGGAAAATTAGAGTTGTTGCTCTAAGACCATTCGATTTCAAGTAAGGTGTAGATTTCGATTTGTTACATCTCCATGTTTTAATTATAAAAAGCTTTAGTTTAAAAAGATGAAGCGGTTCAAAGGAATTACTTATGATTTGAATCAAAAGAGACAGAAATACGCTTCACTAGTGTACAATTAGAAATTCAAATAAAAGGGGCCATTTGTAGAGGACGCATGGAGGCCAGTAAACAAGAGAGGCATGCATGCTTCGAACGTGGCATAATTTTAGAGCAAGGCCGTTAGGGTCGAAATGCTATAAATAGGTGTTCTAATATTAGAATTTGTGTGATATAGGGAAACAAGTGGAAGATAACATGTATGTATTGAACATCATGTCTTTTCATAATTTAAATTCAAGTTATTTTATATTCCTTTTGCCTTTACAGTATCTTTATTTCTGAATCTTTTTGCTTCCCTTTACATTTCGTTTTATAGGCTTTACGTTCCAGAAAACTTTACATTTCATTCAAACACTTTATCTTTCAGAAACTTTATTTCATTGTCTTGTTCTTTCATTCAAACACTTTAGATTTCCAGAGATCTTTACTTCATTATCAGAGTCTTTTATATCTTATACATTTCGCCTTCACACAGTCTTGCCTTTAATTGTCAAATTTTTAAGTTTAAATCGAAGCCCTCTTTTATCATTCAGTCAATACATTTTCTTAGACAGATTTAGAAAGAGCATTTAAGAGCCTTACGTTCTATATTAAAAGATACAATACAAGCCTATAAAAACAATGAATATGAATATGAAATTGAATTATGACACATGTGTCCTAGGATCAATCTAGTCGATCCTGCAAGTAACTAGTAATTGAAAGACTAGTAGTTGTTTACTAGAAATCACTGTAAACATTGGGCGCCTTAAAATGATGCATTTGATTTAACGCATAAGTAACTTCTTTCCTCGTCACTTACTAAGTCAAAGTGTATTGAGATTCTTCAGGAAGGATAAGAGCCACAGTTAAGTCACCTATACTAGCGAGGAGTATAGAAGATGTAGGGAAAAATACTTTTAAATAAAGTCAATGTTTTTCCATGAGAATAGTGTCATCATTGCACCAAGTACCATTGGGAAGATGAAAGTCATGGACTTTATTTCTCTCCCTCCTTATTACCATCTTGGTATGAAAATTTGCAGTCTTACAATCTCCCAATTTAATCCAATCATATCTAATCTTTTGATACCAATGAATCTTCTCTTGCACAAGATCTCATTATACTCTTGTTGAAGCTCTTATGGAGATAAATTAGTCTTGCCTAATCTATTCTCTCCAAAGAGCGTTGGATACCCTTAAGTCTCTTCTCAATGTTATGCTTCTATTGTTAATATTTCCAAAAGTTTCCTTATTAAAAAGCATAAAATCATGTTGCACATTTTAGAGACAAGTTACAATTCCATTTGAGGATTTCCCCCCAAGCAGTTTGAAATATATTGGAGTATTCTGGGTGAGTGATCGAAGTTGTCATAAACTTAAAAGGACGTAGACAGTGGCCTTGGAGAGGATGGCTACACCTAAGGAGAATGGGGTTGTGTTCAGAGTGAAACTTACACAACACCTCAACATATGCATCAAGGGAGGTTGTGCGCTGAGCAACGTCTACTAGGGCCCTATCCATATTGCGATAAACCGTTCAATTACCAATACAAGGCATATTCCATGTCCCACCAAGCAGTTACCCTAGAATGATTAAAATTACCTCCTTTTTGTTCTCTTGGATGAGTGATGTCGTTAAAGTATCCAATAAACATCCAAAAACCATCAAAGTGTTCCTTTGATCAATGAATTGGAGCCACAAGTGAAGACGAGAAGTGTACATAAGACTAGCATAAATTTCAATTATATGCCAAGAGGAAGTTCCCAATGATAGATTGATTGTAATTGTATCCATAAAGACATCATGTACGACAATTACAATGTTACTATTATTTTGTTTTAACACCCAAATACCCTCAAATTGACCATGTGTATCCATCTCTATCCCCTTCTATCTATTATTCCAATGCCTCATCTTTTCTTTCTTTTTTTAACATAAATGAATTTAAATCAAAGATTTTTTTTTAATAGTTTTTTTTATAGAAATCCTGATATCACATTTCACCCTTATTGTGTTTTGAGTCACAACACCAATGAAAAGTTAATTTGGATTCATCCCAAACTCTTTATATATCATCCATGCATGACTTTAGACCATTCAAAAAGGGTCTCTCATTAGCTAAAAGTTAAAGATATATTGCTTGAAAATACTTTGTTTAGGGTTAATCACACCACCTCTGAAGGCAATCAAAATAATAAAGCTCGATTTCTAACCAAAAAATCCTAATTCAAACCTTCTCTCCTTTGAGATTAAATAACATCTTTCACCTCACGTTGCATGAACTTTATTTTTTTTAAGATTATAACTTTCCTTCCTCTCTCACATTTTCTTGTATGTTTGAATGTGTAGAAATAGATAATAAAATAAATAAAAAAACACATTCTCAATAAACTAACACATTAATTAACAAAAACTGATTTAACAAAGTTACACACTAACATATTGACACATCGATCTCTCGAGCATTTGAAGTACTATTAGGTATAGAGGATTCATTAGAAACTGAATTCCTACAAAGAGGACAAGTAGAATGAGATTGAAACCACTCATCAATACAATCTAAATGAAACCCATGATTGCATTTTGGTAAAACTCTAACTTTTTCTCCTTCAACAACATCACAAAGACAAACAACACATTCCAAACCATCTTTGAATTCTTCTGGTTTGAAAACCCTAATTGGCAAAGACTTCAGAGTTGATTCTTCAAGAGGAACAGAAGCATACTTCCGACGATACTCAAGGATTAAACGAACCATATATATGAAAAATATACATAAGAGAAACAAAGCTAGGATCGAGAGATCTTCTGCATGTTCAATTGGATCAGAATCAGTCAATATCGAACATTATAAAAAATAAAGAAACTCATGACATCATTGAAATATAGAATATAGAAATAATAAATTGTTCATGATCAATGTTTATACTTACCCAAGAACCGTTGCAAGAGAATATCCATGATAATTCTGTGTTAAATTCTGTGTATTGATTCAACCCTCGACACAAAGAGTTTTGGCTTACAGTGTAGTTCTTTCTAACTTGAGGGTTTAACATAAGCAACTCAAAAAACACCTAATTTATATAAAAAGAGTATTTATAGGTGAATCTAAATTGCCGTTATAAATAAATCTAAAATAAATGGAAACAAATAACTATATTTTTATAATAAAACAAATAATTTAAAATCTGCAATTTACTTAAAGAATTAAGATTTAACTAATTTTATAACAATATTTATACATAACCGAGAAAGATATATTTTGTTTAGACTTATTATTTTTTAAATTTTGTGAATTGACTTGAATTTTGAGTTAAATAGATGATTGCAAAGGCCCACTCTTTTAATAAATTTCAGGGTTATTTTAAAAATAATAAGTCTAAACAAAATATATTCTTTCTCGGTTATGTATAAATATTATTATAAAATTAGTTAAATCTTAATTCTTTAAGTAAATTGCAGATTTTAAATTATTTGTTTTATTATAAAAATATAGTAAATAGATGATTACAAAAGCCCACTTTTTTGAATAAATTTCAGGAACATTTGAGAGTCAGTATCGCAAATCACATTTTTGAAACTATGATTCCAAGCAATATCAAAATAATGAGAAATAGTTTGAAGTTCGACTTTAATATTAGAGGTGAAACCATAGCTTCTAAAAAAACATGTGACCCAACCTCTAAAAGAGTTTATCGAAATACCACCAAAGTCGGATGACCTTAGATTATCAATGGAACTACCATATACATTGACCTTTATCACATTCTCTGAAAGAGGGTGCTAAGACATAAGTTTAGGGGTTGATATTTACCTTATTAGAACCACCAAAAGCATGTTTGATAGATCATAATAGAGTAATTATTTGACTAAAAATATTCTAGATTGAGCTATTGTTGTCTTTAAAGGATTATTCATTATGAAATTTCTGAATCATCCAATAACAAATGCGAAATAAAGGGTCATGATCAAAGACCGCAATATTTTTCATCCAATTATATACACCAACTTTATAGAAATAAATGTGAGATGGAAAACTGAAAATTTTCCAAACTTATATGATCTTAAGGCAATATACTTAACTGGTCAAGTCATTGTCTTATTAAGAGGAGATATACTTAAATATTCACTTAGGAATGAAAACAATTAAATGTATTTTGTACACTTTTTTTAAGTTAGACAAATTAGATGTCGAAGATAATGAAAAATCTCAATATTCAAAAGTTAAAATATTTTTTTTTATATTTAAGTTGAAATCTTGTTAATCTAACTCGCTTGTGTTAAGTATGATTAGATTTTGTTTTAGACCGACAAAGGCTCAATACGGGTAAGATCCAAGTAATAAGCCTAATAAGGTGAAGTCTATTAAAATTGTCCATAATATGTAACTAACATAAATAAAGCATAAGGTACACATATTCTTTTCAGACCTACAATTTACCCATTTTTGAACTTTGCAACTGATTTGGATGTTGGAGGGCAAACATTTCACGTCCATATCTTGCACTTGCGCGCCAAAGGTCATGATCAGGGCCGTCCCCAATAATTTGGAGGTTCTGTATCAATTTTTAAAATTTGTCCTAATAAAAAAAGTAAAGAAATAATATTACATTTTGAAATTTTTTGAAAAAATAATATATTTAAATAATAAATATGTAGGCACCAAAGATTGAACCATTGACCTTTAATTTTAAAAAAAAAGGTGTCTACCAATATACTAACTAATTTACACTACACATTAGGTTAAACAAAAAATATTGATATATTTATTTCAGATTTATAATTTATAAAATTTTAATTTTGAGACCCCTAATTTTTGGAGGCTCTGGGCCATGGGCCTTGTTGACCGGGTCTAAGGCTGGCCTTGATCACGATCACTGTATCAAGAGTCCATCACTACAAATAAATTACAATTATGATTCTCATACAGAATAGTGACGTCGTCTATGGGAATCAACACACTACAATAAATAACGCATTTCATGACAGAGTTTTCACGTCAACCAGAAAAATGAGGTATTAAACATAGGCGCGTCATGTATTATATTTTTTTAATTGGAAAAGTATCAACCTACCCCGTTTTCTTATAAATCTGAGGGATAAAATTATTTAGGACGTGCTTCGAATCCTAACTTTGGTAGTTTATGTATTATTTTGATTAAAATTGTACAATAAATTAACTAACCCTTCAACGTTACGATATAAAGCCGAGAGATGTAAACAATGTAAGTCCAAAAAAAACATTTCACCTCGATTTTTCCATAAAGCCGAGGTGATAGATAATATAATATACCTCGGTTTATAAGTTAAATCTGAGGGATAAAGTAGTCACCTTTTAATATAATACCTTAGTTTATCAAATTTTACGCTAATTCTAACTTATATGTAGCCGCACCAGATACATGAAATATTTACTACTGTTCATTTCCATGAATTTCTTTGAACAAAATACGCTTAAGAACGGATCTCAGAGATGGATTGCAAGTGAAGAAATTAAAATAACTTATCCGAAGATGGATAAGTTATGGTTTTTTTTTATTTTAATTTTCAACATAAAGGTATGCAACAAAATTTGGATTTCACCAAAGGTCTGTTGTTGAAAACACTTTCTCCTTTGATTTTTTCAACTTGCCAATAGATTTCGGGTACGCTACCAAATTCCTTCTCAAGAACATTCAATGTTTATACGTTAAAAATAATGATAATTGATGATTTTGTGTGGTTTACGATTAATTTGCAGAATTGTGCGGAATAAAGGCTATGCTTTTGTTAAATTCAGTAAGCCTTGAGCACTAGTGGAAATTTGTTGTAGTATATTGTGTTTATTGTAATGCCCAATTATTTAATTAATTAGTTAATTAAATATTATCGAATTATTTTCTGATTTAAATTGGCGAGTTGTTAGTTGATTTAGTTGTTTAATTGTTGAATAGTTGGTAGAATTAATATTAATAGTATTACTTGGTTATTATTAATAATAATAATATTAGAATAATTGTGTTGGGCTTGTTGTAGTGGTAGTGCGTAGTAAAGTGGGAGTAAGAATAGTAGCCCCATTAGTGTACTAAGATTTATTATTATGATTATTTAAATAATAGAATATTAATATATTAGTTGTTAGAAAATAAGAAGAAGAATCCGTACGTGGAAAAATAAAAGAAAAGGTTGGCAAAAGAGGAATAAGGGTTTGAAGATCTAGCCGTCGGGAAAAAATTGTAGACTGAAATCCAAACCAAAAATTCGACCGGAACTCCGTAGCGCGACCTTCAATCCAAAGTAAGGGTGATGTTCTAATTTTTTTAATGGGTTGTATGATGAATTTTATGTGGGAATTAGGGAAATGGGAAATTTACCATGCATTCGTAGTTCTTCTGTTTGTGAAGGTAATAATTTTTTGTGTTGAATTTGTGGTTGAATTGCTTGCCGAATTGATGTTGTGAATGGAAAATTAGTACTGATAATTAATCGTTAAAAATATAAAAATGTTCGGGAAAAAATTGCAGGGATGAAATATAAAAGAAATCGATTACCGAACTGCACACATAGAAAGATGACACGCCGAACAACATACATAGTTATGAAAATATGTTGAACGGCACTTTGCTTTGTCTGCTTCTTTTTTTTCTTCTTTTTTTTGTTATAATGAAGTTAAAGTGATATTTTCTTTAGGTTAATATATATATATATATATATATATATATATATATATATATATATATATATATATATATATATATATATATTGATGATTAATTAATTAATTTAGTAGATAATATTTAATAATTAAATAGTATTTAGCGGTAAATAAATTATTTTAGGCGTAAAATCGTAACCGTTAATTTGTGTAGAAATTGTTGTCGTTGTTTGCTTGCGATGATGTTGTTGATAATTTGTGAAGTTGCAGGTTGTGATGAAATTGATTGTGTTACTCTATGTTGTTGTTTTTTCTTGCGATGTGTTGTGATGTTATAATGCGGTGATAAATTTTGTTGATTGTGATGTTGATTACGATGTTAATTGCGATGTTGATTGCGATGTTGATTACGATGTTGATTGCGATGTTGATTATGATGTTAATTGTGATGTTAATTGTTGTTGTTGTGTGCGATGTTGCATTCATTGAGTCACATACATTTGCATACTTTGCGATGACTTGGATTGGCAACACGATGTGAGCTTTGCTCTGTTTGCGATGGCCTTGATGGCAAACAAGATGATGATGAAGGCTTATGCCTTGGCCTTGATGGCAAACACGATGATGATAAGGATTATCCCTTGACCTTGATGGCAAATACGATGGGAGTTCTGCTCCATTGGTACCACATGCATGTGGATTTTAATAAGTTGTTGCATCACATGTTGCATATTTGATGAGTTTTTATGACGGTGAATTTGTTGTTGTATTACGTTGACGAATATGTTGTGATAAATGTTGTTGTGTAGATAAATTGTTGTTGTTATATTACGTTGACGATTATGTTGTAATTGTTTGTCGTATGAATAAATTGCGAAGCGGTGATTTACATTATCTGATTTTAATATATATTATTTATCATATGATTTATTAGATTGTTGTTGGGTGCGGTATAGCAGGCAAGCAAAGAGTTTGTTATTGGTTTTTACCGGGTGAAATATACTGGTTAGATTATATCGTATCATGTCCACAGAGATTGGTTATTGATTCGTCGTATGACAATTCTACCGTTAATGAGTTTGAGATTAAATAAGTTGAAAATAAAAGACAAAAAGTAAATGAACAAAAAGTATAAAGGATGGACAACTTGTCCAGAACGAATGCACACTACCCATCACAGACTCAAATCTACCGTCCAATTATACTCGACCTACGATACTCATCCGTGTCATCAGATACCTCTCACAACCTAAGCTATTTCTAACCCAAATTAAGAATCCCCCCGAATCACCTCGATATCCATTTCTGGCATACCTCGACAACCAGAAGTCAACTGCGTCACCTCCATACCCATCTCTAGCATACTTCCCCAACACATAGGCATTGAGATCAGATACTCTAAGTGAATGTCAGCTCTAAACTCATTCCTAGCATTCAGAAACTAACAGATAATCATCCTAGGTAAGAATCTAAGCAATCTATCTCTAGCAAAGCTCAAATCTCTAACATAGAGTAAAAGCCTAAGACAATTACCAACACAGATTCATAAAGCAAACTTTATACAACGCCAAGGGCGACAAATATACATGATTTCAGAGTAAATATACATACATAACCAAGAAAATAGAGAAATAAAAAGAGAAGAGAGGAGATACACTACTCATTTACACCGGTTTGTCAGAGCCTATCAAAGAGCAATTCACCTCCAATCATCCATGAGCAAGACCCTAGTGTTGTTTTCTAAGCTAATCTATCAAAAACTATATGAGTGATGGAATTGGGAGCAAGAATATCACACCCCAAAACCATACTACCAAAAAATGAAATGAAAAGGAAAGATAAAGAAAATATGTTCCGCAAGAATCGCCCGGCGAAATAAAGCATCGCCCGACGAAACTTCTTATAAACTTGGCTCAAATTAAGCCACGTCCTCAACCTGACCAAAATATCTACCGTCGCCTCGCCCGGCGACGGTCAGCTTCGCCTGGTGAAATCTCTTTTTCTCGCCCAGCGACCAGCAGCGAAACAAGGCAGGGAAAAATCCCAAATTGGACCACTTTCTCTTGCCCCACCATCGCCTGACAACGCATAAGAGATGACCCTCACCCGACGAAACTACTCAGTCCAACAACTTTTGTACAAAACTATATACAATAATGCAACAAATAATGCAACAAATACCTATAAAATATATACAAAACTAATCAAACGGTGCAATATGTACACAAAATGCAATAAAACGTATTTACAACAAAAAGTGGAGTTATTCAACGATTATAACAACAAAAGAATAGATAAGTGCCACAAAACATATATACAAAATAACTACATTTTGACACTTATGAATTGTTAGATATCTCACCTCTACGTCAGTAACATGCAGGTAATAAGGAATAAAGATTTAGTAGCTGTTAGTTCGAGTCGGTGTCGTCGCTCTGATACGTAACAATCGGGAGGATGAACGCTTATTGTTTTATTTGTTGCTTATCTCAGTTGGTGATGTTTTGAGTTGACATTCTTTTGGAATCAAACGTGTTGCATTTAAGTTGCTTTGATGATTGAACCATGGTGTTATGTTTTGAAGTTGGTTTTAATTTGACTTAAATAAATTCCGCTGTATTATGATTAAAGTTGATTATCCTCAAGGAACATGTTATAAATTGTTCATCCGAGTAGTACAGGTGTTATGTATATATTATATGCGATTATACAAATGTTTTTGTGAAAATGTGTAACATCCCGTTATGTTCGAGGAATTTTCTGACTCTGATTTATTTATAATTTCGTTGGATAGAAATGGGGTGTTACATTTATGATATTCTTTGTAAATAATGTAATTAAATAAAAATTATTTGCGCTTCGATTTTCACAAAACCGGGGGGATATTTTAGCGTTAAAGTTGATGATATTTGTCACTGCCCTTAATTAAATCCCCGTCGTCCATTTTATGACTATCAATGGTCAAGACACTTTCATTAGTGAGCCGTGTGAAACCCATGTTAACCTCCATTATAAAAACATTTTGAATATCAAAAATTGATAATATAACTTCATATGAAGCGCTTGAAACTATCCTCCACTTTAAGATAAGTAAAAGTCTTTGTTATGAAGTGTTCTCTATGATGGATTGTAAGAGCATAAAATTATTTGCATTTAAGGTTTGTGTACTTAAATATTTATTTATCCCTTTTTTCATCTAACCCTTTTTTCATCTAACCCCTTTTTCATCTAACCGTTTTTTCATCTAACCCTTTATTTATCTAACTCTTTTTTGTGAATATCAGAAATAGATGCAATTAAAAGCAATATAAAATATATTGTTTCCAATATTTGATCTTCCAAGAATATCAAGATTAAGATCCAACATATGGTTCTTCTTGGAAAAATTAAATTTTGTATTGATTTTCTTTGTAAATAATGTGACCAGTTTAATATTCTGGATAAAAATTGTATTTTATAAATAAAATATTTTATTAATTTTCCGTGTAAATAATGTAACCAGTTTAAATTTATAAAAAAATACTACTAATTTACCCCTCTGTTTTATTAAGAAACCGAGACACGTGAGACGCTATTATTGAAAATAATAAAAATGAAGAGGTTGTGGATCGAACTCATGCGCTATTAAATTACCCCTGGGTGTTTTAAACAACGAGAGGATAAGTCTTAAATTTTCACGACAACTTTATTTCCCTTGCTTCCGGTACCGAGGTAAAACGCATTTCGCTCCCGATATTACATGTGTTATTTGTAGTAGTGATAATTGATTCCCTTGAATTTCATGATCATATCCCTTTTGATTTAAAGCCAAATTGTTAAAAGGTTGCATTGATATAGAGAAATTTGCTTCCAACATCACGCTAACAAAATCCGTAGAATCTCCCAATTTTTCACCATATCAAAATGTCTACATCAATTTGATCCATGGGAAAATGTTTTGTGACGAAGATACTATATTCTAAGACCTTCTTTAGTTGACGGATGGATCCAAATTATGAATGTAAGACAAACTGTTATTAGGATTTCAAGATAGTGATAAGGTGGATAGGGTTCCTAACTCTACGCTACTAGTGATCAAAACAACCAGTGTAGGAAATCCCACCATATATGGTCTTCTAGGAGACAATGGAAGTTTATGCAATGTCATGTACATCAAAATGCTTATGAAGCTAGGGATTCGTCAGCAAGATTTGGATTCGTGGGATGATATAAGCCTCACCGTATTCAACGATTCCATAACTCACCCACGTGGAGTTGCATATATATTATGATCACTTGGAGAAAGATAATATGAAAGGAAGACAACTCTTTTCTTCTTGAAAACTTTATGTAAGAGTTCTTTCAGTGATATCCTTGGGAGATCTTTCTAAGCAATATTAGATATGTGATTTCCCCAGTTCATCTCAAAATAACACACCATAGTGATGCGAAGAAGAAAATTGTCCTCGATGCTAACTTAAGGGCAATAAATTGTATCTACGATGCCTTATTAAGAAACATATGCGCCATTATAATGGTATAAAAATGGATTAGGGGAAGAGTTGATATGGTAGACCCTGGTGTATGTGAAGAAGATATCTCTTTAGAGGAAGATTGTGGTTCATTCACCAAAACTCAATCCAGGGCATTAAGGAAGGTTCTAGTTACTAAACAACTTTTTGGCTAACTTGCAGTTTTAGTCCCTTTATTTACATATTTTTAACATTTTAGTCCCCTTTTAATTTTTTCATCCTTTTGATCCCTCTACTTGTCTTTTCTTGGGTTTTTTAGTCTCCCTCCTATTTTGATTAGGTGGAACTGAAATGGGTGGCATGGCATGGAAGGTGGGTAGCCACGTCATTAAATTGTGAATAATAAATTTTTATTGAATTCGTTAATAACATTATAATACAATAAGTTTTAATTGGAAAATTAAGAATTTCATTTGTTTAAAACTCAGAAACTTTTGCAATTCGATTCAGTTTCAACCCTAATTTGATTTGCAGTCTCGTTCTAAATCCCTTTCCAGATAAGACCATTTTTCAATCAAATACATTTCTTCAATCAAGTATGTTTCGATTTTAACCCTAATGCATTGTTTCCTTTTTGTTTCTAGCTTTGACGGTATTGTGAACATTGTTCCAATCAGGAATCAAGTGAATATAGTTATTGAAAAATTATTGAAATGTAGAGGATTCTCATTGGTACAATATAATAACAATAGCCGAAGCAACTACACACAAATTCAAATGAGTAAAGCATACAAGCACACAAATAGAATATTATTTAAATTACAAATACACAAGACTATCAATCAAGAATCGAACTAGCATAAACATCAAAACACAAATACTTAAAGCACATAAAAGATACCACAAGATACTTTGCGCTTTCATCAAAGTCTGGGTAAACCTGAATAACTCTCTAGTGTAATATCTCTAAACCTTACTCTTTTTATTTTTTTTGTAATTTACTATTTTATTTTTGTAACTATTTACTCTTAAAGAATTTACTAACACAATTCTAAACTTAATCGAGAAAAATATAAAAGTAATCATGAATTACGAATACCACAATTCACCCCCATATTATAGTTGAAGTTAGTTGTCCAACATAGAGTGGTTGGAGAGAATAAGGGCTCTTCAAATCCTCTGCCTTTCCTACCATTGAAAAAATCAACACAAAGTGATTGACGATTAGATAAGAACAACATGAATCAAAACCAATTAAACATTCCTAAATTAGTTCCAGTACAAAAAAGTTTCTTTTTATCCTTGATAGAGGCCGCATCCACAATATCATGGGTCTTGATTAATAGTTCAAAAAATGAGAGTGAGTAAGCTTTCATGGACCTCTCATGGACAATTAGGGAGGCATAGCGGACAAGGTAGTAACTAGTGGTTTCTTCAAAGTGATCAGACAAATAACACCTTTGAGCTCTGTTAGTGCAAGCGACTGGTCCTAAGACAAAATCTGGAAATTTGTAGAATTCTGAATGAGTTGCTAGAGAAATCGGGTTTACTAGGAGATAGCTGTTTTTAAATTGCTTCCAACTCTTCGTGTAAACTAGGAAGGCTTTATTGTTATTAATATGATGATACGAGATCAACCTTTAACCACACCCTTTTTTAGTCGAAGAACGAGAAACAGAAAAGAAATGAAAGGAAGGTTTTTTTCGAGGCAACCCTCATGGGGGCCTGGGATTTCGCAAAAGTATTATAAGTTGGCTATGTGAAAGGGATTAGAGAAATATCAGGGAGGGTAGCCAAGCTCAAGAAAGATGGTGACATGAGGAAGCAAAACTTATTGCGAGGGAGATATTATGTAGTTAAAAATCGAATGAGTTTGTAATGAAAGATAAGTTCAAAGGAGGAGACAGATTTTGAATAACAAAAAAAATGAAAATAAAATTTGAAAACTACTTATCTCTTTATAGTGGAATATAACAACCAACAATCTAGATTAGATGAAAATGAAGAGACAAAGAGAGACGGCTAGATCATGTCTTGGGAATACAACTACACTTAAGTGGACTCGAATACTCTAGAAAAGAGCACCACACCTTAAATTGTGAGTCCAAACTTATATTAATTCGATGAAACATTTTAGAAAGTGAATTCAATGTGTGTGTCGCACTACTTATACAACTATCTCATGAGCTTCCAACTTCTCAATATAGTAAGCTTGATTTCAATTGTCATATTGTCATTTTTAACCCAACTTTGATATTATATTAACAAAAGTGAAAGAAGAGATAAAAGAGAATGGAGTTGGAGTTTCATTAAAATGACAATAATATTTATTGATAAACAAAATACTTTAACCCTTTTTGCTCAAATATTGCATTATAAAATACATAACTTTTTTCCTTTTATATTTATTTTTCCTTGCATACTTATTTTAATCCTGTCCCATACTGATCAAAATTATTTATTTATTTTGGGAAATAACATTAGATATTTTTGGTGTGATTGCTTACCTTATACAGATCTTATTCATATCATATAAAAGTATGAATAAATAAAAAATTAATTCAGATAAATAATTTCTTGTGAACAAACTAAAAAAAGCAAAGGTAAAGTAAAACGGATTGTAACAACATAATAATTAATCATGTTTCAAAAACTAACTCCAATTGCTTCCATAACCTTACCTTCAAAGATAATAGTAAACTTGTAATAATATATATATATATATATATATATATATATATATATATATATATATATATATATATATATATATATATATATATATATATATATATATATATATATATATATATATATATATATATATATATATATATATATATATATATATATATATATATATATATATATATATATATATATATATATATATATATATATATATATATATATATATATATTAAATAGTAACTTCATTCTATATAAGATCTCATCAAATTCATTTTATTATATTTCATCATTTTATTATATTCACCAACCGACCTTATTTTTTCTCGTAAAAAAACAAAGAAATAAATATTTTTGTTAGTTCAATTACTTAACAAATACCTTAAATTCCCGACAAAAAATAATCTTGGAACTTGATAGATTTTAGTCTATTACAACTCACATGTAAGAATTTTACCTTAACATTATCAAAATGTACCTTAATTTTATTTTTGTATCACATTTTTCATTGGCATTATTATTATCTAGAAATTAATTAGGTGTGATAGAGAATCTATATTTTAATGTGCTTTGTTGTTAAATAAGACAAATCCATTAATGCATTAATTCATCACCTTATTTAAGCAATTTGATTCTTGATAGGACAAAGTGAATGAAAAGCTCAAAATTGCAATACCATTTATAGTTTCTGTCATATTTCACAACATGTGACATTCATATCTATTCAAGAGTTGTTGGAGTTTCACTTTTATATTCTGCTGAAGTTTGTGGTCTTTTTTTGTTGGTAATAATGATGAACATTTCTTCACCTCAACCAAACCATTTTGATGACTATGGATTTGATCTACAACAGGATTTTTCTCAGGTACATTTTATGTTTTTCACTTGTTTGGTTTTCAACATTGTTAGTATAGGTTTGAATTTAATGTGAATTTGACAAAATTATGATACTTTTATCGAAATCGCGCAATGTGGCTTTGTATAATTCACTAGTTTTTGGAGGAAGCGAAGGAACATGGACAAGAAACAAAGCAAAAGAGTTCATTGGTGTATCCTGAAGAAGGATCTAAGAAAAGAGGATCAGAGAAAGAGAGGAAGGGAAAGAAATCATGGAAGAGTTTGATTTCATGGTGGAAATTTGATAAGAACAAGAAGGTTAAAGAAACATCCAATAGCAACAGTTCTAAATCAAAGGTTTCTGAGAGAAGGCAAGGTCATGTTTCTGGTCCTATAATGCATAACTCTTACAAAGGTTATGAAGGGAAACACAAGCGTCCATTTTCTGGACCTTTGACAAGTTTGTTTAAATCTACTGAGAGAGAAGAGAATGAGGTACCTTATATGACTCTAGATCAACAAATTAGTCCTCGTCCCAATCAAAATTATGGTCCCGTTTATAAGGTTACTTGACTCTTTGTTTCACCGGTTATGTAAGTGTTTTTGATAATATGATATTAAAATCGATACATTCGATTACTTCAATTTACTTCAATTTTTTAAAGTTATTATCGGTAACTATATGTCTCTGTGCCGAGAAACTTTTGGTGACTAATGTAATAGAAAGACATTGGTCAAATGAATGAATTTGTAATACATTTTAAGTTTGAATATGATTTGTTTTTGCTAGTCTTTGGATTTGATGAATGAGTATGTTTGGATTGAATATTTAGTATACAATCCATAGTGGATACCCTAATCTAGAGGCAAGGAAGAATCACATAAAGGGTCAAGGTTAGGAGGGAAAAAGCTAAAAAGGCATTGGGCAGCATTAGTCAATGGATTGTAAGAAAGACATTATGATTAAGAAAAAAAATACACATGTGTCTGCCATTGTCTAGGCAACCGAAAGAACAAGAATATATATAATATAATTATTTAAGAAAACTTTTTTGTCGGATTTTTTAGAGTAGTGAAAAGGGAATCTAAACAAAAGAGAGTGATTTTCTACCTTAACCATTAGTTTATCAACCCTCTTGATGATGAAATGGCCACTAATTTATTCACTTCTTTTCTCATCCATGCTTTTAGTTTGTTTAGTGATCTAATGATCAGAATTTCGAATAAATATAATATCACAGGTTCAAAATCACGTCCTCTAGAGTTAAATGTCCATACAACTATCAATTAAATTGAATTAACGATCCAATTTATATTAGCATATTAACATGTATGCATCTCATTTCATTTCATCCATATGATCATTGTAATTGCAAGTGCGGTTTAAAATGGAAACAACACTACAAATCTCATCTTCTGAATAAACTAAGTAACCTGTCATAATTTATACAATATAAACACTTCAAATGTAGCATCCATCCTTAGCCATTATGTGCACAAGTATTGGAAGGAAAGTAGCATTAACTCTTAATTTACTGTCTCAACCGCAATTGCAGCCGAAATATAACCGTTTTAGAGGTCTCTTGCTAGCTCTGGCCTTGTTCAACATCCATAGAACCTGGACTGCAAGGACTTAACTTCTTGTCCCTACTTAAAAGCCTCTTAAATGACCTCAATCTTGTTGACATTGGTGATTTCATCTCATCTTCAACTTCAACTTCAACCACACTTGGTAATGGTATATCAATCACCAACGTTGTATTATTATCACTAGCTAAAGAAGATGATGATGATGATGTTGAACAAGATTGTTGTAGTTGTTGTTGCTGTTGAGAACTTCCTTCTTCCAAAGAAACACCGAAAGAACTAACTTGTGTTTGGGTTTGGCAATTACCAAAAACCAAAACATTTGTTGGAAAATTTGAAGACTCTAAACCATTCATAGGACTCAAATTTTCACTATCTGATGAAACTAACACATTGATCTCTTCAGCATTTGGAGTACTATTATGTTTAGAGGATTCATTAGAAACTAAATTCCTACAAAGAGGACAAGTGGAATGAGATTGAAACCACATATCAATACAATCTAAATGAAACCCATGATTGCATTTTGGTAAAAGTCTAGCCTTTTCTCCTTCCTCAACATCACAAAGACAAACAGCACATTCCAAACCATCTTTGAATTCTTCTGGTTTGAAAACCAAAACAGGCAAGGACTTCAGAATTGAAGCTTCAAGTCCAATTTGGTGAGCTCCACTTCCATAGAAGATAGGATCTTGACCAGGAGCAAATTGAAACCGCCGTCTGCGACGGCGGTTTCTTGGTGGAGGAGATGCTCTCTCCTCAAAACGCCACCAGAACCACTTAGCATATAAGTGAAGCATTAGAACAAACATAACAACTACAAACAGGAAAATTATAGCTACCACCATGATTTTTCCTGTTAGCTCAATTGGATCAGAATCAGTCAATTTGCCATTTGACCCTGGTGATTCAGTTGCAGTTGCACCCATGTTTGCTACCTCTGAAAATTTGAATAAAGTTGGAAACTTTAGGGTTTAGGTGCAAATTTAAGCACAACCCAGTTGAATTTAAACAAGAATGGAGAAAACCCAGATGGGAAATCAGTGGAAAGTTTCTGAATTTTGAAGGGAAAATGAGAATGGTGTGAGAATTCAATTTGGGATTGGGAAATATGGTAGTACATAAAGAGGAAGATGGTGAAGGAATAAGAGGAATAAGGTTGAGGTTGTAGCTCAAGGTTGGACTAAAGACTTGGACTTGTATGAAGAGAAGAAGGAAGAAGGTGATGGCATTGGAGTCAATAGTCAAAGAATGATTGGATAGAATACAAATTAGTAGTTGCATTCTCATTTCATTTTTAATTGCAACTCTTAGAAATTAAAAAAAAATTTAATAATTTTATTTGTAGTTTTCAAATTTTAAATCTATAGTAATTTATTTGTCAATTTTTGGTAGTAGTGATTTAGTATTTTTCTATATATGTTCATTTCGTATAGAATTAGAAAAGTGTTAATAAAAGAAATAGAATAGTAACTTTATTAAACTTTTTATTAATTTTTTTTATACCAAAAGTGTATAATGGTAAGTGACAAAAATCTCTTCAAATTTATCCAAATTTTTTTATAGTATGACGTGTGTGTAATAATGTTAAATTATTTATAATTTAATTTTTTTAATAAAATAAAAATTACACACGAAAGTATGAATTATGTTTATTTTTTAATTATTTATATAAAATAAAGTATATTAATATAACATATAAATAATACTACCTCCGTTCCTATATATAAGAGACAATTCAATTTTTAGATTCATTGAATAATCAATGTATCTAGCCTATAAATTGACCAAATACATTGATTATTCAATGAATTTAAAAAATGAATTGTCTCTTATATATAGTATTTATTAATGAGAAAATGAGTGATTTAATGATATTGTAAATTAGTTTTATATTTATTTTTATTTAAGTTTTTTAATGACATAACATAAAGTTAATTTATTATTAGATAACTATGTAAAATTATTTTATCTTGCGTATTTGTTAACCTTTTATTAATTAATGAAATCGAAGAAAAATATTATATTTTAAATAAAAAAAATTAATATTCTGACAGGGTCATATGTCAACTATTTTATATTTATTTTTAATAAACAAAGTTTTTATGTCTGATAAAAATTATTATACTTTAATTTTTCACTCTAAATATTCAGAAAGATTATTCTTTAAATTAAAAAATAAATATAAAATGGACCAATAAAAAGTAAGAGCATATGTAAACTTTGTCTATTAATGAAATTTAGTTTTTAGTTTGTCGTGAAAGAAATTTAAATGATAATAGAAACAAAATATTTGTTGTACCAAAAAAAGAAGAAAGAAAAAAACACAACACAGTTGAAAAATTGAATTTGAATTAGAACTGTTGATTAGAAAAGAATAAGGGGGTGGCTTCAAAATTTTGACTTTTTGTAATCGATATTTCTTCAACTGTTCCAAGACAGTTCACGGGATCTTTGTTCCTTTTTATTTTGATACACTAATTTGTAATTAGACTTGGGGATAATGATAGGTATATAATCTCTCATTTTCCTATTGACTCTTTTATTCATTGTTTTAAAATTCAGATATGACAGAAGTGTATGATTAAATCGGATTCAATCAAATAATTCGATTAAATAGATCGGTCATTATAACAAAATTATATAAATATAAGGCTTGTTAAACTGGATGATTCAATCTCTAAAATATATAACTAACACTTAAATTTTTTAAAAATATCATTATCATAAATAAATTTACAAATTTATAATTTAAATTCACATTTTAAACATAGAATTCACATATAACAAAATAGTACAAAATTACAAAGTTTAATTGCAAACAAAGCATAAATTGTGACATAATCTAATCAAATAGTTTATAACAAAATAACTCAATTACCTATTATATATAGTTTCAAAGAGAAAAAGTTATTTTAATATTGAGATTAAAACCATTATTTTTTATTTTTTTTATTAAAATAACTAAAAAGAAGTTATTTTGATTTTTTAAAATTAAAAAGAAAATTAAAAAAAATTTAAAAGAATTAAAAAAAATACAATTGAACTACAAATTTTAAAAATCCACCGACTTTTTCAATTTACATCGATTTTTACCGATTTGTGCCGGTTTGATGACAAATTCGATCTAACTGTTGAACCAAATTAATTATCTGATCGGTTTCCAATTCAACCGCTCCGATCCAATTTTTAAAACAATGTTTTTATGAATTAATCTAATAGAAAACACAAGTAGTACTCTAATTAAGATTGTTTAACAACGTAGAAAATGAGTTGAAAGAGATAGAAAATAAACTGACTAATCAATCTAGCAGAAATGGGTGGAAATGTTGTGTTTGTTAGCTACACTTTACTCAATTTGTTGACCTTTCAACTTAATAACTTTATAAATATTTGACCCTACTTTTAGATAGTGTTGGCCATTAGCCATGGATTAAGACTTTTTTTTTAATTTTACTTTTCTTGATTTTGCATGCATCTCAAATCTTAAAAATAATTATGGAGAAAATTTATACATATAAGTTTATTAGGTCTAATTTTTAATTTTTTAAATAAAAATATGACAATATATTTTAAAAGTGAAAATTATATATATATATATATATATATATATATATATATATATATATATATATATATATATATATATATATATATATATATATATATATATATATATATATATATATATATATATATATATATATATATATTGAAAAATAATAAGAACCACACACAAAAAATTCTGTCTAATTTTTTTTTCAATAATTATAATTGACACGATGACACGTGACATTATGACGTAGTTGTTGTTTTTTCGATGGTAAGTGATCAAATTTTTAAAATAATTAACTTTTTAAGTTTTAATATCAACGTAAACAATAATTCCTCGTAATTTTCAGTACAACTAAGTTTCAAACAAAAAATAAGTTATAGAGAAGGTGACAATTAAATTGATGTCTCCTATTATTTTTTAGTTTTTTTCAACTACCTGAAGATTTCTTGTAAATTTGATATTACATGCGGATTTACATGCAGATTTATCTACGAGTTTTTAAGGTTTTTATTTGTAGGTAATTTCACAAGTAAATTCGCAGGTAACATCTAATCTGCAAGAAAATTCACAAGTAATTAGAAAAAAAATTTAAAAATATACGAGACGCCAATTTGTTGGTGTACAAGGTTGAAGATGAAGATGTGTGAGAAAGAGAAAAAGAATATATATATATATATATAGAGAGAGAGAGAGAGTTGTAACAAACTTGTTGAGAAAGAAACTCTATATTATTAAAAAAATCTTACAAAACCCTAGTTACAAACTTGTTTCTATAGACAATAAACTGTCATGTAGGCCCAGACAAAACTATGCTTAATGGCTAGGCTAACTGTGACACCCCGAATTAATTCAAATGCTAGATAATTAGAAATTTAATTATTTAATTAATTAAAGGCTTGATTATTTATATTTTTGGATTTAATTGGACTATTTTGATTAAAAAGAGGAGTTGGTGGTGTGAGAAGTAATTAGGGAGTGTGAGAAGTAAATCACTCTACTTTACTAATTACTAATTATTTATTTTATTTGAATAAATAATAAAGGAGTATAACAAGGATTATAAAAAGGAAAAGAAGGTCTTTTTGGAAAAGTCATTTCACGTAGAATTGGAGAAGAGAAGTGAAGAGAGGAAAAAGTCAACGCCGGGAAAGTCGAAGATCATCGCGAGGTAAGGGGTGATTTCATTCGATTTTAATGCCTTATGGGTTTTGGGAATCAACCGGATGAATTGGGTATGTTAGAAAATTGATTTAGGTGATTATAGGTTTGTAGGATTAAACCCTATTTTGTGTCGGATTATAGAATTTAAGACCGTTAGTGTGTCGAATGATTAATAGGAATGATGAAATAATGATATTTGATGTTGTATTGGTGTATAATGGCTGTAATTTGGTGTTTCTAATGTTACGACTCGTATGGAAAAGATTGGAAGTGATAAAGAATGCATACATGCTGTCAAAATAGCAGATTTTGGTTCTGCAGATCGTGGGAACTGGTTCCCAGTGGGGAGGAACTGGGTTCCCAGTGTTGAAATTTCAAAATTGGCAATTTTTGTACGTGGGAACCAGTTCCCAGTGGGGAGGAACCGGGTTCCCCATACAAAATTCCAGGAGGCGCTCATTTTCAAAAAGTGGGAACCGGGTTCTTCCAGTGAGGAACCGGGTTCCACTGTGTAATTTTTCAAAACACCTAAAACTTCAAAAATTCATATTTTCCAAACTGTAACTCCGATTCGAGTGCCGTTTTCGGAAGTATTTCTTAAATTTAAAATACTATCTTTTAAAAAGGGAAAAAATATTATTTTGCTAAAATTATTTTAAAAAGAGTCGAGCTTCCGATTTTGAAAAGTGTGGATAGTTAAGGATAATGGGAAATTATTATAAATGGTCTGAGTTATCGAATGAGAACTAATGCTTACAATGTTGTGTTTTGATATTCATTATGATTGAATGTAATACATTGGTGATTGACATTATGTGAATTATATTGATATCTTAATCTGTGAAGTGATGTTGCATGCTTTTATGATGCATGCATAGGCATTTGTTAATTGGTTCATTCCCATTGTGCGGAAGTGAACTTGCTGAGCCAATAGACTTACCCGGATTTAGAGGTAGTGAGGCTAGATTCTTGACCCAGTGGTTATGGGCGAATCATGGATTTCCACTGTCTTTCCACATGTAAACGGAGCAGTGGGTGAACTCGGTTCACGTTTTGGTACCACATGCATAGAGTCTGTGTAACACCCCATTTCTACCCAACGTTTATAATAAAATCAGAGTGCGAAAATTTCAACAAATACGAGGCGTTACACTTATTCAACTTGAAAACAACATTAACATAATTCACTTCTTGGCGGATACGTAACACGTAAAGGAATACGAATAAAATTCACCATAATTTAAAATTTAACGATTCAACCTTAAATAAATAATCGTAACGGAAATCTCAACATAATTAATCAAAACGACGTAGCATCTTTGAAAACAACGGAAAACATAAATGCTAATTCAAAACCAGGATTTTAATTCAACGGATATAATTGCAAAATCATAAATAAGTTAAGGCGTTCGTTTTCCCCCCCGAGTGCTACGTATCAGAGCGACAACACCAAGCTACTAATCTTCTTACTCCTCATTACCTGCACGTTACCAATATAAAGGTAACGGCCAACAAAAGAAAAGGGTGAGATATCGAATAATATAAGCGAAGGTACGATAATTCATATGCACGAGTAAAGAAACATACATTTAATTACAACTTTATTCCACGACATACGATATCCACATAAAACAACTGATTAATCAACGACAACATAAAATGCGACTCGATGCGACTCAACAAATGCAAATGCATGTGGATCCATTTGGAGCAGAACTCCCAACTTAAAATATGCCAGGTTATCGAGGCATTCAACAAGGCCTAAGCCTTCAACTTACAACGTGGTGCCAATCCAGGCCAACTTAGTAATGCACATGAATATGTATGCTACAACGAATACAACATCAACAACGACTTAAATCAACAACAACTTGAAATATGCATAATTCTGCATCAACTTAAACAATCAACTTCAACTTCAACAATAATCAACAACGTCAACACAATGCAATTATAATTTAATTTAATCAACTTTATTTTTAGCTTTCACCACATAATTCTATGGTTTTTAGATCACCTAATTCACACATAAACAATACGTTCCGGCTGTATAGACAATTCAAGCCACCAATGCGAATTTCAACGAAGTTTTACCGTTTTAATTAACTACCCGTATACCCGAACTGTCCCGTAAAGTTTCGTTCGATTCCGACAAACTATTTTCTCCGCTTAATTCGTCCGACAGTGTTATTTTCTGCACTATTTTCAGTTTTCTGCAACCTTACCAACTAGTTCTATTTGTCCTATTAATTAATTCTGATAATCCATTAATAATTCTGCATTACTAGGGATCATTCTCCTAATTAATCTACCCTGACTATTATCATTTTCTACTGCTAAATTTAGTTCCTGATACAATTTCTCATTGCTGTTAGAGGATTCTGCCATTGCTAAAACCATTATCACATACTGTCATGAATTTTCCTCCTATGCCACTATTATTATTACATTATACTAGCCACATAGTTTCTTATGTCATGTTCCTCCTCACATGCTCCTGCTAGCACTCCATTCCCAAGCCTTTAGCCAATAGTCCCACGAAGCACCTGAGGCCCCCGCCTCCAAACCTGAGGCCCCCGCCTCCACTTTCTGACCAAACATGAGGCCCCCGCCTCCAAACTCTTACCCCGAGTAGGACGGTCGCCTCCCACAGCTACGATTTCAACACAATTCGCACCAATTGCACAGAATAACAATGCATAACAAAGCTAAACATTGACACCAATCACACGGTATAACCATACATCACAGAATAGTTTTAACACAAAATAATATAAATCATTCCAGCAACGAAATTTTACCGACGAAACAGAATTTAGCAGTGTAATTAAGCAGCCCTAAACCCCACATACGAACCATCCTACAATCGATTATAAAACCTGAATCCCACCCCTTACCCGTGGATTGACGGGAACTCGAAAGTTCGATCGGAAAAAATAGCGACTTCTCGGACAGAAAATCCTTCCTAGCAACCCTTGGCTTCCAATTTCTTCCTTTCTCTCCTCCTGATTTACTGCTACGCGGCTGGGATTTTTCTCTTTTGGTTTTGCAAGCAACAAAATACTACCCTTGTTTTTCTAGGTTACTTAATATATATAATCCTCCTTATTATTTGGTTTATTAAATCTTATCTCTCAATTACTAATTTACCCCACTAATTAATATTTATATTAAAACTAATAATTCTACTTAATAAAATAATTCTAATATAACTTTCATTTCTCAACTAATTCGACCCGATTATTAGTTTAGCAATTCTACCGACGATTTTAACTTATGCACTAAATTACTCAGAAAATACTCTATATTCTTAATTTATTTATTTTAATTAATTATGGGTGTTACAACCCTCCCCCACTTAGAACATTTTCGTCCTCGAAAATTACCTGATTCGAACAACTCAGGATAAGAGTCCCGCATCTTGCTTTCCAACTCCCACGTCATGTTTTCTCCAGTAGCTGCTAACCATACAACCTTTACCAATGCAATCTCCTTTCCTCGTAACGTCTTTGTCTCGCGATCTGCGATTCGCACTGGCATTGTCTCCACCGTCATATTATCCCGTACTTGTACATCATCCATACGAATCTCATGGGACGGGTCAGGAATGTACTTCCGGAGTTGCGACACGTGGAATACATCATGCAGATTCGAAAGATTCGGCGGCAACGCCACCCTATAAGCAACCCTTCCAACTCTGGCCGATATCTTATATGGACCAATAAAACGAGGGGTAAGCTTCCTCGATTTCAATGCTCGTCCAACACCAGTTACTGGTGTAACTCTCAGAAAAACATGCTCACCTTCCTGAAATTCCAAACTTTTCCTCCGCTTGTCATGATAACTCTTTTGTCTACTCTGGGAAGCTTTCATCTTTTTCACGGATAAGTTTCACCTTCTCGGTGGTTTCTCGAACTAACTCAGGTCCAAGCACCACCTTTTCTCCGGTCTCATGCCAACACAACGGGGTCCTACACCTCCGACCATACAACGCTTCAAAAGGAGCCATTCCGATGCTAGAATGGTAACTATTATTATAAGTGAATTCTATCAATGGAAGGCAAGTGTCCCACGAACCTCTCTCTTCAAGAACACATGCCCGCAACAAATCTTCCAATGACTGATTTGTCCTTTCTGTTTGACCATCAGTTTGAGGATGATACGCAGAGCTCAATCTCAACTTAGAGCCCAACGCATTCTGTAAACTCTGCCAAAATTCGGATGTGAACCTCGGATCTCTATCCGACACAATACTCAACGGAACACCATGTAACTTAACAATCACCCTGACATAAATCTCTACCAATTTCGGTACAGGAAAACTGATGTCAATAGGTATAAAGTGAGCCGACTTAGTAAGCCTATCAACAGTCACCCAAATGGAATTATGTCCTCGTACGGTATTTGGTAATCCCGTTATAAAGTCCATCGAAATACTATCCTATTTCCACTCTGGAATCTCCAACGATTGCAACAACCCCGCAGGCTTCTGATGCTCAACCTTTGACTTCTGGCAAGTCAAACATGCATACACAAATTGCGCCACATCACGCTTCATTCCGGGCCACCAAAATAATTTCTTCAAATCTTGGTACATTTTAGTAGCTCCCGGATGAATGCTCAACGCACTTCTATGCCCTTCTTCAAGAATTAATCTTTTCAACTCTACATCACCGGGAATGCAAATTCGGTCACGGAATCTCAACACACCCTGTGTATCCATATTAAACTCACTAGTTTCTGACTGATCAATTCCCACCATCGAATCTACTAATTTCGCGTCCAACTTTTGCGCTTCTTTGATCATATTCAAGAATTCATTATTTATCTTCAACATTCCGAGCTTAACACTCTGCGGTGTCGTCTCACAAACAAGACTCATATCCCTAAACTGCTCAATTAATTCCAACTCTTTAACCATCATTGCCGACATGTGTAAAGTCTTTCGACTCAACGCATTAGCTACCACATTAGCCTTACCCGGATGATAGTTCAAACCGAAATCATAATCCTTCAACAATTCCAACCACCTTCGCTGCCTCATATTCAATTCCTTCTGATCAAACAAATACTTCAAACTTTTGTGGTCGCTAAACACTTCAAATCTAGAGCCATACAAATAATGTCTCCAAATTTTCAATATGAAAACAACTGCAGCAAGTTCTAAATCATGCTTAGGATAATTCTTCTCATGAATTCTCAACTGCCTTGATGCATATGCAACAACCTTTCCATCTTGCATCAATACTCCACCTAATCCCATCTTAGAGGCATCGCAATACACCACAAAAGGTTCTTCAGGTTTTGGTAACGTCAAAATTGGAGCCGACGTTAACCTCTTCTTCAACTCGGAAAAACTCTCTTCACATTCTACATCCCACACAAAAGCTTTACCTTTACAGGTTAACTTCGTTAGTGGAAGTGCCAACTTGGAAAATCCTTCGATAAACCTCCTATAATAACCAGCCAAACCCAAAAAGCTTCTAATCACAGTTGCTGACTTCGGGGTTTCCCATTGCAGCACAGCATCTACTTTAGACGGGTCTACAGCAATGCCACTACTCGAAATGACATGGCCGAGAAAACTAACTTCTTTCAACCAGAATTCACATTTGGACAGTTTAGCATACAACTTCCTTTCTTTCAGAACCTGCAACACTGTCCTCAAATGCTCCGCATGCTCTTCATCTGACTTAGAATAAATCAAAATATCGTCAATAAACACTACCACAAACCGATCCAAATAATCATGAAAGATACGGTTCATATACTCCATAAATACTCCCGGCGCATTGGTAACACCGAAAGGCATCACAGAATATTCGTAGTGTCCATAACGTGTTCTGAAAGCCGTCTTCTGAATATCCTCATCTTTCACCTTAATCTGGTGATAACCTGATCGTAAATCAATCTTGCTAAACACACTTGCATCTACTAATTGATCCATCAAGTCATCAATCCTTGGAAGCGGATACTTGTTCCTAATTGTCACTTTATTTAATTGTCTGTAATCCACACAAAGTCTCATACTTCCATCTTTCTTCTTTACTAGCAGCACTGGAGCTCCCCACGGCGATACACTTGGTCTGACAAACTTTTTCTCAAGCAGATCTTCCAACTGCCTCTTCAATTCTGCCAACTCAGACGGAGACATCCTGTACGGTGCCATAGAAACAGGTATGGTACCAGGTACAAGATCAATACCAAATTCAACTTCTCGTTCCGGCGGTGCATCAGGAATTTCGTCAGGGAAAACTTCAGGAAATTCACGCACTACCTGCAATTCATCAATTATAGCTTGGTTCTCCATTGACATTGTTGCCATCAATGAAAACATCTCAGCTTCTTCCTTCAACAGCTGTCGCAATTGTTTAGACGACATCAAAACAGCTTCTTCTTCTTTAGCAGTTGAAAATCTCACAGACTTATTATAACAGTTAATATGAACGTAGTTATGCTCTAACCAGTTCATGCCCAAAATTACATCCAACCCACTTAGCGGCAAACAAATTAAATCAACTGAAAATTCCCTATCAAAGATCGACAGAGGACACTTCAAGCACACAAGAGAAGTAGTCACTGATCCCTTGGTTGGGACCTCAACTACCATTGTACTATTCATAGAAGATAATATAAGACCCAATCTTTTAACGCAATCAGCAGCAATAAAACAATGAGTGGCACCAGTATCAATAATAGTAATTAAAGGAGTACTATTTATGAAACATGTACCTCTGATAAGTTTGTCTTCATTGCCCGACGAATCACCCGCCAAAGCAAACACCCTTCCACTAGATTGTGCCTTCTTCGGTTTCTTGCACTGACTCCCAACATGTCCTTCTTCGCCATAATTAAAACATACCATCTCTTTATGCTTGCAATCAGATATTGCATGCCCAGTCTGTCCACAACGGAAACACCTCTTCACCTCAGTAGTACAAGCATTGCTCTTGTGACCAGCTTGCCCACACTTGTAACAAACAATACCAGGAGCACCACCTCCCCACTAGTTCTCCGACTGCAGCAGCTCTGCTTACCTCTACCTGGAGCATCATACGGTTTACCACCACTGACTCTTTTCTCTATCATCGACAATCTTGTAATGAGCATTGTTGTCTTCCTCAAAATACGACACTATCCACCAAATCAAAAACACGGATCTTCGGTACCCAATTGCCTTCTTGATCTCGCAAACCGCTTTCAAACTTAATACACTTTGAGAACTCGGTTTCCTCGTTGTAATGCGGATAAAACTTGGCCAACTCCACAAACTTGCAAAGATACTCAAGGGTCATATTACCTCGCTGAGAGGAATTCAATTTCTTTCTTACCTTGAACATCTTCAAGATAATATTTCCTCAGAAATTCCCTACGGAATACAGCCCAAGTGACCTCTTCGCCTGCAGCTTCCAACCTTGCAAGCGTATCCAACCACCAATCATCAGCCTCACTAGCCAACATGTGAGTTCCATACCGAACCTTTTGCGCAGTGGTACAATTCATCACGCAAAAGATTCGCTCAATCTCCTTCAACCACTCCAGAGCACCATCAGGATCATGTTTGCCCTTGAACACCGGTGGATTCTCCCTCTGGAAAGTTGCCAAACTTCGGGACCCAGCATCCCCACCAGCATTAGGTTGATTCTCCAAAGCATGATCCATTGCTTCCAAAGCAGCAGCAATAGCAGCATCGTTCCTTCCAGCCATTTCAACTAAGCACTGTAACAATAATCAACAGTTAGGTAAAGTAATTAACAATACTCGATTGTTAACAACACAACAACCTGGTCGGACGGACCGACCTGCTCTGATACCACTAATGTAACACCCCATTTCTACCCAACGTTTATAATAAAATCAGAGTGCAGAAATTTCAACAAATACGAGGCATTACACTTATTTAACTTGAAAACAACATTAACATAATTCACTTCTTGGCGGATACGTAACACGTAAAGGAATACGAATAAAATTCACCATAATTTAAACTTTAACGATTCAACCTTAAATAAATAATCGTAACGGAAATCTCAACATAATTAATCAAAACGACGTAGCATCTTTGAAAACAACGGAAAACATAAATGCTAATTCAAAACCAGGATTTTAATTCAACGGATATAATTGCAAAATCATAAATAAGTTAAGGCGTTCGTTTTCCCCCCGAGTGCTACGTGTCGAGCGACACCAAGCTACTAATCTTCTTACTCCTCATTACATGCTGCGTTACCAATATAAAGGTAACGGCCAACAAAAGAAAATGGTGAGATATCGAATAATATAAGCGAAGGTACGATAATTCATATGCACGAGTAAAGAAACATACATTTAATTACAACTTTATTCCACGACATACGATATCCACATAAAACAACTGATTAATCAACGACAACATAAAATGCGACTCGATGCAACTCAACAAATGCAAATGCATGTGGATCCATTTGGAGCAGAACTCCCAACTTAAAATATGCCAGGTTATCGAGGCATTCAACAAGGCATAAGCCTTCAACTTACAACGTGGTGCCAATCCAGGCCAACTTAGTAATGCACATGAATATGTATGCTACAACGAATACAACATCAACAACGACTTAAATCAACAACAACTTGAAATATGCATAATTCTGCATCAACTTAAACAATCAACTTCAACTTCAACAATAATCAACAACGTCAACACAATGCAATTATAATTTAATTTAATTAACTTCATTTTTAGCTTTCACCACATAATTCTACGGTTTTTAGATCACCAAATTCACACATAAACAATACGTTCCGGCTGTATAGACAATTCAAGCCACCAATGCGAATTTCAACGAAGTTTTACCGTTTTAATTAACTACCCGTATACCCGAACTGTCCCGTAAAGTTTCGTTCGATTCCGACAAACTATTTTCTCCGCTTAATTCGTCCGATAGTGTTATTTTCTGCACTATTTTCAGTTTTCTGCAACCTTACCAACTAGTTCTATTTGTCCTATTAATTAATTCTGATAATCCATTAATAATTCTGCATTACTAGGGATCATTCTCCTAATTAATCTACCCTGACTATTATCATTTTCTACTGCTAAATTTAGTTCCTGATACAATTTCTCATTGCTGTTAGAGGATTCTGCCATTGCTAAAACCATTATCACATACTGTCATGAATTTTCCTCCTATGCCACTATTATTATTACATTATACTAGCCACATAGTTTCTTATGTCATGTTCCTCCTCACATGCTCCTGCTAGCACTCCATTCCTAAGCCTTTAGCCAATAGTCCCACGAAGCACCTAAGGCCCCCGCCTCCACTTTCTGACCAAACATGAGGCCCCCGCCTCCACTTTCTGACCAAACATGAATATGTTTGTTTTATTTAATGATTTCCTTCAGTGAAAGCATGACAACTGTTTGATTATAACTTTGAATTATATTAAAATTGTGATGCCTCTTGATATATGTTAAATACTCTGATTATTAAATTATAAATCGCGTGTAATTAGAAGGGGTGTTACACTAACAACTAAGAATAGCTTCTAGAAAATAACAAACTATTGCTTATGAGTAACAACCTCAAAATCTTTATTGCTTCTATAACTAACAATATTTTTTTGGATCTAAATTACTTCTAACACTATCCCTTAATTCATATTCAAAAATATAGAACACAAATTTCATCCCTCAAACGTATAAAGTGTTCGTTCTAGCCAGCTTTAGTAAGAACATCTCCAAGTTACTTCTGAGTGCTACAATGTGCAACTTCTAACACTCCATTATGGACTTGACTTCTCATAAAATGGTACTTCGTGTCAATATGATTGCTTCTCCCATGCAACATCGAGTTATTGGCAAGACTTATGGAAGATTTGTTTTTAATCATCAACTTCACAGGTTCGCTTACCTTGATATTTAGATCGTGTAACAAATTCATTAGAAAACAGCTTGACACACAATCAAAGCACCTAAAATGTATTCATCTTCACAAGTCGACAACGCAACCATTGGTTGCTTGTTGGAGCACTAAGAAATGGGACTTCTCAGATATTTAAAAAAATCCATAAGTACTTATTTTGTCAACGTTGTCTCCACACCAATAAGACTCTGAATAGCATATCAAATATGCATTACTTTTAACATCGTAAAGGAATAATATTTCATACCTTATAATCCCTTTAGTGTACCTCAGTATCTTGACAACAATTTGGTAATGTGACCACTTTGGCTTGTTCATGAACATACTCACCATCCAACCGCATAACAAATGTCATGTCTGGTGTTACATAGATATCTCAATGAGCCATCCGACTGTTTAAAAGTTGTAGCATCTACATCATCACCCTCAATATCACAATCAATCTTGTGATACGTCTCAACAAGTGTGATTGTAGTCTTGTAATTCGTTAACTCAAATCTCTTCAGAATCTCAAGTTCATACTTTAGTTGATGCACAATTATGCCTTTCTCAGGGTACAAAATATGCATCCCTAAAAAAATATCATATTTCTTAGATCAATCATCTCGAACTCATTCATTAACACCTTCTTGAACTTGACAATCTCTTCCAGATAACTCTCTGTTAGTAATATGTCATCAACATAGAGACATGCAAGAATCATATATACTTTAAAATTACACTGAACATATAAATCATACTCCACCTCACACTTTCTTAATCCTTGCAGCTTGAAAAATGAACCAATTTTCAGATTCCAAGCTCTAGGAGTATGTTTTAGCCCTTGCAGCACTTTATGTAACCTATACACCATCCTTTACTGATAATTTTTCACAACTCTATGAGGTTGTGAGACGTATACCTCTTCTTGTAATTGAGTATTCGTAAATGTATATTTCACATCCAGATGCATTAGAGTCAAATTTTTATTGCCAGCTATAGAAATCACCAATCTAATTGTTTCATGTCTAGTTACAGTTGTAAACACTTCAAAGTAATCTAGTCCAAATTTATGTAGAAATCATATAGCTACTAACCTTAATTTGTGTTTTCCAATTGATATGTTTAGATTCAACTTTATCTTGAAAACCCATCTGACGTTGATGGCTTTCGTCTCCTTTGCAAGATTACTCAACTCCCAAGTCTTATTTCTTTCTATACCATCGAGTTCGTCTTTCATGGCATTTAGCCACACTTTCTTCTTGAGAGCTTCTTCAACACTGGCTAGTTTAGAGTCTACTAATATGGAATACTAAATGGCTTCTCCCTCATAGTCTAATTCAGTATCTTGCAACATGTAAAACTCTGTGAATCTCCTAGGTATTTGTCTGATTCTTTGTGACCTCTAGGTTTGTTCAAAATCTATTTTTGAAGGTTCATCTTCAAAAGCATGACCATTAGAACTTAACCACCAGATTATGGATCATCATGAGAATCTGAATCAAATAAGATTGACCTTCAAAATAAGATTGACCTTTAGAATCATAATCATCTTCTGACTCTAAATCATCTTCAAAGTCTCTTTTTGACTCTAACTCAACTTCAGAATCTTCATATTCTGAAGATACACCATAGTGGAATTGAGACTTCCTTCAATCCCTTGATTTTGAGTCCTTCACAATGGTGTCTCTAGTGAATTTAATTTTATTAGTGACTAGACAACAAAGCTTGCACGCACCTTTATTGTGGTACCCAATCAACAACATTACTTTGCTTCTATCATCCAACTTTGTTTCTTTTAGCATCTGGAACATGTTTGTAACTAACTGAACCAAATACCTTGAAATTACTCACACTTTTCTTATCTTCAGTCCACTTCTCTAAAGGAATAGTTTCCTTTAGCTTCTTGGTTGGACACCTAGTGAGCACATATAATGAAATGGCAACTGTTTCTCCCCACAAGGTGTTAGGTAATTTCTTCACTTTCAGCATACTCTGTGTCATATCAAGCTGAGCTTTTTATTTCTTCTCTCAGCAAGACCATTGTGTTGAGGAGTTTATGGAGAAGTTACCTCATGCTTAATTTTATTCTCCTCACAAACTTCTGGAACTCTGTAGAGTTACACTCACCTCCACCGTCAATTCTAAGAACTTTCAGCTTTTGGAACTTGGTAAACACCTCATGCTTAAACTTGATCAGTGTTACCCATGTCATCCTTATGAAATTGTCCACAAATGACACAAAATACTTGTTTCCTCCAAGTGAAGGTATTGTAAATGGTCCACATACATCAGAATACATTACTCCCAAAGGATATTTTTCTCTTGCGGATACTTCTGACGCAAATGGAAATTTGGGTTGCTTGCCTTTCATGCATACCTTACATGACTTTCTTGGCTTCATAATCTTCGGAATTCCATGTACCGACTTCTTAGAACCCAGATACCCTAAACTTATGAAGTTAAGATTCTCCAATCTCTTGTGCCATAACTCACTGTACCTTCAGTGTCTTCTGCAATAAGACATTTAGTTTCAGATATCTCCATATTCAGTTGATTTTTTGTTGCTTCCTTGCTCATATTGCATAATAAACTTATGATCAGAGTCATACAAATTCAAGAGACTGTTCTTCATAGTAACTAAGAAACCTTTCCCAATGAGCTTACCTACAATCACCAGATCGCTCTTCATACCAAGAATATACCAAACATCTTTGACCAAAATGCTTCTTCCATTCTTCACTATGACTTTGAAATTTCCTATACCCATTGCATTAAGGTACTTATTATCATCAGCACATCTGATCTTTGTCCTATTTCTGGAGTCGAAATCAACTAACCATTGTTTATTTCTAGTTAACTGATTTGAGCAACCATTCTACCAAATACCTACCATCAGACTCATAAGTCATTAATAGCACATGTTCATCATCCAAATCTCCTATGAATATATTTTTTTCTTCTGATTTCCTTTCCTTGTTTGACCATAATCTTTAGCAAAGTGGCCAAAGTGCTTACATAGTAGCATTGAACCTTCTTCTTCTCAAACTTTTCCCTTCCTTTATGATGTTTCTTCTTATTTAAATTAGAGGCTTCGGACATCTGAGAACCACTATTTCTCTTCTTGGCCTCAGACCAAACTGCTTCTAATACTTCTTACCAGAAGACGCCTTCAGAGTATGGTGTACCTCTCTCCCCAGAGGTTCTTTTAGCTAGACACAACTATTGTGCCTCTAGACTACCTCTAGACTACTTTGTAACTCTTTAATTATCTTGGTGTCTAGATCTTTATAATGTTCAATTGCTACAACAATATAATCAAATTGAGGAGTAATAGATCTCAATATGTTCTCAATGATTACTTCTTTAGAAAGAGTTTCTCCACAATTTCATCTTGTTTTCATCTTGTTTTTAGGATTTAGTTATTGTACTTATAAAAAAGTACAAGTGTGTGTGGTATCCATTTAGTAAATGAGATTGGCCAGGGTATGCTCATGGAGGTGAAATGTTGGGTAAGAATATGGACACAAAGAGATCTAGAAAGGTGGTTGAATAGCCAATTTCCCTTTAAGAGAATTTCAAAAACATTTTAGGTCTCATATGCGAAATCAAAGATTTTAAGAAGCACAAAAGCAAAACAGAAAAATAAGAGAGCTTGGAAGCATATTAATAAATTAAACCAAGAGAAATAATATATAATGTTACTAAGTACTTGATTGCTTCTAATGCAAGTTAATTACAAGACAACGAAAAACTATTTAAACAACGCAATTTAAAAATTCTTTACATAATTGTTCTATCAAGATATAATTTGAGTCATAATAATTCAATAAGATTAATACACCACAGACCAAAGCTTATACATTAAATCTCTATAAGCATGATCTAACCTATAAGGCATCTAATCAACGCAATAATGCACTTAGTGCAACACAAAAATTAATGAATATTAGAAAATTAAAAAAGACCAAGGAATAATAAAATATTTTATATACATATAAATATATATATATATATATATATATATATATATATATATATATATATATATATATATGGTTTGGAGTTCGTCATTACTTTGCATACTCCACTCTGTTCGCGTTAAAAGGTGACGTGCTAAAGGATTTGAACGTGAATTCAAATTCTCTGGCTCGAAACGATTTACTCTTTTGATTTGTTTATAAAGATGCCGCGAGCATCAAGCTTTATTATTTTCAACACAAGAAAGATGATTTAATGATTATGAAAAGGGAAAAAATACCCTCAATTGATATTGGTATGCGTAACGACTAGCGTAAACTAGACGCAACGCATTGGGGAGATTCTGAGTAAGGGGGATTGTTATATAAAGGGAATAGATGGAGCACCCTAAATATATATAGTTATCTATAGCTTTATATATGAATATGTTTGATATGTTTGTGTGTTTTAATTGCTATTTCTATGATTGGGAAAGTTTCTCCTTTGGGATTTTAAGAAAGAGAGATTATATGGGATTCTAGTGTTTGTTATTATTGTGCTCGCAAAGATCTGTGGATCTTCTGCATACATATCCCCTAGTGGGAATTAGAGCATTTTTAGCTCGGATCTACAGGGATCTATGGTTTGTTGGTCTGAGAGAGAAAGAAATTTGCTCGGCAAGGATGAGACCTTGTGCCTACATATTCTCAAAAGGATGTTGAGAAAGTCAGAGCAATCGTAGTTCCCACTTATGCTAGTGGAAAGCAACGGGATGTTAGTAAGAGACAGACAAATGTCATTTTAATGAAAAAATGTATCTAATCTATTTCATCACATACATTTTTGAAAAGTTTGATTGATTAAAATCTTTCGTCGTAAGTATTAGGTGCTTTGCTTGAGTGTACAAGCGTTACCACTTACATGTTTAAGAAAGATGTTTGAAAAAGATTATTGAATCTTTTAACTGTAAGCATTGGGTGTTTTGCTTGAGTGTACAAGCGTTACCACTTACAATTAAGAGATGTTTTTTTGTTTGAAAAGAGTTTTGAAAAAGTTTTGAAAAGTTTTTGACTGTATGTGATGTGATAGATGAGATACTTTTTCCATAGAGATGATAGATGTCTAAATCTCAAGGAGAAATTGATTGGATTTAAAGGGATGCTTTTAAGAAGCCCGTGGGTCCTTGTATTGTTAGCCCAAGAGGAGGCATTCTGAGGGTCATCGAGGGTCATCGAGGGTCCTTGTATGAAGCTCAAGAGGAGGCTATAGGGTATGGGGCTTTGTGTTAAGGGATTTCACCGAGAAACCATCCTTTTGGAATTAAGAGCAATTTCACCGGAAATTTTACTCTAGGTGATTCTTTGTATTTGATGCCTTCTGATGAAGGCTAAACTCAATGAGGAGTTCTTTTGAACGAAGCCCAAGAGGAGACTCAACAGGAGTGTTGTCTTATATGAAGCCTAAGCGGAGGCTAAACTCGGATGAATGAGTTTTCTTATATGAAGCCTAAGAGGAGGCTGAACTCGTGGGGAGAGTTATCTTGTATGAAGCCCAAGCGGAGGCTAAATTCATTTGGAGATGAATTATCTTGTATAAAGCCCAGCGGAGGCTACAATGGGGAACCTATGGTTAGACTAATTGTTATGTTATAATTAGACAGTTGTATAAACAAGTGTGTGTGTGTGTGTGATATGTATTCACGTGAGTTTATGAAGGAAATATAAACAATGCAATGATGTTTATTTATAGAAGTTTATAAAATATAAACAAGTGTCTGTGAAACGAACGTTTAAAACGAGCGTAACTTGGTTATTTACAAGTTTGAACTGTGTACAAGGAAATGAATATGTACACGAACAGTATTTATGTAGAGAAAGATGGATGTACATAGGGGTGGGACTTACACCATAGGGTGGCCCATTGGTTTGAAAGCTTTCACGGAATAATGCTCCTTTCAATACCAATGGTATTCATATATAAAACAAACGATCGATTTAAAGTTTATCTGTAAAAGGTATCTGTATTATGTACAGATGAAAGTTTTGTATGAAAAGAAATTGATATGTACAAGGAAAAGATGTATGTACATAAAGAATGTTGGTTTGTGTATACACAAGTGAAGTGAAAAACAAACGATCGAAGTTTGTCTGTACTTGAGTATAAAAAGTATCTGTGTTATGTACAGATAAAAATCTGTATGTATTTGAAGAGAGTTTGATATGTATAAAGAAATACTATGTACATAAAAGAATGTTATGGGACTTACACCGTGAGGGAGGCCCATTGGTTTGAAAGCAGTTTCACAGGGAATAATGCTCCTTTCAATACCAATGGTATCGGTGTATAAACAAACGAATGAAAACAAACGAAAGAAATTTGTTTATGTTTGAATATTGACAATGATGATTTGAGTATGTACAATTAAAACTAAATATGTACATAAAAGGATTGGGACTTACACCATAAGGGTGGCCCAATTATCGATTGAGAAATTCGAGAGAAAACGAATTTGGTTTTATCGTTTAAATCGGATCGATCGTGGTAGAAGATGTAAGTTTGATGAAATGTTTTGAAAAATGATTTGAAAATGTTTTTAAATGTGAGGTTAATTTATGAGAAGTTTTGAAAAGAATCGGAAGTCGAAAACTTGAAAATTTCACCTTATAAGGAGGTTTGAAAAAAGTGCTCAGAACGTCGTTTTCGGCTCGATTAAAAAATAATCAGATGAAAGTTTTTTCTGAAATTTTTTGCACTATCATAAAATAGATGTATTTATTGACAAGTGTACAAAAAATCACCTTAAAATAAGGAGTTTTGATGGGTTAAAAAAAATTGTGAAGTTTTGTAAAAAAAACATGAAAAATATGAAAAGTTATAAAAAGAAATGGTCCTGATGGGAGTTGAACCCATGACCATTGGGTGGCTACATGGCAGAAAATCTTAAGGGCAAGCAAGCTACCACTAAGCCAAACGCGTTTTGATGTTTAGTGGACAATAACACGTGTAAATAAAAGATTGGAAAGTTTTAAATTTGAAAAAAATCAAGAACACGCGCGCATCTTGTTCTTCATGTTTGATCTTCAGATTCCTCAATTCATGCTAAAATCTTCATTTCTCAATGAAATTGAATGAAGTAAAAATCAAACTTGCTCGATTTTGAACAACGAACATGATAGTAACTGTTAATTGCATTTATTTTTTATCCTAGCATGTTTGAATTTCTGGAAATCGTGATGAACCCTAGAAGCTAAGAATTCAAATTAAATGGTGCACAGTTAATCATTCTTTGATTTTCTTGAGGGCTTATGATCGTGTTAGGTGCAGAAAGAGATTTGCCAAGAGCTTTTTCATTTAAGTTCAAAGAATTGTGATATCCCAGTTCGTGTTCTAACACGTGTAAGTGGAGATCGAATTCAATGCAAGAGTGTTTCCGAGCTGCTTGATCATTTGAGCATCATCGGCATGTATGGAAGCTAAATGGATGATCGCACTTCTTGAATCAACTCGAACTCTCCACCAAGTCCACCGCATCAACTGAAAATAGAAACTCGAATTTGTGTTTTGGTCTGATTGTTGTAATGGATCCGGATCATGTCTATGGGTACATGGAAGGTGTTAGGATGATTAGATCACAACTTGTTCCATTAAAACCATGAATTCGATCTCTTAGGCAGTTTTGGAAGTTTGAAAAAACATGAAATGCAATTCTGATTTCTAGCCTAGTTTATATTGATTTTAAGTTTTGAACAAGTTTGATAGTGATATTGAAACATGTTTGACACCAAAGATTTCAAAGTTTCTTCACAAATTTTCAAAATGCAAAGTTTCCCAAATATCACTATGTTTCTTGATTTTCAAGTAAGAAGAGAGAAAGCATGGATTTGCATTGCTTTGGTGTGGTTTTAGACTTGAAATGTGATCTATTTATAGGCCACAAGATTCTGAAATGTTAGGCAAGAGTACATGGCAATTGGAAAATCAAAGATGCCTTAAGGGGTAAGAATGACTTTTCAAAAGCAAAAGGAAGTTTCCTCTTTTTACCATGTGTGAAAAATCTTCAAATTGATCCTATCCAATATCAATTATATCTAGCTGATATTTATCAGCTCAATGATTAATTTGGCAAGTTTGTAAAGCTTCTAGATGAAGAAACCAAGAAATGACCTATAATTGAAGTTTTGACTTTTGAAAAATCAAGTTCATGGAGCCTTATGTTTCAATTTCAAAAGTATAGCTAGACTCCATGTATTTGAGAGTTCTTGGACATTTTGGAAAGCTTGTTTCACAAGCTACAACTTTCATGTTTTGAGTTTTTTCCAATTCAAATTGGAACTATGTGAAAAAATGGCATGAAGTTTGGAAAAAATAAGAAATTTCAACTATGTGAAAAATTTGAACTATGTGAAATTGGAACTATGTGAAAAAATAAGAATTTTTTATGATCATGATGGATCATTTGAAGTATTTTGATGATTGAAAAAGTTTTGTTTTGAAAAATTTGACCAAAAGTCAAAGTTTGACTTTTCTGTGCAGATGAATTTTCATCAGATGTTTCGAAATTGGTGATAAAGTCGTGAACTCGTGATGTTTTGAATCCAGAAATTAGGTCAAGATGTTGTATCTAAGATATAATGACCAATATCTATTCAAAAAAGTCATTTCTTGTTCAAAAAGTCAGAGAAAACTTATGCCCGATCAAAACCCTAATTGGTCGATCCTCGATTAATCTATGAGAAAAAATGGATATCTGAAGATTGAAGGCTGATATTTTGATCAAGATAGATCAAATGAGGTGAGAAAAACTCAAACCCTAATTGGTTGCCTTTTGAATCAGATGAAAATTTGATGAAACCCTAATTTTGACCTGTGAAATCCACACCCGATTAATGCTGTCTGAGCTGTTAGTTATGCAATGATGCAAAATGTAAAGTGGTATATTAGGTCAAAATTTGGGGTATGACACACTCTTCAATAGTATTAAGAACCATTAGAATATAATCATTATCTTCCATTATTTTGATAAGTTTGATACAGACATTTTGGTTACAACGAACAATCAAACGTTAATCCCCTCGGTTGATGCATACACTCAAACTGCTAACAAAAACAAGATATCTAAAATATCTTGATCCAATAACCATTATATCCACAATAACCTACTCTAAGTATTCGTATATGGAAATCCACTTGACCCCGTTGATTTCTTGTCTAAGCGGTTGTCATTAGTTAAGTGTTGATTAGACAACTCTCAACTTTGTCCATAAGTAATATTTCTCCAACTCCACCAAAGATGGATAACTTCCACCTACACCTTGTGATTCTAATCATGTTTATTTTGTGATTCTAATCAAATTGTCCAGAGGCAATTCCCAATTTTCACAAGTCTTCTAATTAAAATAATGTTTGACACTTGATTAGAATCAAATAACCCAACATCAAGACTTAAGAGCTCTAACTTGTTATTTAATCGAAGCCTGATGAAACAACAAAGTAGCCATTTGCTAGACTAAAAAAGAAACAATATCATGGATGCAAACAATCTTACTTAATAGATAAAATAGGGTTCTTAGTGGTGTAACAACATAATAGTCGAAGCGAATATAAAACAATTGAAATACAAATAAAGTACGAGCACAGAAATATTAAATAATAAGCAAATTAAAAACACACAAGTAGACTAAAACAACTACATTCAAATTGATAAAAACATCAAAACAAATAAACGATACCATACGAAACTATGGCTGGACATTCATGAGAGACATTGTTCGGTGATGTTTATGGTGTTTATAGTGATAAGTTAGACCAACTCACATGAGGTGATAGGCTCTATATTATGTGTTATGCTAGTTAAGTGATGATAGTTTCCCCTTATTCCAAGAATGAGGTATTTATAGAAGCTCTTTAGGCCTGGGGTGGAGATCTAGATAGTGGTTTACCTTAGATTTTTTATCAAGGAACATGGTCATGGGTGGACTTGGTCTCCTTGGAGTTTCGGGAGAATAATTTCTTCCCTTTGATTGGCCTTGTATTAGTTAGTTATTATGGGCCCATGTTATCACCCATGTTTTCTAGGCGAGTGAATAGTATGAGCCCAAATTAGACGCCCTTGAGGCCCCTTTAGGGCGACCATATAGCTCATTTAGGAAGCCCCTAGATCATTTAGGCATCCCCTGTCTTTGTCTGGTTACTCACCCCTTTCCATTGATCTTAACCTTCCTTTTTTCAATGTATTATACCTTCTTAAGGGCCTAATAAAATTATATCACTACAACTACGCTCGTAGGAAATGAAGTCGTGATGACCCTTCCAAAATAATTTCTCCTTTAAATGTTTTCCAAGACCCATTACCTTACCAAGACCAGCCACCAGAGACATTAGGGTAACATTATGTTAGATGTGATAGGTTATCTCTACCATCAATTCCAGCTTAGCTTTGTCTGCGAGGTTTCTGATCAGTGGTATTTACACAATTATATATCGCTAATTGCAATTAACTTTTCTTTCAACTATCGAGTATTTTATTTCATTTTACCGCATTTTATGCTTTGGTTTTGTATTTTAGTATTTTTAGAGTTAGAGGAATAAAACAGGATAAATCGGGACAAAAAAGTTCAAAACTCAGTTTCGGATAAAAAGTCAAAAATCCACCTACAAGAGGCTTGATACGGCCACCTGTGTTACCTGATATTGGTCGTGTTAGGATGGGCAAGTTGAGAAAGATAGAAGTCAAGGGTGCAACACGGGTGGCCGTCTTGCCCAACACGGGTCGTGTTGTAACCCCTGGGACCTTAAAAGAAGAAATAAAAAATCAGGAGGCCAACACGAACGGTTGTGTTGCCTAACACGGGCCATGTTGGCCTGTGAGGCTGATTTCCGGACTTTTCTTATTTTGTCCAGGTGTTAAGTTGTGGAGGCGTGTAGGGTACTTCCAACTGACCGAAGTGAGTTTTTACTATTTAGATGAGTTTCTACAATGAATTAGGGAATTTTTTGCGAGGTAAAGAATTGAAGAGAGCAATGTATGAGATTCTTGAAGGACGAAGATTTCTCATGAGTTGGAGTAATTGAAGATCAAAGTTCATCATGTATCTGTAATGTTTAACTTTTATATCATTGAAATTCTTTTGAACAATATGAGAAGCTAAATCCCCCAATGCTAGGGGGCGTCCCTGATTTGATTAGGTAATGATGTTGAATTCCTGAGTTTATTAATACATTTGTTTTCGTATTCAATTTAATCGCACAATTTTTTTATGCTTTCTTGGTCGGACCAATTAGGATTGATTCACAGTTAAAAATCGGATGGACTGCGATTGTTATGGTTTTTCTACGATTAGACTATAGTAGATATCACCCAGGTGCTGAAGCGGTAAAGTGGCAAGCAAAAAGTAAAGTATTATTTTTATCGGGTGATAAAGGTTATATTGTATCGTGTCCACAAAGATTAGTATATTGAATTGTCGTTCGACAAAGCTTTCGTTAATGAGTTTAATGGGTTGAATGGAAAAGATTATCAACAGAAAATAAATGCGTAAAAACAAAGAAAAAGATAAACTTATCAAGAATGCATATAATTTACTCATCAACACAAGATGTACCCACAACAAAGGTTATGTCTAACGCCAAGTTGCGAGACCAACCATATTACTCTATTGGCAATATCTTGTGCGCTACAATAACACGGAGGCATTAAGCTTTAGCACATAATGTGAATATTAGCTCTAAATCTATCTCTATAATATAGAAACTAATAGATATTCATCCCTAATCAAGATTTATGAGGTATATGTTTATAACCATCCAAATCCAAACATAAAGCAAAAAGATTAAGGAAGACATCAAGATTGATTTGTAAATCAAGCTTTATACAACACCATGATCAACAAATATACATAAGTTCAAAGTAAATATACAAACATAACCCAACAAAAGAGAAATACATAGAAAAGAAGAGAAATAAACAAAACATCTCGCGGGTTGTCAGCGTCGGTTGATGAGAAATCCACTTCCGATCATCAAGATGCAATCTCAATTGATATTTTCTAACTTCTCCCTACTAAAAATTGATGTTGATGGTGTTGGAACTCAAAAATAACCAACCCATACCTAAAAATTGTGTTTTTTAAACCTAAATATGAGTTTTTGTCCAACCCGCACCGTCCGATGCTCAAAATCCACCGCCAGACGCTCAAAACAACGTTGTTAGTGCATTTTCATGTTTATGGAGCGCCTTTGCACCATCGAGCGAGCTCCAAGCGCTGCAGACTGGTACTTGAAAAAATCAGCATTGTTTCAGCCATAATTTGAGAATTGTAACTCCGATTTACGCACGGTTCGAAGCGTTGGAAAGCGTATTCAATTTCCTATCTAACCATGACTAGATACCATGCTTTTATGACTATTTGAAACATTTGAAAAACTTATTCTTTACTTTGTGTATTCTCTTTTATTGCTCAAAATCGTATCTTTGAAGCTTTATTCAATCTCAAACGCTCTGTGCTTCAACCATGCGATAAACCCTACAAAAATAAAATAAAACTATCAAAAGAATAGTATTTACAAAAGAATGAGATTGTACTATTATTCACACAAAAGTTGAGATTTAGTACACAAAAATATAATGATAAGGGTAACAAATTTTCACTAAAAATATCGACATTTTGACACTTATCACACTCCTCAACTTGAAACTTTGTTTGTCCTCAAATAAAGGTCAGAAAAACCTAAAGAACATAAAGCAATAACCAAGAATGAATTAATCAACAAGTTTTAAAAATGGAAAACAAATGTATGATTCAAACAAAAATGCACAAGCAAAGTAAATACTTACCAATATCCTACAATGACAACGTGAAAATGAAACTAATCCTATGTACAAAAATCATATCAAGATATTCTAAAATAATACAAGCTCATATCATGAATCACACCTAACAAAAATTCACCGGTAGATGAAAAACACACAAAGGTGAAGATTTGACACTCATCCAACAATCTTGCAAATAAAAGACTAAATTATGCATTCATCCAAAAACTCATATTAGAAATACAAAGGCAAGAATCAAAAGGTCTTTTCAAGGTTGTAATATGGCATGGTTAATAAACAAGTGACAAGTCCTAAAGCTATTCGAAACAAAAACTTGCCTAAACCTAAGGGAGTGATCAACTCACAAAGTTTCAAACAATAGAATTTCAATCAAACTTCTTCTTTATCTCGAGTTTTAAACCAACCACGTAAGTTATTAACACAATATTATTTCATACTCTTTTTGCTTTTATTTTTATTTTTCAAAACTTTTTCATCTTTCTTATTTCTTTTTTTTTTTCAATTCTTTTTCACATTTTTTATTGTTCTTTTCTTTTTATTAACCTCATATCAACCACAATATAAATGAGCAAACATTGCTCTCCCTAACTTGAATTCAACCGACATCATCATGTGAATACTCCCTATTTTCTAAGGCAAGGTAAAAATTCATATAACAACATATAATTGAGGGTTCAAGAAACAAAGAAATCAACGTTCATACAAAAAAAAAGTGAATTGACACTCATAGACAAGTATCAAGTTCAAATAAACATGGATATTGACAAAAGCTCAAAGAGGTTAACAAATGAGCGCACATTCACAAGATGAATTAAATATTTGGCCAAGGTAGTTTTGCTCAAAATCAAACAAAATGCTTTGATATTTTTCTTGCATTCATACAATCAACACAAAATAAAAGATTAAGCATAATAAAGTCCAGCTAAAACAAAAATTGTGGCCTCTAGCATATATGAACAATGGAAAACTTCCTCACAATTAGGGTAAAACGGAAACTAAAGTCAATCAAGTCATGAGCAGGTAATGCAAAAAGAATGAGTGGCATGGTAATTATATGAATGAAAAGTTTCCTAAACATGTTATGTTATAGAAAGCGATAAACGAGTACCCGATGTGTAGGGGTGGGGATAGATTGGGCCGAGCTAGGCTTTGCCAAGCCCGAGCCTACCAAAAAATTCAAATCCTAAGTCTGACCTGTGACCTATCATAGGCTTATTTTTTTCGGCCCGAGCCTGGCCTTTTCGAAGGCCTGGTTAGCCTATTAGCCTGCTTAAAAAGTCTGTATCATTTGAACATATGTAAATAAGAAATTCAATTAATATTTAAATATACTAAAGAATCAAAACTACAATGAGATTGGATATTTTTTTACATTAACTTATTTAAGATTAGATAATATTCATAAGATTTTTTTTCACAAGTTCTTCTAGATAACTAAGCTTTACTTTTGTATTTTAATATAAAGTATAAAATACAATATAAAAATAATAAATTTATTCACATTTATTAAAAGAGGTAGGCCTGGTAGGCTTGAAAGGCTTTTTCTATGGCTTGTGGCCTAGCTTATTTAACTAAATAGGCTTTAAAAAAATATAGGCCTTTTCTACTTAAAAAAACTTGACCTGTGTAGGCTAGGTCGTAGGTCCCTGTTAGTTGGCCTGGTCTATTACCACTTCTACCGGCGTGTACCAACTTCAAAACATTATAATTACCATACATTCACAAGTTAAATCAATCAAACTCGGAAAATCAGTCAAAAGTCTTCAAGTTATCGAACCAAAATCGGAAGACAAACAACAAACAAAAGAATTAGAAAAATATCAATGTACAAAATTTACAATATTTACAACGAACAAAACTCCTCAAGCTAAACACGACAAGATTGCGAAAAACATAAATTGATAAAACAATACAAATACAAATAATGATACGAAAACTGGGTGAAAATGAATTAACAAGTTGAAAAGTGAAGAATTGAAATTTAGAACATGTCATATTTCAACTTGTTAAACCACAAGTCACCACACACATAAACAAATACAAACAAAACATGTTTGTTTTACGTCGTAAGCTCGACATCCCTATTGTGAGAGATAGTAACCTCCTCTCATCATGCCATGGTATTGTCACACCGTGTAAACCTAAAGAAAGTGTCGTAACAACCACACAACAAACGTTGCGAAAACGAGATAATTCACAATAATACGTGAAAACACAGAAAAACACATATATGCACGAGTATAGAAAGTAAACAAAAAATATGTACAAGTAAATGCACAAATACACATCTACAAGTTCATGTACAAAGTTTATATGACATATACATTATTTAGAAAACTCAAAAACAAAGAAATTATCGCAATGCGAAACAATAAAAACCCATCCCCATCAACGACGCCATTTTACCGGGTGATATAGGTTATATCGTATCGAGTCCACATAGATTATGATATTGAATTGTCGTTCGACAAAACATTTGTTAATGAGTTTAGGGGGTTGAACGGAAAAGATTATCAACAAAAAATAAATGCATAAAAACAAAGAAAAAGATAAACTTATCAAGAATACATATAATTTACTCATCACAAATTTAAACCAATTGATCAGTTTCATTCAATCTACTCTACTCGTCAAAATCATCACGGACACCACGAGATATACCCACAGTGAAGGTTATGCCTAACGCCAAGTCGTGAGATAAACCATATTACTCTATCGGCAATGTCTTGCGCGCTACAACACGGAGAATTAAGCTTTAGCACCCAAAGTGTATATTAGCTCTAAATTTATCTCTAGAATATAGAAACTAATAGATATTCATCCCTAATCAAAATTTGTGAGGTATATGTCTATAACAACCCAAATCCAAACATAAAGCAAAAAGATTAAGGAAAACATCAAGATTGATTTGTAAAGCAAGTTTTATACAACACCATGATCAACAAATATACATAAGTTCAAAGTAAATATACAAACATAATCCAACAAAAGAGAAATACGTAGAGAAGAAGAGAAATGAACCAAAAATCCCGCGGGTTGTCAGCGACGGTTGATAAGAAACCCACCTCTGATCATCAAGATGCAACCCCAATTGATGTTTTCTAGCTTCTCCCTACCAAAATTTGATGTTGATGGTGTTGGAACTCAAAAATACCCAACTCATACCTAAACATTGTGTCTTTTATCTAAATATGAGTTTCTGTCCAGCCGCACCGCCCGACGCTCAAAATCCACCGCTCGACGCTCAAAACATCATTTTTAGTGCATTTTCATGTTTCTGGAGCGCCTTTGCACCATCGGGCGAGCTTCGGGCGCTGTTGACTAGTACTTGAAAAAATCAGCATTGTTTCAGCCATAACTTGAGAACTGTAACTCTGATTTGTACACGGTTCGAAGCGTTGGAAAGCTTATTCAATTTCATATCTAACCATGAATAAATATCATGCTTTTATGACTATTTAAAACATTTGAAAAGCTTATTCTTTGCTTTGTGTATTCTCTTTTATTGCTCAAATTCGTATCTTTGAAGCTTTATTTGATCTTGAACGCTCCGTGCTTCAACCATGCGATAAATCCTACAAAAATGGAATAAAAATATCAAAAGAATAATATTTATAAAAGAATGATATTATACTATTATTCACACAAAAATTGAGATTTATTACACAAAATAGAATGATAAGTGTCACAAATTTACACTACATTTGACACTTATCACCAAGACTAGGGATACCCTATAGTTACCAGCTAACTCTTGATAAAGTCAAAGCTTGTTTTCCTCATAATGATCTAAGGACTTAGGGTTTAGAAGGAATGTTCAAAGGTTTTCCCACTACGGACTTAGGGGAAAATAACCTAAAGAGCGATAATTAAAGGTTATGAACTTGTTGAAGAGTCAGGATTCGAGATAGTTACATGGAAATTTATACACCTTATGTAACGCCCCGTTTTATTTAATATTATATTATATTAATATTTTTGAGTTACCGTTTGACGATTATTTTGCGACGAGAATATCTATATTAATCGATATATCTGTTAATATATTCGACGACGTTTCGTTCGGTTCGGTAAAATATTATTCGGACCGATATTTAATTTCTCGGAATTATTTTAATTAATTGGGTTAATAATATTATTAGATATTATTAATGTCTTAATTTGTAAGACAAGTTGGGGGTGTGAGCGCTAATTGATGAGAATTGGGTGTACACCCTTGGCTTGTAGTAAGAATTCAACATAAAACACCATTTTCCTCATTTCATTACACACCAAACCAAACTTAGAAAGAAACTAGAGATTTTTGGAAGAAGAAGAAGAAGAATAAGAGCAAGTTAGGGGTTGGAGTTGGTTTGAGCATCTAAGATCATCCAAGCTTCTAAGGTAAGGGGTTTGATTTTCCACTTCCTATAGTTAGGGTTTGATAGATATGTTGTGGATTTGGGATAAAAATTGATGTTGTGGTTTATGAGTTGTGGGTGTGATTGTTGGAATAAATTAGGAAAGTTGAGTTAGGAGTATTGATCTAGGTGTTCTATTACCATGGCTAGTAGGAATAAGTTGTAAAAATAGAAAATGAAGAAAATTGTAAAAGAAAAACCAGAAAAACTATGTTTGCAATGAACCGAGGAAGAAGAAGAAGTTTGGAGGACTTTGGAGATGGGAGGCGCCCACCTCACCATGAGGGGCGACCGTCCCCACTCACCAGGCGCCCGCCTCCCTCCTTTTGTAGCCATGGGACGTTCGTCCCTTTTTCTGGAGGAGGAGGAGGATTTTGCTCGTTTCTGGTTTTTCTGTATTCTGTTTCTGCATAATCTTCTTTCTGCATAATTTTCATTCTAGCTTCTGTTTCTTTTAATTTCCCTAATTCCTTATACTACTAGTTGGTATTAATAAAATATAATTAGGACATAAGTTAGCCGATTAAATTTGGTACCCGATTATGTTTTGATTTCCCAATTTCGGTAATTTCGGAGACGGAGCAAGTTGCTCCGAATTCAACGAAAATTGACGTACTAGCTAAGTTCGACGTGTAGAACGTAATGGTGAGGTTAGTTTTTCGAAATTTTGAGTTTTTACAAAACGACCCGAAATAGGCCAAATTACGATTAAATTGAATTGGATTGCATTTTAGTCGATTTAAGTCACGTATGGACAATCTGATTGCGATGTTGACGATTATGATTAATGCCGATTATTAGGAATGACTTTCGCGACGACTATTGGTGTTTGACTCTTTTTCCATGTTTGGAATTTAGTGAATTAATTGATAATGATGTGATTAAACATGATGTTTGCGACGGTGTATTTATAATGAATACTTGATGATATGCGATGTGATGATATGTTTATCTTGATGTGGATAAACATGGCGACGTAGACTTTATGTCAATTTTGATGAGCGATGATGATGTTTTTGTTGTGTCGTGTTTGTGATGTTGTATTGTCAAGTCACATACATTGCATTGGCGACGAGGGGTTTTATGCGAAGCGACGATGGGCTTTATGCCGAATGTCCCTAATTATGGACAAAGTGACGGGTACCACATGCATAACATAGTCGTGTCTCATGGAGTCGGTTATGCTTATGTTTGAGTTGTTTGGCGTTGGGTTTTAATTGATGGCTTATGTTGATTCGCGATGATTATATGATACTTTGCTTTGATACGAGTATAATGATTATGTGACGAAATTAAAGTGTTAATTTTATACACTAAATGCTAATTTAAAATATGTGAGATTTTGATATATGTTGACATACTCTTATTAACTTATATCATTTATAATTCCAAAACTATTTATATATTTTATCATGCCTTTAATTATATGTTTTGGAGTATCTCACCCTTTACTTGTTTCGTCGTTGCCTTTATATTGGTAACGTGCAGGTGATCCACGAGGATGATGAGGATTAACTCGAGTCTCTTTATTTTGAGTCGCTCTGCTCTGGTCGTAGTAACACTCGGGTTTTGGGCGACGTTATTATTTTGATAGGATAATTTATGTATACTATCTTATGATGTTATAACTTTATGTATTGATGATAACATGATGATATGTATATTTTGTGAACACATCCGCTGTGTTGTGAATAGTCATATGTTTATATGATGATTTATGATATGAATCGGTATATCCGACTTTTGATTTTTGTGATGTGCATTATAATGCAAAGTGATGAAAACACGAATATGTGATACCTCAATTTATGTTGGATGAAATTTTGAAACTCTGGTTTTTTTATTAATTACGAGGGGTAGAATTGGGGTGTTACACCTTACCCTAGCATGCTCCTCATATGTGTAAAAAAGCCATTTTATATTTTTGTTTATTAAGTGACAATTTCAAAACCAAATCTTAAAGTAATTTTTTTGTTTAATTGAACCACACATTAAACTCGGTATGTATACACAACCCTCGAGATTGATATTCGGGGAATTTTGCCTTTGTTACTCTGCAAAATAGTACACTTACTATTTTCTCGATCAGTTTTTAAAATAGGTTTAATCCCCCTTAGAAATTCAAGGTGGTACCTCCTAGGAAATGCTAGGCCTCAAGAACAAAAAAAGCTTTGGGGAACTTGTATGGAGAAGGATTCATTTTATTCACATCCATGACAACTCCCCAGGAATTACTATTGCCTGTATCTTCTTTTTTTTCATTCTCTAATAGGGGGAATTATCCATTCAGATTCTTGATCTATCTATCAAAGGAAGAACATCTTTGATTAAACGCACACACTTGTTCCCCGGGCGAAGCCTCATTTTCCAACTTAGAGGTTTTAATGGTTTGCTTCTGTTTGAATTGAAGCAGGAGTTGGAGTTTGGAGGCTAGCACCTCATCCGCAGGTAGGGCCTTCCTCCTCTTTTAAATACTCTTAAGTAGGGGTGACAAAATGGATGGATTGTTCATGGATGGATCAAAACAATCCATTAATCCATTACAATCCATTAAAACTTCCTTAAATATATTCAATTCATTCATTTAAAAATAAAATTCATCCATTAATAACATTTTAATGGATGGATATTCATCCATCCAAAAATAAATATTTATTTTGTCAGTTATTTTTGATTTTTTTTAAAAAAGAATTTTGCCTATCTTTTTTCGAAAAAAAATTTTAATTTTTTTTTGAAAAAACTATTTATTTTCAAAAAAATAAAGTTGCAAATTTTTTATTTGAGAGTATTTTTTTTTCAGTTTATAAAAAAGAAAGTTTCAGTTTTAAAAATAAAAATTCTGTTTTTTTTTGGGAAAAAAAATACAAAAACGTTTTAGTTTCAGTTTTTTAAAATTAAAAAAAAAGCAGTTTATTTTCGAAAAAAAATTAAAATTTTCAGTTTACAAAGAAAAAATTATTTAAAAAATTCAGTATTTAAAAAAAAACAAAAATTCAGTTATTTTTTTTCGAAAAAAGTAAATTTTCATTTTTTTCGGAAAAAAATTATTTCAGTTTTTTAAAAAATTAAGTTTTTCACAAAAATAGTTTCAATTTTTTTTAAAAAAAATCAGTATCTTTTTAAAATAAAAAACAAATTTTCAGTTCGTTTTAGTAAAAAAATATTTTGTTTCAGTTTTTAAAATAAAAAAGTTTAGTTTTTTTATTTAAAAAAAAAATTCAGTATTTTATAAAACAAAAATCATTTTTTTTTCAAAAAAAGATTTATTATATTTTTTTCGGAAAAAAAATTGCAGTTTCAAAAAATAAAATTTCAGTTTTTTTTTTCATAAAAAAAAAGTTTCAGTTTAAAAAAAAGTTTAATTTCAGTAATTTTAAAAACAAGTAAAAAAAGTTTCAATTTTTATTAAAACAAAATTTAGTTTTTTTTTTCAATTTTTAAAAAATATATAAAAATAAAGTTTGAGTATTAAAAAAAAATCAGTTTTTTTTTCAAAAACATAAATTTTTAACTTTTTTTCGATTTAAAAATAAAATAAAAAAAGTTGCAGTTTTAAAGAAAAACAAAATTCATTTTTTTCTTTCAAAAAAAATTTGTTGTTCAGTTTTTTTTCCAATAAAAAATAAATAAAAAATCGTTTTAAAAAAAATAAAGTCTCAATATTTTTTTAAAAAAACATTCATTTTTTTGAAAAAAAAAATTTCCCAGTTTTTTAAATTAAAAAGTGTTTCAGTTTTTTTTTATAAAAAAAAAACAGTATTTATTTAATCTAAAGAATAATCCATTGGATCATTAAAATGTGGTGGATGGATTAGATCAATCCATTAACCTATTTTTTATTTGGCGGATGGATTGAATGAATTTTTTTATGGATGGATTGGATGAATTTTGTTTTAATGGATTCAATTGTCACCTCTATTCTTAAGGGACATCATGTTATCTCCAAAACAAGATAAAAGATAGTCAGTATAATATTGTGAGAATGACAAAGTTAAACATATAAAGATAATTCCTCTCCACCAAATGAATGTTTCCTATTTAGAGTGGTGGCCAACCGCACACACATTAATAAAACATCTCCTTTGTTGGATAAGTGGTTCCTCCGAAGGGTCAATTCCCTCTTTATATCTCAATCTCTCTAAAACGGCTACCAAGTAGTCTTCAACGTTTCTTCTTCCATGGGTAAGACAATTGGATGAGTAAGTGTAAGTCTTTGATATCATGTTAAAATGGTTTCGGGCCCATAATCTAAATATCATGTATTCATATTTCACCGGCTCAAAGCCTAAGGGGTTGAGCAAGGAAGCACCGCCTTCTTGGACCTTGCAGTAGATAAAGTGAGCCTCTATGGTCACCAAAAAATAATGATCTTGAAATTTTTCCAACTTTCAAGGTAAAAGTTAAACATTTTGACTGGGTGACAAAGTGAGAGCAACCTATGTCCTTAGCACCCGTAAGTAGAGGTTGTGTCACGGTAAAGAGGTTAAGAAATAGACCATGGAGTTTTTTTTTCTTGGTACTCGCACTAGTATTAAAAATTCTTGAAAATACATAGGCCATCGGGTGTAGCTAAGATAGAGCAATTTGGAGATGCTTCAACACCTCATCCATAAAGTCATTGAAAGGCATCTTGAACTTCAATATGGAGAACAAACATTCGTTGAATGGAATCGAGCATCTGTCAAATGAGCTACAAATTCTCTTGGAACTATCAACGTGGGAGATCGACTAGTTAGAAGACCAATATTCACACCCCCTAACAATGAGACTATCATGGTTCATCCCTTCATCTTCTATAGAGGAATCATTTGTACCTACCATATAATGAAAACTAAAAGTTTTACTATCATCTTCAACAGAACCTCCACCATGAAGGTTTGTGATAGGTTGGTTAACCTCTAAAGAGTCAATGTTTGGAATTATTTGGCTCATTATCCTAGTAGAGAGAGAAGAATCATTATGATGTTGTATAGTTATTATATTGGCATGTACATTTTCTATGTTGTTCATAACTAGAATAATGAAATGGGAGTAATGAATTGTAAATAAGAAATAGAAATATGGTACCTGAAAGAGCAAAAAAAAATGGAGGTAACCGTTAAAAAAGGTGCATAGAGAGTGCATTGGACCAAGAAATGTATTACGCAAAGAAGAAAAAAGATTGATAAAATGCATATTATCGAAGCGCAGTGAAAAAATCAAAGTTTGTAAAGAAAAAGAAACTTCCAATTTATATAAAAGGGCGAAAAGAGTTTTTGAAATGTCAAGTGACCCTTATAAACATAAGTAAGGCAGGATAATGACCCAAAATAAAAGAAATTTGAGAGGTAAAAAACAACGGTTGAATTTCTCCTCAAGAATACAACGTCATTTGAATGAAATTGAGCATCCTAGAAAGAGGCACCATTCCTTATACTATAAACTTCGGACCATGTGTCAAAGAAATCCAGCAAACATCTCAATTACAAGACTAGCATTTAATACATATGTTCCCTAAGTTATTCATGTCGGTTGCGAAACCACTTATGTTTCTCCTAGCAACGACTCTGGTGCATGAAACCCAACTCAGTGTTCCAAAAAGCTTCTGACTTCTACGCCACGAGAAGTGTTAGGGACAATTATTTTGAGTTGACCAAAGACCCAATAAAAGAAAGTCCACATTTGATCTAAATCTTAAACACCTCAACCAACTCTCATATATAAGAGATCCAAGTGCTCACAGATATTTCTAGTTATGAATTTATCACATGTATCATGCTTAACTTGAAAGATTAATAATAATCAATTGATAGATGTATAGTGAGAGAACATTTTCAAATCCTTAGGTGTCATTTAGATTTAGGTAAAATCTTGGCTACCCCTTGTAAATTTATGGGTAATTTATCCCTTATGACATATATCAATTAAAATTTGTTCTATAAAATAAAATTTTAAAATCACATATTAATCTAAAATCTTAAATAATTAAAATGAAATCAAGAAAATAATATATAGCTTGATTTTTGAATAGTAAAATGTTGGTATGTCAAGTTTGAGTAAAAATTCTCACATTGAATGAAAAAGAGGATTTTGAAACTTTTTTAGTGAAAAAAATACATAAATCTAATATTTTAAAATTTTAGATTAATATGTAGTTTTAAAAATTAATTTTAGATAATAAATTTTTTATTAATATAGATCATTGAGAGTAAATTACCCCAAAATTTTTAAGGGGTAGCATAGACCTCAACAATTTAACATAAAAATTGCATTTAATTCTGCTCCAAAATCTTAAGCATCTCCATTTACATTTTGTGGTAGTAATATTTTCCAAACATTGCATTTAATCCTTTGTTGAAAACGGAACTCAAGTTGCTTGACAATTACACCTTTGGCTAGATACATTCCACATTCTATGGGTCCTAGCTACAAATAACTGACTTTATCATTGCGTAACCAAACATATTACACATATTACACATATTTGTAAGACTATTCCAATAAGTTGAGGATTTAGTGGTGAAATGTTTGACAACGTAATTTAATGTTGAAATAAAACCATGGTAACTGTTGATATTTTCAAGTGGTTTTTTGGATTACAATTACAGCCACATACACATAAATTTTCAAGACAAATACGGTACATACATCATGTGAACAAGATCATGGCACATGAGCTTGAAAATGACTCAATTATCAAATAATTGCTATTCTGAATACTCCGCACATACAAAGAAACATCAATGAACCATAGGAAAACTGTCAGTGATACTAGAAGGAAGAATAACAAAAAGAATAGCTACAATAACATCAGAGAAACTCTGTACAAGACTAACCAAACATTCTCCAAAAGGTTTCACCTGTTTTTGTTGATTCTCTTTAATACTATGCTCACTGATTTTGCTTCTACAAAGGGGACATGTTGTGTTGTTCTTCAACCAAGCATCAATACATTCAGAATGATATATGTGATTACACAAAGGCAATAACCTAAGTTTTTCCCATTTACACATTTGGCTTAAACAAACTGAACAACAATCACTTTCACTTTGCTCTATTTCCTTCACCAAATCACCACCAACGTAGCCATAATAATGATGAAGAAAGTTGGTTATGTATTCTTGAAATGAGTTAGGTATGAAAGGTAGTATTATTGAGAGGAATTTGAGGATTGTTGTTGGCATGATTGGTTTTTTTTGGAGCTTAAAGAAATTCTAAGAGAAGAGATAGAAAATAGATATATCGAAATTGCATATATTTAATTGGTTTTATAAGTCAAGTAAAGGTTATATGGGCCACTTGGATGTGATTTTTTATAGACTAAGAAAACATTTGGTTTTAGAATATTCTAACTTGGCTGCTGGGCTAAGGATGACAAATCATTTGTCACTAGATTATTTAAGATTAATCAAGTATGATTCAAAACATAGAATGTTAAATTATTTTAGAATTTATAATTATGGGTTATTTTAATGACCCGTGCACTTTGATAGAGGCTTTTGACTGAAATTCTCATAATATATATTCTTTAAATTTGGATATGTAATCGTCACATTTTAATTTTTTAAGATTCATTCAACTATGCATATCTAAAATAATTTATTAATTTAATATTGAGTTATTTGAGATATAAATATTTAAAATAATTTAATATTTTATTTTTAAAAAAATTCATATATATATATATATATATATATATATATATATATATATATATATATATATATATATATATATATATATATATATATATATATATATATATATATATATATATATATATATATATATATATATATATATATATATCAAATTGGAGCATTATATAATGAGATATCGAAATCAATAAATATCAATCATTTTATATGATATTTATAGAATATGAATTATTCATTATTTTTTTAAAAAAATAAACGTGTTGTCTATTCATTTAATATTAAATATATTATTTTAATATTATTAATTATTAATAATATTTTACTTTTAATTATACTATAAATATTTTTAAATATAATTTTTTTTAATTATAATTTAATAATTAATTATCAATTCTATAATAAAAATTGAAAGAAAAAAATTAGAAATATCAATTTTATTTCTCCAAATAAAATTGTCATCTGAATTAAATTTAACTTTTAAAGTTATAATTAAAAAATATTTATTATATTTTTATCCAAAAATTATTTGTAATTTTAAATAAAAAATTTAAAAACAATTGCATTTCATCATTGTAATTAAAAATTTAATTATTGCAATCATTATTTAATCTCATGTCATTAATTTACTTTAATACTTAGTTTTCAATTATAAATTTAAATTATTATTTATTAATTATAACCACTTTAATTATATTATAACTGAAGCAACTCGATTTTCAAAAATCATTTAAATTTTTGAAAACTAGTGAAATCGCCACCTAATTTTATTTGTTCTAAAAAGAACGGGAAAATATAGATAAAATCCCATAGATACGGATAAGGCGGTCTACGTGACCAAAAATATGGAATCGGGAGTCGGTTATGTAAGGGGAAGGTATTAGCACCCCTTACATCCATCGTACTCGATGGGACCCGTTTAGTTCTAAGTGTTTGTGTGTGTTTATTGCTAAGCTATGAATGAAAAGGAGAAAAGGATTTGTTTATTATTATTTTGAGTTTGGCACGGTTTCGGAAAGTCAAAACCCTGTAGTTCCTCTCCAAAAAGGTTTAAAGTTGGTTGTATTGATTTTATAAGAAAAATCGTGCATTAGACATTTCAAATACTTGAACTTGGACTTGTTTAGTTTGTTTGAAAAGCTTTAAGTCCACGTTCGTGTTTGAAATGGCTATTGCACACTCTTTGTCAGAAAAGAGTTTGATGATCGCGTATGAGCGAGAAAAGGGTTTTAAGTGAGTTGAATTATTTTTTTAGATAAGTGAAAAAGTACCGAACAATAGGACTAACGTCTTACGATTCAAATACTAGAAACTCGAGGAGCTAATGCTCAGACGAGTCGTCTATCACCCAAAAAGGTTTTCTTATAAAAAGGTGAGGTGAAACAAGTTTCACGTTTTTTAGAAGTCTTTAAGCAACTGGTCTAGCGTCCAACGACTTAAAGACTAAGAGTTTATTTGGGGACAAGTTTTTAAACAATTGGCCTAGCGTCCAACGACTTAAAAACTTGGATTTTATTATGAAAAAGGTTTTGAAAATGCACTCGACGTTGGATCGAGGTTTGTAGGTTAATTATGAAAGTGTTTTGAGATACGTGCTGAGATGAAATATGGAATCGGGTTATGATTAATCAAGTATATGAACTTGATTAACCTCGTGAGGATAGGTGCTCCTATCCCCAACCATGAGACCCTGGTGCATGGAAAATTGGTATATAGACCAATGTTATTTTCGGGTTATGATTGATTAAAGCAACAAGGGCTTTAATCAACCTCGTGAGGATGGCCATGCCCATCCCCAACTATGAGACCCTTTAAGAAATCGGCATATGAGCCAATCGAAACAGAATCGAATTAATTTTAACATTTTAGTTGTGTGCGAAGTGTACAATGGTGAATAAATGCTGAACAAACAGATAATCATCACACAATACAATCGGAAATTTAAATAATTATTAGAAACGATTTTTTCTGTTTGATGAAAAATCGACTAATAGTTTAATCGATAAATCATCAAATAGAAACTATCAGAGATAATTATTACTTAGTACATTGCACAAAAATATCATTTACGTAAGAATAAATTAATTGAAAAGATGAAGGTTTAGAGTTAGCCTGTATGAAGCAAGTCTGGGCGGTGCGAAAAGAAATCCAGAGATAATACTCTTGAGCCCAAATAAAGGGCCCAATGAGCCTTCAGAAAACCCCATATGGAGTGTCAGAGGGTGATGCATCGTTGATCAGAAAAGCCGAAAACTCGAGGCAAACGGGAAGCGATGATAGCACAGGTATATCATGAAGATAAAATAGTACAAGTAAAGAAAAGAAAATTCTAAAAATTTCCTAACTTAAAAGGGTGACAAATGTCACCACCAAGCAAAAACTTGATCTAGTATTTAATTATTATTATTATTATCATTATATTTTTTTCTTTTAAAATATATTAGTCATTTTTTATTAATTAATAAAATAGTAATGATAATACTTAACTGATTTTATATTATACTAATCCCATATTATTAAATAAAACAAAATTAAAAGAAAATAAAACACTCAAACTGTCTTCTCTCACTCACGATGCATCGTTCAGAAAATTCCATCTCCTTCTCTCAAACGTGAATCAAAAAACGAAACCCTCATCTCTCATTCTCTCGATTCCCGTTGGAAACCCGGAAATTCGTCTCTCTCTCACGATACCTTGATGGGAATCTCATCTCACTCGTTTCCCAAACCCTAAAACTCATCTCTCTTCGCTATATATTGAAACCCTAACCTATCTTTCTCAATTTGGTACTCTGTTTGGCTTATTTCTTGCGTTTTTTTAAGGTTTTCTAACGCTTGGTGATGTTGCCTTTGCAGATGCTTACCAGATTCTTGGAACTTGAAGGGGGTTGGAACCCTAGATGTTGGATTCGGCCTCCTTCGTCGCTTCTGGGTGAGACTGTTCCGAAACTTCTTCTCTCTTCTTTCTCTGTATTAGGAATTGGTTTCTGAAACAGTTTTTCTGAAGGGTTGTGCTTGGGGGAAATGATGAATGGGTTAGGTTTTTGATTGTTTTGTGATGGATGCGTTGGTTTTGCTTTTTTTGGTTTGAACACAGATACTACGTTTTGGTTTTTTGGCCTTGGTATTTTTGTATTTTCTTATTAGAACAGATGCTGGTGATCTTGGTTATGGTTTTTTCTTTGGTGTTGGCTTTTGTGAACAGATGCTAGTTTTCTTGGTTATGGTCGTGTATGTAAAGAACAGATGCTCAGTTGGTCTTTGTCTTGAGTGTTTTGTATATTTCTCTTAGAACAGATGTTGGTTTCTTGGTTATGGTTTGAACAGATCTATATCTTGAGTGTTTTTCTGATTGGTATTTTTGTAAACAGATCCTCCCTTTTTCTTAGCTATCTCCCCACAGGTATTATCCTTTTTGCTTGTCCCTTTGGTTATCCTTGAACAGATACTATGCCATTTTCTCTGATTGCTTTTTGACAGACATCTGCCTTGGTCCCTGCTTATTTGTTGTTTCTTTTATCTCTTCTGTGCAATTCCCATCTGTCTCTCCTTGAAAACACATCCTGTTGCCTCTGTGATTGCTTGTAGTTATTGCCATTTTTCCTCTTTTAGCTATGCTGCCTGCTATGTGGTCTGCTATATAACTCCCATTTTTGGTCTGCTGCTCTGCTTTTTCTCTGTATATACTGCTGGTTGTTCTCTTTGGGTGAAAATGTTTCACCTTATGCTGATAACCATGGCTTGTTGGGTAAAATAATGTCACTATCCCCTGCTGCCTGTTTTGCTTGCTGATATGTTGACTTTATATTTGGGTTGAACTGACTTTTTGGAACTGTTTGACAAACTATTGGGCTGGACTTTTTTGGGAAAATATGATGTTCTCTTATTTTCCACTTCACACCTCCCTTTGTGAACCAACAACAAAGGTTGTTGTGATTTGCAATAGAGGTAGTGGCCGATGAAGGAACTTTAGTTCTGAGGCTTTGATCGTTTGAAACAATTAACCTTTCAAAACTTGATTCTCTAACACAACCCTCATGATGAGTCTTTAACATATTTGATAGAATTCTTGTTGATGTTCAAACTTATGTTTTGCTAACTATGTCCACTTTCCTTGTTTCAGGTTGGCGTGAACGATGGGGACGACTCAAAGGTGGAGGATTCACCATGAAGAAACGAACGAAGCATAGGAACTAGAAGCCTTTCAAGAAATATTGAAGAACTTGCTAACAACTTCAAGATTAGATTAGGAATCCATTGAATTTGCCTTGTAAAACCCCCGAATTTAGTTTCCTTGTAAATTGTAAGAACCTTACAACATAACCATTCCGTGCTTGTAAACTTCGAAATCCCTTGAAACTGATTTGAATATCATTCATGTGAATTTGAATAAACTTGAACTCTCTTTGTAGCATAAATGGAAAAAAATTCTCTATATAAATTATAGTTTTTACAATTTTAAACATTCATCCTTGAAATGTCAAATAGAAAAAATCTCCTCACATTTGGACTTGATTCCAATAATAATCAATGTAGAAAAAAATATTGAAATCCTGAATGACATAAAATCGAATTGGCAATTTCAACGAATCATGTATCAATTTGTAACATCTGCTTCCAAGAGGCTCTCAAATAATAATGATAACAACATGCGCTTTAAAACAAAGACGATTGCACACGGATTCTCTTGAATTTAACCTCAATGTCTTAAACTCTTGAGCATACGAATTGATAACATGATATTGGACATAAACCTAAAGTTTCCAACCTTCCGACAATTGAGCCACTCTTGTAAAACATGTGATCAAATCTGAACCACAAACCAACCTCCTAAATTGCTTATCCTATGAGATGCACCAGATAGCTTAAAACTTGAACAACACAAACCTGACCCGAATAAAAATTACAAACCAAACGTGGTGTGAATTTAGACAATGGTAGAGTAAATTTTGGGGTGCGACAATAACATATCTGAAAATGATCAGAGGAGATTAGATAAAACACTATCTTGCATGATCTTCTTCTCCAGACTCAAACAGCATTCCATTTTCAAAACCCTTTAAAATGTTTTTTCCATTCCCAATCATCTCTTCAACACCAAAATATCATTTTTGTATTTCATCAAATCAAAGGGAGCAAAAGAAACTTGAATTAGAGATGAAGTATTTCATCTTTCATTCCTTGCATTAATCTTGTTTATGAGTTGACACTACAAGAAATTTGCCATATACCAACAGCCACCTTTAATGATAGTAAAAAAAGGCTTAGTATAAATACTTTTTAGAGACTGAAATTAGAAACATACGGTTGGTATAGGATCTGGAATAAAAAATTAAAAAAAAAAAAACCCAAATTTAGATTTAGGCGCTCAATTTTCACCCTCTTATATTCAGACGCCCACATTTTCACGTTTTTCAATTAAAAATGAAAATAAAAGTAAAAAATGACTTAAAAGTAAAAAATGACTTAAAAGTAAAAAATGACTTAAAAGAAAAATAGAATAGGAAAAATCAGGGTTTCTTCCCTCTTGTGCTCGACGGCCTCACTCTTCTCTTTTTCTCACTTCATCCTCTTCTTCACGAGTAAGAACAAAATTCCTAATTTTCAACATATTTTTTCGAATTCAAATTTCATTTCCTTTGATTTCTATTTCTCTCCTTATCAAAATCCCTAGTCAATTTATCAATTTTGGATTGCAGAACTTTGATTTTTCGTTTCTAAGTAGAATCGTCTGAATTAGAGCTGTCAAAACGGGCTACCCGACCCTAAACGGGTTGACCCATACGGGCCTCGGGCTTTTCAGGGTCGGGCCCAAAAATCTCATATTTAAATGGGCCCTATTTTTACTACCCAGACCCAACCCTGTCTAGGCTACGGGCTACCCGACCCTAAACGAGTCCATTTCTATAAAAAAAATTAAAATTTTCTCCTTATTTTTGTAAGTAACCATACAATTGCATGCAATAATACATGTATATATAATAAATTTAATATTCAAAATTAGAATTTCTAAATAATCCATATAAGTTAACAATTAAAATGTAAAACAACACGTTAGCTTAATTTAAAGTATCTGAAATACATCACAATATCCAATGTAGCACACAAAATTAAATAACTTGTTTCAACAAATTTTAGGTTATTAATATCCATGACAATTATAATGTTATAACAATTATAACAAGAAATTGTTATAAAATTTTATAACAATTATAATTAGGAAAGGATAAATTATAATTATATTTAAAAAAATTATTTTTTTTCGGGCCGGCGGGCTACCCATGACCCATACGGACCGACCCATATTTTTTAGGACTTTTTTGATATGGGCTATAAAAGACTTGGATGTAAATGAGCTCGAAAAATGAGGTCCATACCCTAACTTTTTTCGGGCCTGATGGGCCGGCCCATGAACTTCGGTCCATTTTGACGGCTCTAGTCTGAACCATATCAAAGGGTAATTATTTCACTCTTTTCTGTGTCGTTTCGTTTGTTCATTGTTTTATCTTTTTCTTAATCGATTTTATGTTTCTTTAATTTGAAGTGAATTGCTTGAGATTGAATTGAGTTACTTGTGATTAAGTAAATTGAAATTAAAACTATGTTTATAATTATGGAGTGTGTGTGGTTGTTCGTAGGTTTAAGCTTATTGTGTGTTAGTGAATACTAGGGTTTTGTTAGAGAACGATGATGAAATTTGGCATCTATTTGAAATTGAAAGTTAAAATTTGGTTACTGTGTTTTAGTTCTTGAGCTTAATAATGTATATTATCTGTTCATATATTTAACATTTAAGTTTACCGTGTTTCGGTGAATACTAGGGTTTTACTATATATGTTCATTGGTTACTGTGGTTTACTACTTTAGCTGAATAATGTCCTGCATATACATCTCCATGCATGCTTTGTTCTTGACTCACCATTATTCTTTTGTGATTACTTTCCAGATTTTGGTTGAAGGTATTTTAGTAATAGTCTAGGGTAAGATTGAGGGTATTTAATGTTTAGGGTGTTGATATGTATGTTATTGATGCTATGTTATTGAAAGAGTATGTTTAACCTATTATGTAGGGTATAGAGGGATGGTTTTGGACTTAACTTGAAGACATGGTTGGATGGCGTATCTCATCAACTCAACGTCAACATGAACTTCCAAAGGTATTGAACTAGTCCAATGTAATAATTTTCTTCTACCTTAATAATTCACACATTGTTTATGTTGAAGGAGACCGACAACATTTATAATAAAGAGTCTTCAAGTGTTGGAAGCCACTAGTTGACTTAGAAGGTTGATGTTGAATAGTTTTGTTTTGCATGTATGTCAGTTTGGAAGAAGTTGAGTTTTATTTAGTTTTAATTGTCTTTCAAAATCAGTTGTTTTCATTTACTATCGACTATACCTTATTATTAAACTGCAATATTATATCAAGACAAGATCGTGCAAATTTGGTGCTTCATGCAAGCACCGCTATCCCAGACAAGCCGCAAGAACTACTGCCCCATGTCTCTAAATTATTATGGATATACGTTGCAAGTGGTTTGTTTCACTCTAGTTTTGTACCATGATATTTTGTGAGTGTTGTGCTCACATTTTAATATTGTGAATACAATTTATTATTAGTATTGAGTTATAAATTATTGTAACTAAAAGGCAGATTTATTGTAGTGTTTATTTTAATATGTTTGTAAGACTTGCTATTTTGACAATATAATTGAAATTTTCTTTGATGTTTTATATCTTACGTGTGGTGTATAGAAAGTATTGTCAATATTTAAATATAAAAAAATATTAATAATAGAAAAAAAATATTTGTAAAAAAAAGACATATACCAATGGAAATATGTGATGGAGAAAGTTATAAAATAGTGCAATTTTCCGTTGCTACAGCTCCAAAGTTTTGTCCAACGCTTAAAAATTGCGGTTGGTATAAGATATTGGAACGACAAATTTGTCGTTGGTATAGGCAATTATAGTTGATGAAAGCAACCGTACGTTGGTATAGGTTTTTTGGCTTTTACCAATGGTTTTTTGACCTTTACCAACGAATTTTTGACGTTGGTAAATGACAAATTTCTTGTAGTGTGAAAAATGGACGTTGATTCCAAATATCATCTCTAGACAAATTTTGGTGTGGTCCGGATATGCATCTCCATATTGTCCTGATATTTTGGATTTTCACATTGGTTTTCTATTGTTGGTAGTATTATATATGGTGCACTCGAATATACTTCTCAGAGTTATTGTGAGTGCGGATAAGTCATAGAAATTTAATGTGATTTTTGGTATGTATAATCATGCATTGAATGAGAAGTTAGCCAATAACCCTCTTGAATGTCGCCTTGTTTTGGAGGAGTTGGAACTTATTTCGGACATGACATTAAACATGGTGGCGCCGAAAAACATACTCACTTATTTGAAATGGAAAATATCTCTTAATATTTCAAATATCAAGAAAATATGTAATGTGGATACACGAAACAACAAGGTGGTAAGAGGACCAAAGTCTGAGATGCAACTATTGTTAAAGCATTTGGAGAATGACGATTATGTTTTTAGGTACAATGTATATGAAGATAGTGTCATCGTTTAAGATAGATTTTGGAGTCATCCTGATTTTGTCAAGTTGTTCAACACATTTCTCAATGTGCTCATAATTGATTCAACATACAAAACAAACAAGTGTAGACTTCCGCTCTTATAAATTATTATATTGTCGTTACTTCTATGAAGACTATTTATTCAATCGATTTTGCCTTTTTGGATTCCTAAAAATGAGGACAGTGTTACACGGGCTTTGGAAATGTGCAATACTATATTGAAGGACTAAGAAAACATGCCATAAGTCATAATCACTGATCGCAACACCGAACTGATGAGTTCGATTGCAACAGTGTTTCCTACATCATCCTTATTACTTTGTAAGTATCTTATAACTAGAGTCAAAAGTCGAGTAAAACATGCGGTTGGCACGAAACAAGTCAAAGGTGAAGATGGAAAATTTGTCAAACCTGGTGTGGTGGTAGGAAATATAATGGTTGCGTGGAATTCTATAATAATTCTTCCACTAGGATAATTATATGCCAAATATGTTCTACACTTCAGGAGTGTGTGTGTGTGTGATATATGCATATTTGCTAAAATACATTGAGGGCGACACTATTTTAGATCAGATTAAAGAGAAGAGTTTTTGTGCATGGTGATGTACCCCAATTTTCTCCCCTAAGATCATTCATCATCCCATCATCACAATGCATCAAGATCACAAACAAGTGTTGGTTCTCCTGGTTGTCCTATTCTTAAGTTTGCCCTCAAGGGATCGCCAAGCACCCTGATTGTGTTTTGTGTATGTGTTGATCTGCATTTATTTCATCTGCTAACCTCTGATTGAAATACCAAAAATATTTGTTTTTCCTTTTGTATTTTGTATTTTGTATTTTGTAGGTATCAAGCCAAAACATCTGACAAGTGTAAGTTTTTTCGGTGTTTTTTCCCTGCACTTGTTTTTAACCAATTTTTCAAAACTCTAGCAGTGAAATCGATTTGCACTTTGGAGCAATCGATTGCTCACTATTATTTTCAGCAAAAACTCAAAACAAAACTCAGTGCAATCGATTTGCATCCAAGTGCAATCCATTGCTCACTGCGAAATGCTGAAAAATTGGGCAATTTTCAAGTTTATGGGCCTTGGCTCCAATTTCTTTTTTATTTTCTTTTTAATTTCGAATTTAGTCTTTGATCACTCAAAATTTCACTATGACATCATCATTAAACACTATCATACACCCTCATTTGATGACATAATCACCAATTGATTCAATTTTGGCTCCAAATCTAATTTCCAAGCCTAATTCCATACTTAAACCAAATTCCAAATCACCACTAATTCCCAAACGAAAACCTTATAAATAGAGGCCTTCTCTCATTCAAATTTCAAGCTTTTGATAGCCAAATTCACCTTGTCAAAATATTTCTCTACTCTTTTCATTTTCCCCAATTCACCCATTTCACTCAAATCTCTTCTTCTTCATAAAGATTAGTAAACTCTTCATTGAAATTTGTTAATTATTTTAGCTAAACCTCCATCCACACTCTTTTTCTTCATCATTTCTCTAGATCTAGGCTTGTGATTCTGATTTTTGAAGTTGAATTGAAGCAATTTGAAGTGTTACTCTTGCAAATGTTTCTCAAGATCTTCAAGTGGTGAGTGTTGATCTTTATCTTTTACTATGTGATCTCTTGATAATTCTTGTGGTTTGATTAATTGATCAAACTTGTTTTTAGTTCTATTAGTGTTGATTTCTCAAAAATTAAGTGAAATTTTCGTACTCAATTAAATCAAAGGTCACAAGGTGTTTGTGGAAAAGTTTGAACAAGAATTTGGCCTTTAGAAATGTGATTTTTCTGTTTTAAACAGTAAGCAATCGATTGCTCGGGCTTCGTTTTGATTTTTTTTGAAAACTGTTGTTGTGCAATCGATTTGCACAGTGCAGAATGTGGTTTTTCACTTGTTTTTTTGACTTGTTTTGGATATTACTCTTCTTCTACTCCATTCTTTTGATGATTGCCTTGGATTGTAGTCTTGAACACCAAATTCCTCTTTAATTTCAATGGACTTTGTGTGTTGATGAGGTTAGAGAAATCTATTGTTGATTCAAATCTATCAAAGGATGAATTATTCAATTCATTCTTGGTGCTTTGAGTTAATAATATATTTTGTGCCTTAATCCACCAAGATGAGTGGTTGAACTTAAAGATGGAAGAATTTTTTAAAACACAATCCAAGTTGATCTATCATTTCCCCTCCCACTTCATTTTATCCCATTATTTTTATGTTACATGTGTTGACAAACATCGGAGGATGATCTACATATCATTCCTCTCGTTTTCTTTTTCAACACATAAATCATATCTGACCGGCCTCGTTGTAGGGTGACTTCTGCATAAGTCACTTGGCGATTGCTTAACATAGCGCTACATTGCTTCTTCTTCATATTATTTTTTTCTTTTGTACCGAATCAAAAGATGATCAATTGGTGGCATAAACTTCAAGTTTAACAAAAGCCCCAAAAGATTGCTTGAGTTTTGATTTTGGTTCAACACTTGTGATACTTATGTAGTCCCTATGATTGTTTAATCAAGATTCTGATAAGTTTTCACTAACTTTGTCCAATTTAAATTCTCAATCATCTTTGATCAAGTGTTGAAAGGATTGATTGTTCCAAATAGATGATATACTTTACAAAAAGCAATTGAAACTTGTCATGTGGTCGTTATGATTCTATCAACCTTCTGACAAGTCTTCATGCACAAGCTTCAAGATGATCATCTATCTAACAACTAATTACTAACAATTAACTTTACTTTATACTTTTATTTTATGCTTTTATTTTTCCACCTTTATTTTTATACTCTTTATTTTTATGCACTTTATTTTTAGCATTTACATTTTTTGCCATTTTTTTTGCTCACTTGAGCATTTTATTTTCTTGTTATTTTGAATTTGCTCACTTGAGCTTTATTTTTCCTTTTTCGAAATACTTAATAATTCAACTTAAACACTAAAAAACTTTTAATTGTTTGTTCTCGGACTTGGTTATTATCTTTATGCTCGGAGATTGACCTTTAGACTTAGGATTAGGAACTCAACCTCAGCTCGAAGTTTTTGTGATTCTGGTGTTATTTTATCTGTGCTTGGACTATTATTTTTCTGTGTGCATGTTGTTTTGTTTGTACTCGTTTACGAGTAGATTTCCTCCAAATACAACCGTTATACTACCCGATTTTTAAAAGACATGATTTCATCTGAAGCATTGAGTTATCTGAGGCTTGGTTGTTTTGTCCGATTAATTGCTTGGATGGTAATCCAAAGGATGGGATATGATATTGGCTTTTTGATATCAAGTACTAGATTTCCTCCCGGTTAGATATTTCTTTACCCTTATCTTTTACTTTATGTACATAGATTAGCCTCTTCATCTCCTCCCATATTCTTTAGTTTTCAAAATCTTCCCTCTTTTTCAAAGGATTATTGTTTTTCAAACTCGAACCATTTTCATAAAAAACTTTGACTTAGGTCCATGCATTTTCAAATCTCTTTTTATTAATAAACTCTTAATCCACTTAATAATACTTTGACCATGTTTTTATAAGACTAGAAAATAAAATAACCTCATTCAAACCTTTTTTGAGCCCTTTGTGGCTTTTCCTCAAAAACCATTTTTCTTGAAAGATAAGACTCTTGTCAATTCCTTGAGTTGATGCAGATCGTTATATTTCTACCATGTGTAGTGAAGAGAGACGTTTTTAACTTGGTGTTGAGGATGCTTGTTGATGAAAATCCGAGCTTATGATTCTCCGCTTTGAGTTAACAAAACGCTCATTTCTCACATTTGTGGGTAGTAGGCATGTTTGTGACTCGGATATGACGATGATGTTTATTCTTCTTAAAATCAACCAACACACAATTTTAGTCTTTTTTACCCGAACTACATGGGTTTTGATTTCAACATTGTACATTATTGGTATGTAGGCCTGAAACTTATTGGAAGATCCATCAAATCAAAAATTGTAAAACATACTTCTTTTTTCTCCCCACCATCTATTTTGTACATACACCTTTTTAGCACAAAAATACAAATTTTCAAAGAGGTTCCTCCGGAGTACGGTAGATGCTTTGGGTGTCTAACACCTTCCCGTTGCATAATCAACCCCCATACCTAGATCTCATTTCTTTTAGCATTTATTCCCTCTTTTTCCTAGTCCTTTAGATAAAATAAAAGCGCGGTGGCGACTTCATTGTTATTTTTTCGAGTTGAGTCAATTCAATGGATTACACTCAAAGTTTTGCCTCTACACATGGATTGATCATATTCAACACTTTGACAATACAATAACTAATAGAGTTAATATATCCATGCTAGATCGAAGAATTGATTGGGAAACAATAAATGTGATTTTTGTCAAGATTGGAACGTCATCAATCTAATACTCACTACTAAAAAGTATACCTTTGGCAATACCATATTACTACGACCATTTTGTCAACCATGGTAATATCTCATTTTTAATGCGCCTGGTTTTTTTTAATTAAAAGAATTTTCATCAAGGTTCATATTAACAATTGTGGTCATAAATTAAGAGTTACAAGCTTCAAATCGCAACAAAAAAAGGGTGTGTCCCTTAACATGTATTATTAAATAAAAATAGAATTTTTTTAACTACAATTGTTTTTATCAATTGTGTTTATATGTGTCATATTTCACTATGGTTGGTATTTTCAACTGTTGTGAAATTCTTTCCTACAAAATTAAAACATAACAGGTTCTTTATTTCCCTCATAATACATGCCCTAGCGAACCAAACGACAATAATATCAAAGTTTTCATATTCATCATTTTAATTCATTTCTTGGAACATTCCATCTTCACCATCTTTATTTATTTCTTGGAACGAAAATCATTTATTGGTATCTTCCTCCTCTATGAAGTATAATACATTACCTTTATGTGTTTGTTGTTCATTGTTTGTTGTTTATTTGTTGGTCTTTCTCTCGCGATGTGCTGAGGTTTTCCTTTATGCTGTGTGGATTTTTTATTTCTTGCAATTGGATTACTTTGTGTTTTGGTTTTTCAGATGTTGTGATGTTTTTGTTGTTATAAGGATATGTCATGTTGTCATGTGTCATGTTCTCGTGCTATGGTGGTTTTCTTGTTATAGAGGTATATTTTTGTTTTCGATTTGTTGTTATAACTCTATTAAAAATGATAAAAGTAATGTGGTTATGAATATGATTTAGGTTTTTGTTTTCCAAATGATATTGTTGGGTTGTTGATTGATGTTGTGAATTGTAGAGGTTGGTTATGAATATGCTTTAGGTTTTGGTGCTATTTTGTTGGGATGGATATATTAGTATACATATGACAATATTAGTATGTTATGTGTGTAGCATTAGTGTGTAATTCACATTAGTCTTTTGATATCAATTTCAGAATTCGTTATGGATCGTAGTTGGATGAAATCTGATAGATTAGGTTCGATGTATGAGAAATAAGTTTTTGAATTCACAGAACAAAATCTTATCTACATTAATGATCTGTTTTATTATCCTTCTGCTAAATGTAGAAATATTTAGAAAAAAAATGGTCTAAGGAAGAAATATTACATCATCTATGTTGTGATAAAATATGTCAAAATTATACAACATGGACCGGGCATAAAGAAGTGGATAAAAATCAAAAAGTGGTGTCACAAATGCATGAAGTTGATGAAGATATAGATGATCGACTAGAAGATATAATGTGTTATATTGGAGAGTCGTATTTGATGAAAGCCCATATTTATAATACTTTATATAGTAATAAGATGTGTCTTTATATAAGGGGTGCACAAGTTTTACACTGTTGTGTGTGTTGTTAAAATAGTTTAATTTGAAGGCAAAAAGTCGGTGGTCGGGTAAAATTTTCATGGGATTGCTTGAATTGTTAAAACAAATGCTACCAGAAGATAATAATTTTCTAGGTCATTTTTATAAGGCCAAGAAGATATGTATCCAATTTATTTAGAGTATATCAAAATACATACATGCCTTAATGATTACATATTATACAAGAGATGGTGTAAAAATTTGGATCAATGTTTAGAATATGGTGCGTCGTGCTACAAGTTAAAGAAAAACAATGGTGATGACAGTGACAATGTTAGCAAGAAACATCCTCCTACTAAAGTGTTATGGTAATTGCTAATAACTTCAAGGTTCAAGAGACTTTTTGCTGATGTGAATGATGCAAAGAATATTAGATGGCATGTTGATGAACGGAAATGAGATGGAAACATTCGCCATGTAGTTGATTATTTGAAAATGGAAGAAAGTTTATTGTTTTTTTTCTTCAGATTTTGGCCTTGAGCCAAAAAAAATCTTAGGCTTGGGCTTTCCACATATATAATAAACTCTTTTGGTAATCTGAGTACTAACCATTCTTCGTGGCATGTTTTTCTCACTATTTACAACTTATCTCCTTAGTTGTGCATGAAGCACAAGTATATCTTATTAAGTATGATGATTTCTAGACCAAAAAAACCTAGAAACAACATAGATGTTTATCTAAATCCCTTATTTGAATATTTAAGACTTTTGTGGGAGGAAGACTGATAAGTGTCAATTTGTAATTATTTTTGCATATAGTTTTGTTGCACTCATCGACCATTTTGCCTCAACTGTGTGAAATTATATATATTGTGTATATTTGTCCAAATTGTATATAATTGTGTTTTTTAGTCATTAGTGTACAGTTGGATAGTTTTTCATCTATTTTATAGGTATTCGTGCATGGTTAGAGCATTGAGTAATAAAGGTCAAAGGTTAGGCTTCAAGAATGCAATTTTTGGCAATTCATCAAATAATAAGGCTCAAAACAAAGATGAGAAAAATAATCAATTTAGTTTATATTTAATCATTAAGCTTTCCAATGCTTCTGACCATGCATAAATCAGAGTTATAATTCTCAAGTTATGGCATAAACAAAATCTGATTTTTTTCTTGATACAACATAGTGCACTTAGCGGGATCTTCAATTTTAAAACTCATTAAATAAGACAAAAAACCATTTTTTTTAGGTTATGGGTTGGGTATTTTTGAGTCCCAATACCATCAACTTCCTTTTTTTGTTCTAGAGATCTTAGAAAATATCAATCAGGGTTGCATCTTGATGATCGAAGGTGAGTTTGCTTCAATCGAAGTGACAAACCTAGTGATTCTTCTTTCTTCTCTTTGCATTCTCATTTGTTGGGATTCTGTATAAGTGTATAATTTGGTTTGTATGGATATTTATTTTTCATGGTATTGTATAAAACTTCTTTTGCAAATCAATGTTGATATTTATCCTTGTGAGCTTGCTTAATATTTGAGTTTGAGTTGCTATAGACATATACGGTTCAGATCTGAACTTAGGATGAATATTTCTTAGGTTCTAAAATATAGACATAGATTTAGGCTTAATGATCACTTTTGCCTCCGTGTTGGTTGAGTTGCGTGAGAAATCGCTGACAAAAATCAAAATGGTTTATATCTTACTTTGCATTTGAGACAACCTTTGTGTGGGAGATGCATGATGATATTGACGAGTAATTTAGGTTAAGTGCAATTGAGTAGTACATTTAAGTATTTGACGGGTATATGAAATTCAATCCTGAGAGTTATTTCCTCTCCTAAGAATGTATTTATCTTTTGTTCATAATTTACTTTTCGCACTTTATGTTTTAAACTCATTCAAAACAAAGCTCAGAAACACGAAAAATTATTGAATGTCATTCTTTCCATGGAACTGATCTTTTTGGATATGATAAAACTTAGAATACTTTCAATCTTTTGTCTCCCGTTTTACTGCATCAACAAAGAAGTTGACGTTGATGATGCATATTCTAGAGAAAATTTTAAGATATGTGCAATGTTATTTTACACAATCAATGACTTTCTTGCTTATGGTAATTTGACTAGTTATAGTGTCAAAGAACATAAAGTGTGTCCTATATGTGAATCTAATACTATTTTTCACCAACTTGAGTTTGGAAAAAATGTTGTTTACCTTGGGCATTAGAAATTTCTAAAACCCAATCATCCTTATCGTATATTGCGAAAAGCTTTTAACAAGGAGCATGAGTTTGAAATCGCTCCTAAACATTTAAATGGAGATGAAGTTTGATAGGAACACTTCTAAACATTCCAGGAAAGACTAAATATAGTAAGAATTCTCGTTTAGATATGGTGAAGATAGGTATATGATAATAGTTGGCTCCGAAAGATAGAGGAAAAGGAACTTATTTGCTTTCGGCATATCACACTCTATCTAAAAAGGAAAAAAAAGTTTTTAAAGTGTTTGCATGGTATTAAAGTTACCCAAGGTTACCATCAAATATAAAGAAACTTGTATCAATGAAAGATCTCGAGTTAATTGACTTAAAATCTCATGATTGTCATATCTTTAGGCAATAACTTCTACCAATGGCTATCTATGACATACTTCCAAAAATTTTAAGAGTAACTATAACCAGATTGTATTTATTCTTCAATGTTATATGTAATAAATTTCTTATTTCAAAAATTAGACGAATTAGAAGATGAGGCTGCAATAATATTGTGTCTATTGGAGATGTATTTTCCTCCATCATTTTTTGACATTATAGTTCACTTACTCGTTGATCTAGTAAAATAAATTAAATTTTATGGTCCAGTTTATTTAAGGTTGATGTATCTAATTGATAGATACATGAAAATATTTAAAGGATATACGAAGAAACATCATCGACCAGAAACTTTGATCGTTGAAAGGTACATTATAGAAGAACTTAATATTAATTAATTATTTTTTAATCAATTCATTTGAAAATTAATTTATATATTTTTCAATATTATGTAGAGGAAATAAGTTAATATAAATTTAAAATATATGTTGCTTATTAGTAATTGTTATTTAGAGTACAAATAGTTGAGATTGTTTAAATGTAATGTGGTAATTTGTACCCACAAATATGACACAGCCACACACAAAACCTTTCATTAATGTGGCTCTTAAATAAGAGAATGAAATCAAATGGCAAGAGTTGTAAAAGTTTTGACAGCAAACATAAATTTTAGTAATTTAAAAAATGTAAAGATTTTGAAAGACATATTTATGGGGATGCTCATTGCATCTTTGTTAGTTCTCACGAATTATATAGACTCGAAATACCTTTCACATTGTTTGGAGATTGAAATTTTGCCGCATCTTGCCAAGAAAATACGACACTACAATAAATATTTTCATGAGAAATGCATCCAATGCAAGCAAAAATTTGTACACTCGCTTCGAAAATTGAAATCCAAATTAATTCAAGCGAGAAAACAAACTTTGCATTACTTTATATGTAAACCATGCATATGTGATACTCTATTATACTATTCATGATCATAACATATATCTTTAAACCCTTCTAAAAATTCCTCTCATTTTTATTCAAGATTTTCTTGTTTGCAAACACGATCCAATTATATTTCGACATCAAAAAGCTCAAAATCGATTGAACTTACAAGTAATGTACATGTCTATAATTGATGATCATTGTTTGTGATAGTACGTTTTTTTTAACATGAACGCAAAGTTCGATAATTGCAATCCATATCTTTTATAGATTGGTCTAGAATTTGAATTCTGAATTATTTTAATGTTGATTGAAATTGACTTATTTTTTATTGGTTCTAGGTGTGCTGCACACTAATAATGAGAACAAAGTTAATGCATCTAAATGTGGTGAAATTTTGTTCTCCTTGATAAAAGATGTCAACCACAATGTGGCAAACTATGTGTGACAATATTAATACAATAACAATTAAAATTCAAATAAAGTAAAATGAATACAGAGAGTTGGTAATGTCAAGGACTAAATTGTGCATATTTTGTAGATGATTTTATGGTCCTTTACAATGTCTTTTAATTAATTAGTAGTATTTAGTATAGTATTTTGGTTTAATTATGTTTTTATTTAGTTTTTATTTATAATATATTATTTAACTTAGTTTACATTTGAATTGTACGTTTTTAATATTGATTCCCTCAAGCTTGGATTCAAGGAAACTTGAAGAGCTCTTGGGATGTTTCTTTTTGAAGAAATTTTTGGAAGAAGAAGCATGCTTTAGGTCGCATTTGCCATAGGCTTAAGCTTAGCGGGCTTAGCGGTCTGCGAAATCGAGAAAAAGGACAGACCATGCTTTCACCTTTTAGCTCACCAACTCTCTTTTCCATTGCTTTTCTTTGTGCTAAAAAGGGGACATCACCTATTCTTCATAATTCATCATTGTTGTAATTTTAGGGCATAGAAAAGAGAAACAAAAACATTGTTCTTGTTGATTTTCTTCCATGTTCATCTTCTCCAACAATCTTGTGAGCAAAGCAACCATGAAAGTGAGTAGCTAAGCTCCTTTTGTGTCAAGATTAGAGGTAGTTGATCTAACTAGTATGTATTTCTTTTAATCTCTTGTGTATGAACATGGTTGATGATTTATATATGTTGAATATCTTTGTTCTTCTATCTTTTTATGCTTTGAATCATGATTGAAAAAGGATGCTTCAAAGTTGACCTAGGATATTCTTCCACTAATGAACAAATGCTATAAATAGATTTGTGAGTTAGTGTTTACAAGTATTGAGCTTCATATTTATCATGTCAATAATTGTGGTGACAAATCATCCAAAGATTTACATGATAAAACTCACAATCTTGGTGAGAAATCAACAAGATTGAGAGGATACGTATTTATAGCAATCATCAACTAGTTGATCACTTGGTTAATAGAATATATATGAAATTAGGTTAATGAAACTAATCTTGACATGCTTCCATCATTTAAAAACAAACCCAAACTATCTTGAATCCAAACATAACTCTCTTTGAAAAGGATTTTAAAGTTGTTTGCTTGAAACTCATGATACTAGTAGTGTAGAAAACAAACCCTTGAGCTACTTAATCTTAAAATACATTTTACTATTGAAAGACTATGATACAACACCAATCCCTGTGGATAAGATAATTAAAAATACTTGTTTAAGGACTAAACCTACAACAAAAATGGCGCCGCATGGCGTTGATATTGCAAGTATCGCAATAGTTGTGTGTTTTAAGATATTTTTCTACTAATCTCTCTTTGTTCCTTTTGTGTGGCTAGAATTTTTCAGGTTATAGTTTATGCGAGGGAGTGCTCCGGTCGATCAACTCCTATTCGATCCAGAAATTGAAAGGACGGCAAGAAGACTTAATAGCGATGCTAAGCGAAAAAGGCTAGGCAAAGACAAGAAAGAGGAGAATCATCTACTTCTTCTACACCACCCGTGTTAGGAGAAGTCATTATGGATTAACCACCACCACCACCACCACCGGGGGCCTTGTGTAAATAGCCCTCGTCGCTCAATTTTCTCGCCAAGCCAATGCGAGGTTCACGGAGATGCTTGCTCCAACTTCTTTATGCAATTCATGGTCTGACCATTCTACTCCTGGGCGACCAAGAGGAGCAATACTTTCAAAGGCTTTTACCTCATTATTTAGTGGGAAAGCGATTGGCAAGACACTATGACAAATTGGAATGCGTTGGAGGAGAAATTCCTTGAAAGGTTTTTTCCTCAATCAAGATTCATGGAAGCAAAAACCGCGATTTCGATGTTTTCTCAAGGTGTTAATGAGCCTTTGAATAGGGCTTGGGAGAGATATAAGTCCATGCTTAGAAAATGCCCTAGCCATGGTTTTGATGAAATCACTCAAATTCATATTTTCCGCAATGGTCTCCAACCTCAACATAAATTGTTGTTGGATGCTATGGCGGAAGGTTCTTTAATGGCGAAGACACCTTATGAAGCAACTCAAATCATTGAGAAGATGGGAAGAAATGACCACCAAGTTCAAAATGATCAAGGGAATGCGCAAACGAAAACAGGAGCTCTTGAAATTGGTTCTAGTCATGAAGCACTTGTAGCGCAAAACAAATTGTTTGCAAAGTAAGTTGAAGAATTGACAAAGCAAATGGTAAAGCTTCCTCAACAAATCATGGAGATGCAAGGATTATCTAGCAAGAAAACTCAACAAATTGCTTGTTGTGAGTTATGAAAGGGTGATCACAAGACCGGATTTTGTCCTCCGGAAAATGAAGAAGCAAATTATATGGCCAACCAAGGGCAAGGATACCAACAAAGACCTCCTTACTAAAATCAAGGTCAAGGTTACCAACAAAGAGGTAATCAAGGTTATCAAGGTGGATGGAGATAAGACAACAATAATCAAGCTAGACAAAATCCGTACCAAAGTCAAAATCAAAATCAAGCTCAACCTCAAAATCAAGCTAGAACTTCAAACATTCAAGATACACTTGCTCAATTCATGCAAGCTTCTATGGCAAACCAAAAGAGCATGGAAGCATCGATCAAGAATTTAGAAACTCAAATGGGGCAATTAGAAAAGCAAATTTCTGATCAAAGTGCCTCGACCTCATTTTCTCCAACTACTCAAGCAAACCCGAAGGAGTATTGCAAAGCAATTTTCACTATAATTGGTAAAGAGGTGAAGAATGGTATTAGCGATGAAGTTGTAGAGGAGGATGAGTCAGAAGTTTTAGTTGAAAATGAAAACAATGAAGTTGTAGAGGAGGAAAACTTAGTTGAAAAGGAGAAAGAAAATGGTGAAGGAAGTAAAAAGAAAGAGAAGAATGCAAGAAAGAGTAAAAAGGGAAGTAAAGAAGTAAGCACAACTCCCATTCAAAACTTACCTTATCCTCATGCACCATCAAAGAAGGAGAAGGCAAGACAATTTGCTCGGTTTATGGATATATTTAAACAACTTCATATAAATATTCCATTTTCCGAGGCATTGGAGCAAATGCCAAAATATGCTAAATTCATGAAGGATATGCTCACAAGGAAGAAGAGGCACAAGGATAAAGAGACAATTTTGCTTGATGCTAATTGTAGTTCCATAATCAAACAAACTCTCCCAATGAAGGAATTCGATCCGGGGCGAGTCACTTTGTCGGTGGCCATTGGAGATACCTACAAGGGTAATGGCTTGATTGATCTGGTGTCTAGCATCAATTTAATTCCGTTATCCATTGTTAAAAGGTTGGGAAATGTTAGGATGGAGTCTACTAGGATGACTTTGCAACTTGCCGATAAGTCAACCATTTCACCTTATGGAGTTGCTAAAGACATGGTAGTAAAGGTGGACAAATTCTTGTTTCCGGTGGATTTTGTGGTGATTGACATGGAGGAGGATCATGATGTGCCATTAATTCTTGGAAGGTCATTCATGAAGACTGCCCGAATGATGATTGATATTGACGATGGGATAATGAAAGTAAGAGTGCAAGATAAAGAGGTAACTTTCAATCTTTTTGAAGACATAAAGCATCCCAAGGACAAACATGACACTTTCCAAATTGATGCTACTGATGAGGAAATCATGGAGGTTTACCATGGGGGAGGAGTAAATCGTGACATTGGTGCCATTCCTTTCATTGATCCTTGATCATCATGAACCGTCGAGCTCTACCGACGTTAAACAAAGCGCTTGTTGGGAGACACCCCAACATTGTAAGTATTTATGTTGCACTCATTTTTCTATGTCTCTAAGTAAATTTTCAAATTTCTTCGGACTAGCGCGGTCGCGACTTTGCCACGTTTCAAGCGCGTGCGCGCTTAGTGCGGTCTGCATTTTAAAAAAAAATCAAAAACCGGTTCACCCAGGCCCAACTTGTTGGCCTGGTTTATTTTACATAGTTTAGGGTTTTCCTTTTCACTTTTCACCATTGTCAAAGTTCTTCTTTTCATCTCAAGAAAATTTCAAAACCCCACACTCACAAATCAACAAATTTCTTGCAATTTCTTGTGCCTTTCACTAACCCAAGCATCAATGTATGTTTCTCCATGGTTTTCCCTTTTTAATTTCGTATTTTTACTGCTTTGAATGTTAGGATTTAGGATTTAGGTTTTGAAATTTAGGGTTTTTCTTTTAGAATTAGGTTGTTGTGATTGTACATGATGTTTAGGTTAGGAATTTCGTCCTTGATAGGCATAGTTTCCTGGGCATATTTTTTTTGAAATTTTTTCGAAATCGCGAGCGCGCTTAGCTCTGCATCTTGAAAAAATTTCGTGTTACATTTCTGTTTAATCTTGATGCTTTGGTTGGTTAATTTCCACTGCTATTTGCATGATTTAGTTCTAACAGGCATCTCGGTGTCACATTTTGTTGATTTTTGTGTTGTTTTCAGATGGCTCCTAAATGTCAAAGAGTATCGTTCGCCGGAGCTGGGTCCTCAAGACCTAGTTCTTTTGATGGCACACGATTTCTAGGGCCTACTCAAGAGGCAAGGTACAAGGAGCTCGAGGAACGAAACATTTGGTCCGAGAGAATCATCCGTCTTAATGAGCATGGGCATTATTCGGGGTGTGATGCCATATTGGATATCTACGGGTTAGGTGTTCTATGTGAGCCCCAATCCAAGGTTAACATAGAGTCGGTGCCTAAGTACTATTTTTATTTTGAAACACCATTTTGGGGTGTCCTTTTTATTTATTTTGCTTTATTTTATTTTAAGATTATGTTATTTAATTTAAATTGTACTTCTTTTGGTTTGTCCCGATTTTTCAACGGTACTCGAAAGCAAGTAAGTGTGTTTCACCAAAAGTGATGGTGATGATATAATTCTCAACTCGATCCACAATTAAGGTACATTTTTAATCGTTTTGTAGAATATTAACATGTCTATGAAATTTGTGCTTTATGCAAAATATCTTGGCATGTACATAAAAAAATTTGTGTTCACATTCGAATCATTAGGACTTAAACCACAAAGGTGAGAAGCTTTCCACCCTATACCAAATATTGAGTGTCTAATAGTTATGTTAACTCGTGTGATTCATGTTTAATCTTAATTTGTTTGTGACATTGTGGAAACTTAGAGAGGATCAAGGCAATTTTTTGTGCATTACGAGAAAAACCATCAATTCCAAAAGGGCTTCAACTAACCGTGAGTGAGTGAATCTTTGTGAACCCTTTTGAGCTTAAAAATTGAATTTATGGAATGAATCTATCAAATCAACTAATTGTTAAGTAGGTCACTTAATAGTTGTTGATAATCTATGAAAATTCAATGATGATTCATTCTATAAATTTTTTCTTGTTTGTGAACACCAACCCTATTGTTGATTAACCCTTTGAAGAACATGTTCTTAAATAAAAAGGATTGATAAATTCAAGTTGAGGAGGTTGATCAAAAAGAACCTTGAATTGATGACACAATGATCCAAAAGAAAAAAATATAGAGAAAAGTAAAATACAAAAGAAAAGAAAATGTATATGAATAGAAAAAGAAAAGAAAAAGAAGGATCATTGTGTGAGAAATAGAAAAGTGGTTGTGATTAATAAGAGGAAGTGAGAATAATCTTGTGAAATGCTCTTCATCATCTTTGCCCAAATTTGTTTCAATGGATTTGTACTTAAATATCCCTTGTTTTTAACCCAAGCCAAGTTACAACCCTTGAAAGTCCTTAGTGATCTTTGTTTCCATTTTGTTCATTTAACTTGATTTGATGAATGCATGAATTATTCTGGATGTGCATGACTATTAGTGAGAGTTTTTAGTCCTTTGTAAATATAGCATTTTGTTCTTCAAGGAATATTGAAGAAATCTTTAGGTGATTCAAGTGTGAACATGTCTTTTGTTTTGTCTACATGTATCGATATATTGTGTTTAGAACTTAATTCATATCCATGTTGTGTTTCGAAGAAGCAATTAATGTGTATCTATGCCGGGTATGTTGAGTTTGAACCATCCTTCTTGTGTTGATTTACATGCTTACATTTTGTTATTTTGCTTGCTTTGTGTGTTTTTAACTTTTGTTTGAGGACAAACAAAGAAGTAAGTTGGGGAGAGTTGTTAAGGACCAAATTGTGGATATTTTGTAGATGATTTTGTGGTCCTTTACAATGTCTTTTAATTAATTAGTAGTATTTAGTATAGTATTTTGGTTTAATTATGTTTTTATTTAGTTTTTGTTTATAATATATTATTTAACTTAGTTTACATTTGAATTGTAGGTTTTTAATATTGATTCCCTCAAGCTTGGATTCAAGGAAACTTGAAGAGCTCTTGGGATGTTTCTTTTTGAAGAAATTTTTGGAAGAAGAAGCATGCTTCGGTCGCATTGCAGCATGAGTGCGCTTAGCGATATCAAATCGAAAAAACAGACCCATGCTTTCACCTTTTTAGCTCACCAACTCTCTGTTTTTCCAGCTGCTTTTGCTGTGCTAAAAAGGGGGACATCACTTATTCTTCATAATTCATCATTGTTGTAATTTTAGGGCATAGAAAAGAGAAACAAAAACATTGTTCTTGTTGATTTTCTTCCATGTTCATCTTCTCCAACAATCTTGTAAGCAAAGCAACCATGAAAATGAGTAGCTAAGCTCCTTTTGTGTCAAGATTAGAGGTAGTTGATCTAACTAGTATGTATTTCTTTTAATCTCTTGTGTATGAACATGGTTGATGATTTATATATGTTGAATATCTTTGTTCTTCTATCTTTTTATGCTTTGAATCATGATTGAAAAAGGATGCTTCAAAGTTGACCTAGGATATTCTTCCACTAATGAACAAATGCTATAAATAGATTTGTGAGTTAGTGTTTACAAGTATTGAGCTTCATATTTGTCATGTCAATAGTTGTGGTGAGAAATCATTCAAAGATTTACATGATAAAACTCACAATCTTGGTGAGAAATCAACAAGATTGAGAGGATACGTATTTATAGCAATCATCAACTAGTTGATCACTTGGTTAATAGAATATATATGAAATTAGGTTAATGAAACTAATCTTGACATGCTTCCATCATTTAAAAACAAACCCAAACTATCTTGAATCCAAACATAACTCTCTTTGAAAAGGATTTTAAAGTTGTTTGCTTGAAACTTATGATACTAGTAGTGTAGAAAACAAACCTTTGAGCTACTTAATCTTAAAATACGCTTTACTATTGAAAGACTACAATACAACACCAATCCCTGTGGATACGATAATTAAAAATACTTGTTTAAGGACTAAACCTACAACAAAAATGGCGCCGTTGTCGGGGATTGGCGTTTGATATTGCAAGTATCGCAATAGTTGTGTGTTTTAAGATATTTTTCTACTAATCACTCTTTGTTTCTTTTGTGTGGCTAGAATTTTTCAGGTTATAGTTTATGCGAGAAAGTGTTCCGGTCGGTCAACTCCTATTCAATCTAGAAATTGAAAGGACGGCAAGAAGACTTAATAGCAGTGCTAAACGAAGGAAAAGACTAGCTAGGCAAAGACAAGAAAGAGGAGAATCATCTACTTCTTCTACACCACCTGTGGTAGGAGAAGTCATTATGGCAATATATCATAAATTAAATCTCCATTAATCTAATTTGGTCATGATCTTTGTTCTTTTGGGAAATATTTCCTAATTTCGAAAAGCGCATAAATACCCTGATAAATATGGAGATAAATCATACTTAAGATTTCACTTCTACACATCTAGTATTTGAGGCAAGAAGTGTGAGACATCTTGCACCATATATTTTGTCGTGTGTTTTGAGCTCACAGAGACACATGTCTTAACATTATGTTATGGCATCTTGCGTTCCATGTTGTATGTAAAAAATTTACAATCACATGTAACAATAATCTCCCCCTTTAGCCTATTTTTAGGCAAATACAACATGCAAGATGTGTTATCAAACCTTGAGAACAACCCTCATGACATGCTTCATAAAACATCATAGTTCGAAAAATATATGCTAAACCATTGTTTAGGATCTAGAGTACTAGCATGTGATAAGAGGATTAGAAAATAAATAGTCTTGAATTCCCATATAATAACATTAAAAATTTGTCTTCCCCTAATTGTCTCAAAATGGGCAAGGGGTCTTAAAATATATTCATGGAAAGAAACCATCCCAAAGGGGGGAAGAAAACAAAAATAAAATCCAGAAGAAATTAAATGGAATTAACCCATGAGGGTTCTCTGAACCCCAATCCTAACCTGAGGGCTATTTAAACAAACTTATGAAAAACCCATGCGGGGATAAGAAATCATTAAAACACAAAATAATAATCAAAAGGAACTTTAATAGTTATAGTCTTAAAAATAGGCCTAATTCATAGTCATATTCACTTCCTTAACTCTCAGCCTTAGAAGAAACTTCAATGTCATCATCATCCTTTTCCTCAACCGTCTTAGCATTGTTTTCTTCAATATCCTGAGATGTTCATGCTCCAACACACTTAGGGTTCATCATTTTAATTAAGTCATCCACTTTGTTCTTCTGAACTGTGGAGGTCATAATAACTCCTTGCAAATTCTTGGACACCTGCATCAATTCCAATAGAACATTTCCCCCGACAGTGCCATACATTGGAGGAACATCATGGATTTCATCTTCAGTAGTGAGATCAAAATCAATGTTGGGGAGAGAAATGTATGAAACATGAATCTCAACAAATATATGATAAATTTAAATTTAATGGACTAGCACCAACACCAACAATATCCTCATGACTCATAACATCAGATTTTTGGCTAATCAGAATTCAGATATAAGAGAAGGAAAACCAATAGGTAATTTGACAAAAAAGATTCAGCTTGCTTCAGCATTTGGCCAAGCACATATTCTCCAAAATCAAAGGCATCCCTAGTTCCTATTTGGTAAATCAACCTAGACAGAGATGTAGTAATACTTGAGATGTGATTTGTAGGAGCCCGATGGGAGACTCCAATCTGGTTCAGGATGGCATACGTGATGCTTAAGTTGGTCGTAGGCAGTAAACCTTTGCTAGGTCAATCTTCATACCCCATATCGATGATTTCTTAAGCAATAATCTTCAATGAAGAAACCTTGTGATAAGTAATCAGTATAACATGCCAAATAATAAAATCGTGCAAGGAATAAATAGAAGGAGAAATTTTATTCTATTCAACATTCGATTTAAATATGTGATCAATTTCGTACCCTTTCCCAACAAAAATTCCATTCTTAGTGATGGTGTACAAATATGCTCATATAGAAAACCCTTCCTTATTCAAAAGAAAACCAGAAACAAGATTCTTTCTAATCTTATAAACATGCATGACATTCTTTAATATTAAAGTCTTTAGGAATGTGAAATTTAGATTCACGTCTCCAAATCCAACAACATTGTGGTGTAAGCATCTCCTAACAACACTTTATCATCTCCAACATTGTGTATGTTTTGAACAAAACATGATCATAACAAACATAACGATAGGCGAAAATGTTTATCCACCAACCAATAAATCCACCAACCACGTTGATTTTAGTGACCATAAGAATAAATTTCTCATAAGTCGGGTTAATCTATATAATAGAGGCATCGACAAATTTTAATGTCATAAGGTGAAAGCAATTTAGAAACAAGTATTAGATTGGCTCAACATCAACCATGATCCTGCAAGTTGCCCATAGTGACTTGTTCTCATACGTTTTTCAACCCAAGGATTTCCTTTAAGTTCATTTTCTTCAATTAGCCCTGACCAAAAATCTTTAAATTGATCCTTTGTAAGATTAGAGTACATGGATTTTTGAAAACCTTGCAAAAATCCAGAGTTCTTTACATTTTCACCCGCATTCTTATTCAAATGTCAAGCACATAAACGATGTGTTGCATCCGAAAACACTTATTTTACAGCTTCCCTCGTCACCTCATCTTCGTCTGTTACAAGTTCTTCTAGGTATTTATCTTTTATGCACTCTAGAAAATACTCCAACTAACACTTGTACGTATATGTCATTTCATATGATACTAATGCAACACTAAAAATGATTGTCTGAGAGTGGTGGTTACACCTTGAAAATATAACCAATGGGTAGTTGTATTTGTTCTTCTTGTAAGTTGTGTCGAATGCAACCATATTTTCAAAATAAAAATATTCAGGTCTACTGTTCCCATCAACCCAAAAAAGAGACTTCATTCGTCCATCACTATTGACGGCGTATTTAACATATAGCATGGGATCAGTAGATGACTTCACATTTAGATAATTTAAAGCAACGACAATGTCACCATTCTTAATAGTAACACACATTTTTCTATTAAAATAATTATAAAGATCCTTCTTTGTAAACCCAACACGAGCATATCCACCCTTATGAGCAGTCATGTACCCCATTATATGACAAGTTTTAATTCCATGGGACTGAAGACTGTCACTTTGAGCTCCATATGTTTCAGAAATTTCACGATAAATGGGGTGTAAGTGCACAAACCTAGATGGGGTTAGTTCATGGTTATTAGCCTCTTCAAAAAATGACATTGCATATCTATCCCTGTCGGTTTTGTAATGCACACGAAGCCTAGAAGGACATTTAGTGCGGCTCAAACATATGTGATCTCTTTTCCTATCAACCCTACTAAAGTGTTTCATCTCTCTTATACCATGCTTATTGCTTACAAACGACTTCATTACTGTTATTTTACTACCCTCAAACCCTCTTGTCCTAACATCACGTTTCCTAATGGAAAACACTTTATATTTACCATACTTAAAATCAAATTCATTAGCTTAATCAACTGTACCAAATTCTATAACACGAATTTCATCAGCAGCAACAACATTAATATTCACTTTTCTATCACCTACAACTGCATCTAATTCAACAAAATCTTCGTTGTAACTATTATCAGCACCATCACCATCATCTGAATTTTGGTACACATTGGACACTGAATTGTTGTCATCCCGACCATAGTCCGATTCCGCATCAGATGTATCACTATCACGACAATGAACACAATTATAATCATAATGGTCATATTTTTCATAGTAAACCTGAATTAACACATTTATTAGGACACCAAAAATCAACATCAATTACAATACCTAATTTCCTCATCTTTTGTACTGGTAGACTTTATAACATCAATGCTCAGAAGAAAATTTTTCATGACTATTCTTTAGCTTCTGGGCAATGTTTAAGCTTGGAGAAATCTTGTGTTTTCTCTGGATCCATCAATGATATCAAACTTTAGAAATTTCACAAAACACTTAGCATTTTCCCAATCATCATTATATGGGACACCACCTTCTAACATTGCATACTCAACACACTTCTCACCTAATCTCTTAAATGTCTTTTAAAACTTCAATGCACTTTCGAACATAGTATAGGTAGAGTTCTATCTAGTGGGGCAATCATAATTCACTGTAGACTTGTCTTGTATCCTAATTTTTCTAATACATACCTTAAACCTAAGGCTTAAGGAGCTAAGAAATAAGTGGCTCTCCAGCACATATCCATATAATATTACTAACTTGTTCACTGCACATAGTATAGAGAAGGAAACTCATGCACATAATATTTTATAAATATAAGTCTCAACACCAATTCTACAATAAATTTTGATTAAATATCTATTGAAATTCAAGATGATTTTGTAAAGAATATATTCAATATACCTTTTTTTAAATTCTCTTCTCTTGAATACATTGTTTTGTCCTTTTTTTGAGTTATAATTTTAAGAGCTTTATTAAAAAAACAATATACTTTTACAAGCATATTGTTTAAATTGAATAATTTTACTACTTCACTACTTCACTTTATGCTTTTTTTTAAAAAAAATTTAAAAATAATTTCGAAATCATTTATATAATATAAAATAATATAAATAATAATAAAAATAAAACAAACCAGTACATAATCTCATTCTCAATAACAATCTATTTTTAAATTGGCCCATCATAATTCTCTAAAACCCCAAAAAGCTCGGCGACTACTTCAAAACAACAAACTGCTGCCGCCTCTAACAAAAGCACTTCACCACCACGCTTCCACCGGTCGCCACCGCCATATCCGAAACCACATTACCGCGAGTGGCTTCTGAGAATCCGCATCCTTGAAGCTCTTCAACCAAGGCCAATTCCTTCTCTCATCCTACCATGGATAAAGAGTCTCTAACCGCTCCGGTGAAAACCGCTGTGGACAAGTTTCAACTCGTTCCTGAATTCCTCAAGGTAATTAACCAATAAACTAATAATTTCATTCGTTCTTATTATTGATTATTGATTATGTATCAACGACGATTTCAGAGATAGTAACACTAACACCAGTGATCAGTTTTCGCTAACCGGTGATTGTAACCGAATTCGTTTTTTTTTTTTAGGTTAGAGGATTGGTGAAGCAACATTTGGATTCTTTCAACTATTTTGTTCAAACTGATATCAAGAAAATCGTTCGCGCTAATGATCGAATTCAAGCGACTAGATATCCGCATATTTATATAAGGTATGGCATTTTGTGCTATGAATGTATTGTGTTTGTTCAAATGTTTAGCTTATGAATGATAGTTAATGAACAACATAACATGACTTGTTGTGCAGGTTTTTGGATGTTAAAATTGGCAAACCGTCAATAACAATGGATGGTAGTGTTGAGGATATCAGCCCACAAACATGCAGACTATCCGACCGAACGTAAGAATCATGATCTAATGTTTTTAATTGGATACCGACGAACTATTGATAGAATTCTAATAATGCTCAAAACTATTTTCTCAAGTTGCCTGTAAAGTTTTATCATGTTTCAATTTCTTCTAGTTTACGTATAGTACTATTTGGAAGTAATAGTCAGATTATATGTTATTTGTTTTTGTTGTGCTTGACCTGTGGTGAATTGTGCTTCATTTTGTCTGATAAAAAGGTACTCGGCTCCAATAATTGTTGACATTGAACATACTCAAGGAAGTCCTGATAACATAAGAAAAGAGACAAAGGTAATGGTTTTAGTCTCATTAAATTTCGTTTTTGTTTTTAGTCCTTGCAAATGTACCGTTTTTTTTTCTTCTTTTGTTCTTGTTTTGTTTTAGTCCCTATAAAATTTATTGATGTTGAAATTTGTCCTATGATCTATCAAATTATTGATTTTAGTCATTCAAAAGAAGGAATGAAATGAATACTACAGGGACAAATTTCAATATGGTCAGATGCTAGGCTCAAAACAATGTATGGAGGACTAAAAACAAAATATTGTATTTTGCAACGACTTAAAAAAGAAATATTTTTATAGGGGCTATAACCTGAAAATGGTATATTTGTAAGGACTAAATATATTTAAATCTTATAAGTTATATCTTCTGAATTTGACTAAGATATATTTTATTAACTGCAACAATATTTTTTCTTTCCGCAGAAAGGTATTATCATTGGAAAAATGCCCGTTATGCTGCGGAGTTGTTGTTGTGTTTTGGACAATAGAGATGAAGCCGAGCTTGCAAGACTTGGTTTGTTTTATTCATTTAATTGTTTTATTTCTCTCTTGCATTTCTCATCATTTTATATAAAATCTTACCTTTAGTTTTTTCTTTGATTAGGCGAGTGTCCCCTTGATCCTGGAGGATATTTTGTAATCAAAGGGACTGAGAAGGTGATTTTCTGATTCTAAATACTTCTTGATGTTAGGGACTGACTTGGGATATTTTTTTTTTAAATTTATGTTTTGAATGGTTTAAAGAAATAACGTCAGCAATAACTGATGAGTATCATTACATGAATAAGCTGATAAAGTGATAAGCATTTTTCATTGACTTGTTGAACTTGCGCGAGATCAGATGTTTTACTTAAGAGTCCCTGATAGTTGCTTTTGTTTTCTTTTCGTATGTATTCTCAGTATGTCCCCCTTTATCTTTCTTGTACATTGTTTTCATTTATTTTGCTTACAAACATATTCCATGAATCTGTTTCAGGTAATTTTAATACAAGAACAACTTTCCAAGAATCGAATAATTATAGACACCGACAAGAAAAAAAAGTAAGTAATTCTCTCTGAAGCAAGGGTTATGGCTTATGGGAGAACATCTAACTGCCAGCGAGAAAATAATGAGATATACTTTCATGAATAAATTGTTTTACATCTTATGTCTAATACTGAAAAACAATAATGATAATCCTCCATAATAAAAACAAATGAAACAAAGGTGTACTTGGAAAAAAATATTTGCTGGGGTTTTCTATTTTTGTTTTTTGTTAGCCATTCATTAATGAAGTAAGAAGCTTGAAACTCCTCTTTTGAAGCTATAAGCTCTATATATCATTCTGCCGTTCTTTCCTTTTCAATTCATATCCAGTAAGACAATTTGTTTTCCTCATGTCATTTGGTGTCCATTAAATGTCTTCCTCTTCTCCTTTCTTTTTCTTGGCTGCTTTTTTCTTCCGTTTTTTTGTTTGTTTCTTCTCTTTTCTAGTTTTGGTTTCTTGGATGATTGTTTATCACTCCATTGTGCTCGGTGCTCCTCTTCTATCCCTTTCCTTGTGAACTCTCTACTTTTATCGTCAAAAGATAAGTGATGCAGAATAGATTAGGAATTTAGAAAACTGTACTATTTTGATTTATAATTGTGATGATAATTTTACAGATATAAACTGTGGTTTTAGTGGGATACATTCATGTTTTTTGTTATTTTGTTGGTGGTTATGTTATTCTTCCTCAAGTAGTATTTCTGCCTTTTTTCCCCCTCTATTAAGTTTTATTTTCTCTATCTAGAAAGTTGTTGACTAAATTACTGTTAGCTTTCTATGTGTTGTGCATTTTCCCCGCCATGTTAGATTACCGATTGTCCTAATTCATTGTTGTTTGAAGTATATTTTGGTTCCTATTTTGGCTTTCAGCATTACTGCATCTGTTACAAGTAGCACGGAGAAAATAAAAACAAAAACTACCATTGTGATGGAAAAAGAGAAGATGTGGTTAGAATTGAATCAATTTCCAAAAAAGGTTTTCACTTTGCTGTTTTCATTGTCTTATTGACCTTTAGCATTTTGATTGCATTATAATTTGGGTTTGATAATTTTTACTTGTTATATCCAATAGGTTCCTCTTATGGTTGTAATGAAAGCTATGGGGATGGAGAGTGATCAAGAAGTTGTACAATTGATTGGAAGAGATCCTCGTTACAGTTTGCTACTTTTGCCCTCCATTGAGGTAATTGACATTGTTTGGTTATGGATGTGTTAGGATAAACAACTTATTAAGGTCTCTTTCACCCTGCAACTTTGGGGAGCTTAAACTTAGCGCTTATTATTAAGCTATGGTAATTATTATAATAAGCTAAAACAACTTATGGACAAAAAGTTTTTGGCAAAGTGGACATGTCATAGTTTATTTTTCTAAGCATATCCGAACATCAATGCAAATACTTACTCCCTCCGTCCCATATTATAAGCAAAAGTTACTTTTTAGATTCATTAGATAATTAAAGTATCTGGTGTATATATATACACCAGATACTTTAATTATCTAATGAATCTAAAAAGTAACTTTTGCTTATAATATGGGACAGAGGGTGTAGGGTGTATGTTATGAGATAACTTCAAATAAATTATAGTTAAGTTCTTCCAAATGCCTCCTTTGTCAAGTTAAAATTTTTTTCCGCACACATTATAAAGGATGGTAGAAGTAGTGTCTCGTATAATAACTGCATAATTATTTGCTCTTAGCATAACAAAGCATATTGTATTATTATTTATGCTATGTGTGATCTGTTAAAAATGTTTGCCCTCTGATCAGGAATGTACAAAAAATGGTGTATTTACACAAGCCCAAGCGTTGGAGTTCCTTGATTCAAAAGTGAGTTCTTCTTTCTTATTCCCGTTTACAAAGGATTGGTTAGATTTGACCCTCCTATTAGGAATTATTGGGAATCAAAACTGAATGTGGCAGCTTCTATTCTATTAAACAGTTATTTTAGAGCAGTTATGTTTTATTTTTCTGTCAATTATGTTTTATCTTTCTGTCAGTTATTCTAGGACATTCTAGAACAATTTCAACTAACTTATTGTTAGTGGAACTGATTCCTTTAACAACGCCTTACACATTCAACCTTCAACTAGAAGAAACTGACCAAGGAAATTCTGTTCTCAATCAAACAGTGGTTGAGAAGAATGAGGAAAATGTAGAAATTGCAAAGGTAGATTGGGATGCAGAAATTTCCACTGTAAACGTCATCATTGTGGAAAAGCAACAAGAAACCTAAATGGATTTCTTGGTATAGGTAAACACTTCGATGGATATGGCATTAGTATTTTGTTTGAATCCAGGGCGCGAGAGTGCGAGACTTCTAGAACAACTACTAGACAGAAATGGGTTTCACCCGAGTTGGATGGCCTATCGCTGTCGCCGAAGCCACCCGATCCAGACCCTACTTTTGGTTAGTGTTGGATTGCCCTTCGGTTCGATCAAACTGTCGCTGTTAATGCCTACTGCTGCCATACTCTATTTTTGGGTTTAACATACTGGCCAAAACAGGATGTAAGATCCACACATTAACTATATTTCGTGCCTTGCTTTGGCACTCCACTCCAAGTTCTGGGATCCTGATGGACATTTATGTTACCCCTTACCTTGATGACACAGTGAATCTTTTCCGGGAGAGAGGGGCGGGGGTATTGTTAGACCCAGTGTAGTCAAACACGGGATCTTACGTAGGATCGGACGGCATGTAAAAGATCGTAAAACTAGGATCATAGCACGGCACTTAAGATCTTACCAAAGGACAAAATGGTAAATTCATATGGACAAAAACATGAAAATTATAATAAATGAACAAGATAACCTATCAATCACAACATTCAACTAATTTAATTAATAATTCATAATCATCATTCCCTAATTTAATAAGCTCTAAAGATCAAGTTCAAAATAAGTAGCTCTCAAAAGATCAAGTTTAAAATAAGTAGCTCTCAAAAGATCAAGTTCAAATAAGTGGCAAAGATGATGGTGGAGAGTTTCAGATTTTTGTTGAAGGAGAGAGACGATGCTGCAGCCGTTTAGTGTTTTGTATTTTAGGGTTAGGTAGGAAAGAGAGATCTTAAGTAAGAGGGTAAAAACGGGTTCACTTAAAAAATCTGACCCGGTTAGAAAGCTCAACAAAACAGGCCCAGCACTATGATTTTTACGATCTTACTTTAAAGATCTCAATCTTGACTACAAAAGCACACGAAAAAGATTTTTGTAGGATCTTAGCACTAAAAGGCAAATTCAGATCGTAAGATCTTACGATCCAGATCTCGATCTTGACTACCTTGTACATAACCCATTAAACCTTTCTCTTTGCCTATTTATTGAACATATCAGCCTACATAACTTACGCATATAATGAATTAATTAATAAATAACTTACAGAAAAATAAAACATAACTGTCCCAAAATAATTATTTGACATAACTGAAATAGCCAGATTCAGTTTCGGTTCCTAGTTAATAGGAGGTCTAAAGAAGTTATTAAGTGGTTAATTGGGGATGAGAACCAAAACTCTTGAAACTTGGTAGGAACCATGTCTTTGCTTAACTTTTTGTTTGTTAACAATGTTTTTTTCTGTTGAAGTGTGTAATTTGTATGACTCATCCCTGATTCAGAACTTTTCTTCATATATTAATCAAATAATATTCCATTGTTATTTACAAATACTTCCTATTGGTACTAGTTTCTATCCGATTTCGCCACGGTTTTTCCTTTCACATAGTTTATCCAATTGCAATATTTGTCTATCAATTCTGATCTCTCCCATGTACCCTTCCTAATTCCTTATAACTTAATTGTCTAACTAGATAATTGAGTAGATGTTGTTCTTATTTTGTCCTATGATCCATCCGGATAAATACCAACTTGAAAGAATTTTTCTGAATGTTTGCTTCATCAAAATTGAAAATTAGGGATTTACATTACATAGATGTATGGTAGTCAAAATTGAGATCAAGATTATATATAGTAGTGATATTGTGTCTGTAAAACTTTGCAATTTGGACAAAAGAAGACTTTTCTTGTAAATGTTCTAAAGTGTTTTTCATTCTTGATTCACTTATTCTTAGATCTTCCACTTTGTTCACAATCTTATACTTCGTGTTTTCTTTCTTATATCTAGTCGATTTTGATGCTTTGTATTGGGACTATAGAATAAAGAGAAATTGAAGTAGTTCAACGTTAGAGTAGTTAGTTAGTTAGTTGAGGTTGTTATAGATAGTATGTATATAAATAAGAGAACACAAACTGAATAGAGTATCTTTGGAATATTGTAAAGTGAATAGAGTATTCTCTCTTGTGAAAGGGAAACTCTTGAGAATAGGTTCTCTCCTTTGAAGTGAATTATTTGCAGAAGTTGAATCCCCTAGATCAGGAGTTCTGAATTCTGATGCTATGTGAAAAATAGGAATAAGAAATTTTCTAAATGTGCTTGAGTGAGTAAAACACTCAGCAACCATGATATTTATACACTCTACATACTTAATAATTACATATTGTGTTTACAAGGAGAAATAGATACAAGTTCAACTCCCTAAATGCATGAATCTAAACATACATGAACCTAAGACAAGTGCTTTTTAACGGGAAACATACAATGGATTTAACTATTTCCAACACGCAGTTTCCGGTTTTAGTTATATACTTCTGTTTCTAATTTTACATACATATACTTCATGTTTAGTTTTGTTCAATTTATTGCTAATGGCTTGTGTGCACATCAGGCAAAACGTCCCATGTTTCAAAACGCGCAAGTTGAAAAGGTTTTAATCTCTCTATCTCTCTCATGTCATTAGATTGTTTATTAGTGCATTCTCTTTCTATGTATAAAATAATGTATAAATTTTTCTTTTTTCTTCAACAATTTTCTGACTTGTTATTTGAACCTCTTATGTAGGAAGGAAGAGCATTTTCTATCCTAAGAGATGTCTTTCTTGCAAATGTACCAGTAAGTTTTCTTTAAATCATAAGGACATTATGAGTTTTAAGGGTCTTCCTTTTTTCTGAAAGTTCCATCATCTTGCAACTTGATTTCATTTTATTGTAATACATGTAATTTGCCTGACCTGGGTTACATTTCATCTGATTAGCGCTTCTTCTGTTGTCATTAGGTGCACGAAGATAATTTTCGGCCGAAATGTATATATGTGGCTGTTATGATAAGACGCATAATGGATGCAATTCTAAATAAGGATGCGATGGATGACAAGGTAGTATCTTCTCTTTAACATGAGATCATAAGTAACCAGAACTCAATTTTACTTAATAGTCATGAGATTTGCACTGACTTTATGTTCTTCACGGCCTTCATAAGAATTACGAGTCAATTTGGGCCAAACTCCTCTTACGCCTAAGATTCCATCCATAGAGAAAGTGATTAGCTGTTACATATGCCTACGTAGTTTTGAATGAGGTTGATAGTATCATTTTACTTCGGAGTTTTAATTATAAGTAAAACATATAAAACAGAATTACAACAGTTTGGCAGTTCCATAGTTCTGTAGGTGTTTCAACAATATGATTGCTATTATCTTTTGATTTTCACCTTGAAACTGAAATGCTTATCATGTTTAAAGCAGTAATTAAAGAATACACTGAAACTGATTTTCTGTTTTGCAATAACATAAATTAACAACTGAGACAACCTCTCTTTTATTTTCTATCCTAATTTGTGCTTTTACTGTGAAAGCTCATCTGCACAATCTGTATTGTTCTAAGTTAAAAAGCACATAACGTGTACTCTGTATGTGAAGAATTGCGTATATGTGTTGGCATTGGGCAATAGTTACTATCAGCTAACTGTTTCTTTCAACTCATAGGATTATGTGGGGAACAAGCGATTGGAGTTATCTGGCCAGTTAATCTCTCTTCTTTTTGAGGTACTATCTTGTTGAAATTAGTATACAACTAACTTCTGCAAGTATATGTTGCACATTTTTCATTGCATGAGTTATTCTTCTTTCTCTTTCAGGATCTTTTTAAGTCTATGACAACTGACATTAAGATGACGGCTGACAAATTGTTGGATAAGTCAGACAAGGCTAAAAATTTTGACTTCTCTCGTGTAAGTTCTTTTTAATATTTTTAATTAAACATGTGAGTGAAATCAAAGCGTAGTTTAAATCAAATCCAATCTCTCTGAAGCGATCCTAAAGTCTAGGGCTGATACCTCTTTTACAGTTCCTTTTGCTCAATTCTCTTTCCATGTCATTCCTCATTTATTTAGATTTGTCTGTCCAAGATGATCCTTAATTTATTTATTTATTCTTATCATGCATGGGATTTCCTCCCGTGTCTTGTATAAGTTGCTCGTCATAAATAACCCATAAGGTACTGTAAATTCAATTTTGTATCGTTGATTGTATTGTCATCCGATTACAACATGCACTACACATATACTTTTGTTGGATACCAGTATTGCGTGCCTCAGCATAGATGAAGTTGACAAAAACATATGGACACTGATTTAATTGCAAATCTCTGATCATATGATAGTCATGTTTTCTTGGGAAGCTCCAAAATTTATCATATTCATCAATATAAAATCTTTTAAATGCGGCTTGTTTTGTCACCTGATCTTATCATCTCTGGGTGTGTTCATAGATACTTGTTACTCGTGATAATATCTCCCCTGGTTTGGAAAGGACTCTCTCAACTGGTAATTTTGAGGTTAAAAGGTTCAGGATGCAGAAAAGTGGAGTGACACAGGTAGTTCATTGTTTCCCTTTCTAATGTTTCCTTTCTATCTGCAAATATTTCTTCTTATGGATTTTTTTCCAGGTGCTACAAAGGTTATCATTTATAAGTGCTTTGGGCCAAATGACAAGAGTCCAGCCACAGTTTGAGAAGTCCAGGAAAGTAAGTGGCCCTAGAGCTTTGCAGCCTAGCCAGGTAAGCTGCTATTCACTCGGGAACCTTCTTGATATATCATTCTGATATTGCATTGTTTTCTGGATAGAATATGATGATTTTGTTTGATCTCTGTAGCTTACCTAAAGGCTTTATTGTTGTTGTGCTCTTATGTTGAATTGACCTTTTATTCTAGATTTTAAAAAATTGTTTTCACTTTTGAACTTATTGTACCTTATTTTCTAAGTTCTTCTTTGATACAGTGGGGCATGCTTTGTCCATGTGATACTCCTGAAGGTGAAGCCTGTGGACTAGTAAAGAACCTGGCTTTGATGACTCATGTCACTACTGATGAAGAGGAAGCCCCCCTGATTTCTCTGGTATGTTTTATGTGTTTGATCTTTGATGTCACTGGATTATGTAATTTTTTAAAATAGAAAATTTCTATTCATCCTATAAATATAAATATTATTTATTATTATTATTATTCACTATAATTATTATTCTCCTTATAAACGCTGCCTCTAAACATTCTCTTTAATAATTATTATTCTCTCCCTATTTGGAACTTATTTCTTTTATATATGATTATTTTTGGGCATTTCTTTTTCTAGTTCAGATGTATTTTCGGAGATACATGTCCGAATTAACCTCAAAAATTTGGAGATGCATCTTCGAACTAAATTTTTGCAAAAGATGAGATTTGTTGCGTTCGGTGATGTATCTTCGAAAATAGGGGAACATTTTTTACTTTTCGCCAGAGGCCTGAGTGAAGGTGACAAAGTGTAAAGAGAAATTCCCGATTATCTACTGGGTTCGTAAAAAAGGGGTTTTAGATAGCCTTATCCAAAACAGAGTTGTTAAAAGCGGTTGTAGCGGCTGCTATAGCGGCGCTCCGTAGCGGAGCGGTGGCCTCCCGCGCGCTAACATGGGGGCGGTAGCGGAGATGGGGTAGCGGCCGCTATTCACGCTATCCCGGAGCGGGCGGTTCCCGGGCGGAGCGGATCCGGAGCTTATTATTTTAATTTATAATTTTTTTTTGACAAAATTACAATTTTACCTTTTTTTTATAAAATATTTTTTAAATTAGTTTTTCTTTTCATTACCGTATACCTTATGTGCCCTACTTCTTCTACTTCTCTTCATTTCCTACTTCTTCTACTTCTCTTCATTTCCTCACCGTTCCAGACTTCTCTCATCCTCATCGACTTCTCTCATCCTCACCGCTCCAGCTCCGTTTCCTACTTCTCTAACTCCGTTTAGCAAGGTACTTCTTCTTCTATTGAGTTAAAACAGTTTTGTTTCTACTGTCCTCTGCTTCTACAGTCTTCTATGTGTTCTGTTTCTACTATCTTCTATTGTGTTCTGTTTCTTCTTCTACTCTATTGAAATTGTTCTGTTTCTATTTTTTTTCTATTCTAGAAAAATATGGCAGCTTCTTCGTCGACACCATTAGTAGCGTCATGTGCTCCAACATTCAAACTAACCAATAGTAAGGACATAAGATGGAAATACAATCATTTGAAGAATTTGAATGATAGGAAGGTGACATGTGATTTTTGCAATTTAACCAGCAGTGGGGAAATAAGTAGAGCCAAAAGGCATTAATTAGCAATTACCGGTGATGTATTTTATGAGTGTTGTGAAATTAATTTAGTATACATGACATATGTTTTATAGATTATTATATAATTATTAGTATACAAAAAGTTGTCCCGCTATCCGGGATCCCGCTATTCCCACTTTTCCCATTCCTGGGGGTCGGCCGCTCCGCTCCGCTATCCGGGATTAACAACTCTGATCCAAGGCCAAACTCGTTGGGCCTAACCCAGGGCACATCTAGCGAAATTTGGAACTCTGGTGGCTTAGCTCATGTTTTCACAATCCTTTTATTTGGTTGCTAGTTTGTTTTCCTGGTTTGCTGCCGATTCCTCGCTGAACTTTCCCCATAGGTGTTTGGAAAATATTTCTCCCCATTGGCATCAGCCGTCGGTTTGGCAAGGGAAGTGCAGATTGATGGGACTTGATAGAAGTTTTTACCCCTTATATCTGAAGCTGGCTTATCAAGCTCCCTTGGCGTCAACCGTCGGTTTGGCAAGGAAAGTGCAGATCGATGGGACATGATAGAAGTTTTTACCCCTTATATTTGAAACTGGCTTATCAAGCTCCCTTCAGTGGGATTCTGGGATCATTTGACCTACCTTTCTCCCACTCTTTATTTTTCATTTCCTTCTATACACTTGTAACTTGGGCCAATCAATGGTTGCCAAAGCATGTTCTACAGGGGCATATCTCTTGGTGGATTTATTTCCATCAAACTTATGTTTCTTATAAAATATACCACTCAAAAGTCTAGGGGTTAAAGCGGGGTTGGATTTGACCGGCGCTTGTCATGCTTTTAAAGTAAAGATTTTTTATTCTTTGGCCAGTATAGAGCATTTATGCAGCTACGTTCTTTGTGCTTGCCAGGGCTAGTCAATAGTCATTGACTATCTTTTAGTAAGCTGAATTCTTGTTATTTATGTATTTGTCTAAATAGGATTGTGCTTCACTCTTTGATGCTCTTCCCTTGGTTATTATATATATGCGTGCGTGTGCATGTTTTTTTTTTTCATGTAACTAGTTATTGTGCTTCAATTTAACTTGTATTGTTCAAAAAAGATTTAAGATAGAACATGTTTCCACATGCGTTATTGTTTACTTTAGGTGTTTTACATTTTTTGTGTTATATTATTTCGATAACAGTGCTATAGTTTGGGTGTTGAAAACATGGAACATCTCTCTGGAGAAGAGCTTCATACACCCGATTCCTTTCTCGTCGTTTTTAATGGTTTGATCCTTGGCAAGCACAGGAGACCACGGGTATTGATATGCTTTTTATCATATACTATTTGTACTTATTCAAATATGCATTCATAATTATTTCATTTATCATAAACCTTAATATTTTATTGTGCTAGCGTTTTGCTACTGCAATGAGAAAGTTGCGGAGAGCTTGCCTAATTGGCGAGTTTGTGAGTATCTATGTCAATGAAAAACAGGTGAGTAGTTCTGTTGCAGTTTATTTTATTTTTTTCATTTTATTCTCACTGTTTTGTATTTATACCACTTTCTAAATTATTTCTTAATTCGTGGATGTTTCAGTTTTTATTTTCATATTTAAAAATATGCCAAGAATATACTATTTCACTCTAATTTCATTGCTGAGAGTGAAACTTTCAATATTACTGAATGAGTTTAAGTGTACAAGCTATAAGAAAAATAATAGACCAATTCTATTTAGTAGGTAAATGTTAAATACACTAATGCTGATTATTGCAAGTAGTATTCTCCTAATAATTACATATGCAATTTGACCCTGCATTTACAACAATTGCTGTCTATTTCCACTAGCTATGGATTAGCTCAAAATCTATACTTATTGTGATTCCTTCAACTATTGTAATGTTAGAAGGGAGTGAATTGAAACTGTTATTAACGGACAAAAACATGTTTTCAGTGTTGTGTTTACTTAGCTTCAGATGGTGGTAGAGTTTGCCGTCCTCTTGTCATTGCTGACAAAGGAATATCAAGAGTCAAAGATTATCATATGAAAGAGTTAAAGGTAATCTTATCATATGTTTTTATCTTGAAATAGAGAATGGAAGCTGTTTATGAGAATATTAACTCAAATGTGCTTTCAGGATGGAGTGACCACATTTCCTGACTTTTTACGTAGAGGCTTGATTGAGTATCTTGATGTCAATGAGGAAAACAATGCTATGGTGTGTTTTTCTAAAATTAAATCTAGCTTATTTTGTCTTTGAACTCTTCTTCTTGACAACCAGTGCCTCTTTATTATTTATTTATTTATTTAATTTTTTTTATAGATTGCTTTATATGAAGGAGGTGCAACATTAGAAACTACCCATATTGAGATTGAGCCTTTCACTATCTTAGGAGTTTGCGCAGGGCTAATTCCATACCCTCATCATAATCAATCTCCCAGAAACACTTATCAGGTTGTTCCTCCTTGCACCCCTTTGGTTTTAAGTTAGTAACTAAGATATTGCACTTGCAAGAATAGACAATGTTCATTTCCGTTCTTTAAATAGCTTTTGTTTTGTTCACTGTAGTGTGCTATGGGAAAGCAAGCTATGGGAAATATAGCATATAACCAGGCAAGTAAACAGTTTGTTGTTTATGCAGCTTAAACATTACTATCTTGAAACTTGATGAAAATATTATCCATAAATTTCTAGACAAATTTATTAAATTTAGACTAATTTTTTTAATGAGTCAATTTCTATAAGCTTTATTCTTTAGTGTGTACGGAATTAAATACAAACATATGTTTATGTCTGCGAATATTGTTTTTGAAATATACTGAATCATATGGTCTCTTTTCAAAATGATATGCAGCATTGATTTTTGTCGAGTTACTCCGCTTTTGAAGTGAGAACTTCTATGTTATTGTGCATTTTATTGCCTGGAATCCGAAGCTCTTAAATTTAATGCCCATAACAGTTTGTTATCTATGCCCCCTACTCCCCCATCACATTAGAACCTATTTGTGCTTGAAGGTTTGAAGTGATATATGTTGTATTGATTTTTATTTTGATTATTATGAAATTAGAATGGGTGAAGTTTGCACTGTATGCTAGTTCTGCGATTGTAGAGGTGTTGTAATCTCCGACACGGACATGCATTTATTCAGAAGTGTCGGTGCTACAAAGACTATTTTTTCTTCTTGCATTTCGTGTATAGAGTAACTATGCTGCTGCACTATGTTTTCTTTGTAGAGTATGTTTGTTCTATTAGAGATAAACTTCAAAATTCCATGCTTAGTGATGAAGTTTTAATTTGTTTTTTAGCTCCGACGGATGGACACCTTACTTTATCTACTGGTTTATCCTCAACAACCTTTGCTGACAACAAAATCAATTGAGCTGGTTAGTAATGCTTCCATTGTTTTATTTCTCAATGTGTCGAGAGTTCTTATTAATCGTTAGTCTTTTAGGTTGGATATGATAAGCTTGGAGCAGGTCAGAATGCCACTGTAGCTGTAATAAGCTATAGTGGTTATGATATTGAGGATGCAATTGTCATGAACAAGTCATCTCTTGACCGAGGCTTTGGTCGTTGTATAGTTATGAAAAGGTAATATACTATTTTATTTGGTGATTTCACTTCTCTGGTTGCGACATATTCCATTGATATGTTTTAAAGTAGCAATGTCAAGCTTGATAGTCTTGAATGTTTAGGTATGTTGCCGTTAGACAAAAGTATCAGAATGGCTCACAAGATCGAATATTAAGGCCCAATAAAGCTGCAGACCCAGGGGGAAATATGCAGGTGATATGCCTTGAGTTTGCGTAGTAATTAATTTTTAATTGATGTTACATAAGATGTATGGAATCAAAATTGAATATTTCAATACTTTTAAATGGAATGTGTATATAGGACTAATGTATTCTTACTACAATTAAATTAGTAATTCGTTTTTCCCTAACTCTTGAGATATTATCAGTGCTCTTGAAACCTGTAAGCAGCTGCCTCTGACTATGCAACAAAAAACCTTTCATTACTGTCTCAATCATTCCCGTGGTGACAACTTTACGTTGTGTTTACATTCTGATATTTACATTACTCCCCCTCAAGCTGGTAAATGGATATCAATCATTTCAAATTAGCTAGTAAGTTGGTTGAATCGCTCTGTGGGTAAACCCTTTATTAACATACCTGTCAGATGAGGCCCATTGGTACATAGGCGGTACTTATCAATCTCAATGTGTTTTGTGGGAGAGATGCTTATAATATGCGAACTTGCACATTGCTCTGAAGCCCTGCTTCTGCGCTTATTCGAGCAAGTGTACTTCGCATCTTACTCCTCCAAGCCACAAGGCTTACATACAAGAATGCACTATAGTTTGAAGTAGATCTTCTATTAACTTTCCAACCAATTTCTGATACCGACCCTTGTCAACTTTGACACTTTCCTGCTTGCAATTTAACTTTAACTGAAAGCTGTTTTCAAGCCAGCCTTCTAACTCAGACATTATTTTATGGTAGGAAATCATACTTTTCTATGTTAGGAAGTTCTCACTTTTTATAAGTTGGGAAGTAATTCTAACAGGGAAACAAACCTTTATGATTTTCGAGATTGCTTATAGTCTAGAATCCTTATTTCCTTTTTTATTTACCAGTTTCCAGATTTCCTTGTAAAGTTTTTTTTATAATTATTTTCCCCATTTCCTTGTTTATTCGCATATTCTGACTTTATTGCTGAGATTAAATACATTTTCTAATCCTTAAATCCGTTCTTGGGTAAGTAAATAATTCTCCCCCTTGTTTTCTTGCTTGCTCTAGATACTTGATGATGATGGAATTGCTGCTCCTGGAGAAATTATTAAGCCAAATGACGTTATGGTAAACAAGCAATCACCAATTGATACGCAGACTCAAGGATCTATAGCTAACTTGCCCGATAGGTTTGTTTTATTAACATTAAAATTTTACTGTGGTTAAGCTTGTGTTAAATAGATTTTTCTTCATGTTTTTCCTATATGTTTTCCTTATATGCAGTGCGTACCGCTCCAGTAATTCAAGTTTCAGTAAATGTCATGGAGGTGAAGTAGTTGATAGAGTAGTTCTTTGCAATGATAAGGATAGCAATATGTGTATCAAAGTTCTAGTCCGTCACACACGGAGGCCTGAGGTAAAGTTTTGTTCGGTTTATTGTGAGGTTCTGTTCTTGATTTGAAGCAGCTTGGTTGATTTCTCTGGCTGTATTTGTTTCCTTAGCTTGGTGATAAATTCAGTAGCAGACATGGGCAGAAAGGAGTTTGTGGAACAATTGTCCAGCAGGAAGACTTCCCATTTTCTGAGAAAGGCATTTGTCCAGATCTAATTATGAATCCTCATGGGTTTCCAAGGTAATTCATATCAATCTCACTATTTTTACGTTGAAACTTTATAGGAAACCCCCATTTTCTGTAAATAATTGAAATAATTTGTTTTTGATTACACCAATGCTCCTCTATTTTCTCAATGATATCATTCTAATTTTTTTTAAATATACGCTACGCCTAATTTTTAGCCTTTAAGGATACTTAATAGTTTTCCTCTAAACAAAACGATACTTCATTGGCCATTGGCGTTTTACTATAACCCATAGCCCAATAGTTGTGCAATATATATTGACACTAAAACGGAGCATGATTCTGAACTTCAATGTAATTTAGCGTTTTTTGTTTCTTCAATGAAACTTTGACAGTGCCAAAATGAGGGGGTGTTAATGTCAGATATGTATAACTTGTGTGAGAACATCGGCTAGGAGTTCACTGAGGCCAACTTTGATGCACTATCTTTTTAATTTGCTTACTAATAAACTTATTGAACATACCTAAAAGTGGGTGTCAGTGCTTTTTAAAAATGATATAGTTGTCGGATAATGAGGAATTAAATCGGAAGGTACAGATGTGAAGGAGTGTGTGCTACGCGGTAGAGTAATAGTGCTCAAGTGGTCTTTTAGTAGAATGGATGTAATTTCTTTTTTATGCTTAACATTAAAAAATCTATTTTTAAATTAATAAATGTAAGTACAATGTTACACATGTTCTGGATTTGAACTGATATTTCTTATGGCATCAGTCGAATGACAGTTGGAAAGATGATAGAGCTTCTTGGAGGAAAAGCAGGGGTTTCATGTGGTAAATTTCATTATGGCAGTGCTTTTGGTGAAGAAAGTGGTCATGCTGACAAGGTTGAAACCATAAGGTATCTGTGTTTCTCTCTGGTAAGGTTTTTTTTTTGGTTTATCTATTTAGTGTTCTCATCGTTTTCTTGCTTTGGCAGTGAAACTCTTGTGAAACACGGCTTCAACTACAGTGGCAAAGACTTCATTTATTCAGGTTCTCATTTCACTTAAGAATTCTCGATTGCAGTTGCAAATAAAAGTATTTTTTCAATGAAGATTGCAGTTGCAAATAAAAGTATTTTTTCAATGAAGAGTATTATGTTATAAATGATAGATATTTTGTTTAGAGTGGTTGTGGTAGTACCTAATATTGCAGAAGCTTTACGTTAGGATTCATAGGAGTGTCATTAGGCATAGCATTGATCAAGGTTGTCTTCTCTTGAATTTCCGTTGTACGCTTACTTTAGGAAATTACTTCTAGACATTTTGGTTTAAAATGTTGATATAATTTGTTTTAATTTAATTGGGCATGCCTATGGTGTTCAATGTGTTACAACAATGTTGTCAATGTACACAATGTAGTCATACTCACTCCTTACCTTAGCGAACTATTGAATCGAAATGCTAAATCTACCCTACTAAGCCGTAGGGAATTGCTTGAGCCATATATAGATTTTCTTAGATGAAAAACTTGTCTAGAAACGACATGCTCTGTGCAACAAATCTAGGAGGTTGCTCCATATCAAATCTTGCTTGAGATTACCATGGGTGAATGCATTTTGTGGAAAAGGTGTCACCATAATACAATTCAAAAACCTGGGATAACCTTTAGCAACTAGATGAGGCTTGGGGCGGTCATCAAGATTCACTCTAACTTGGAAGATATGCCAACGTCCTATTACTGTCTTCCTTTGGAGGAAGGGAAACATGTTTCTAATGTTCCACACCATTAAGTGCACAACTTTGTAAAGCTAACGCGGGCATTAATTGGTAATCTTTATTATACTAGAATCATAATTGTTAAAAGTCCCATATCGGACAATATATGGTTTCAACATGTCTTTATAAGTGGGAGCAATCCTCACCCTACAAGTCGGTTTTATAGGGTTGAGTTAGGCCCAATCTCATTTCTTAACATAGTATCAATTATCAAGTGCCTCGTTTTGGATGGGCCACCTGCTATAAGGTTTCTGCTATCGAGCCGCCCACCATTTATTTTCATACTCAGATGTCCAGCGTGAGGGGGTGAGTTAAGAGTCCCACATCGGACAATATAGGACCTGATCATGTCTTTATAACTGGGGCAGTCCTCACCCTACAAGCCAGTTTTGTATGATTGAGTTAGGTCCAACCACGTTTCTTAACACTAATCAAATCAGAGGTTTTTTTGGTGGTTTGCTTATATGTGATTTTAACCTAATCCATGAGTTTTGAGAGGTTTGTGAAGCACAATTGCATTGATTAATTGTCATTCTCTTATTTTCCGTTGACTATTAAATTTTTAAGTGATACTTCAGCAGTATGGTATTCCTCTTTGTATTTATCAATTTAAGAGGTGTTATGGTTCATCTATTTTTTTAGGTATTACGGGTTGCCCATTACAAGCTTATATTTTTATGGGGCCAATATACTATCAGAAGTTAAAACATATGGTGAGTTTGAAATCATTTTATTAAGAATGAAGTTAGTCTTATGTTTCTTAATGTTTCACAGTAAATGTATGGATCATTTTTGACAAATAGTCCTTTTGCACTTAAAATCCATTAATGTGTTGAATTATTGCTGTTAGTATAGTGATCTGGTATTTTATTACTATTAATACGATGATATTCTAATATCCCTTAGGGAAGTTTATTATTCATCGTAGTGGTAACTTACCTTATATTCATACCAATAAACTCACCAGCCAAAATTTTGTTGATTATCAGGTGCTCGATAAGATGCATGCTCGTGGTAGTGGCCCTCGTACCCTGCTAACTAGACAGCCTACAGAAGGAAGAGCTAGAAATGGAGGTGTTCAATTTATGCTTTTGATGTGTTTTTGAATTTATTGCATGTTGGTATAAAATAGTTTCTGCTATTTGTTAATTTCTATATTTAAATGGTATTTATGGTCAAGGTCTTATACTTCTATTTTACTCGCTGTTGATGTTTTTTTTATGGTAACTAGCCATTAAGAGGTGACTTGTTGGAAGTATTATTTGAGCCGATAATGATTGGCTAATTATTGAGTTTAACGTCCCTTTTTCCGTATATTTTTAGGTCTACGAGTAGGAGAAATGGAACGTGATTGCTTAATTGCGTATGGTGCTAGTATGTTGATTTTTGAGCGACTCATGTTATCAAGTGATCCTTATGAAGTTCAGGTGTGTAGAAAGTGTGGGCTGTTAGGATATTACAACCATAAGTTGAAAACTGGTGTTTGTTCATCATGTAAGAATGGAGAACAGATTTCTACCATGAAGCTACCATATGCATGCAAACTCTTGATTCAGGTAATGTGTTGAGTCCTAGATATATACTAGTTACTATACCTGATGTATGTATGTTAATCAATTTAGTCTGTATTTCAAAATTTCAGGAACTCCAATCGATGAATATCGTCCCACGCTTAAAACTAGCAGATGCCTAAATTAACAGAGTGCATGCACCTCTCCAGTTAATACAATCTCCTTCGATGTTAGAAGCCCTCTAAGCAATTTTGTTTACCATTTATAAACAATTTTGTACGGTTATTTTTACTTGATGCTGCACATTGTAAAAAGATAAGTCATTTTTATTTATATAGTTTCATATTTATGTTCAAATTGAATTTCACGATTGGTGAAAGTGATACAATTAAGTGTTAACGGCAAATAGGTACCAAACAGAGTAATAAGAAGATTCTGTCTAAATTTATTGTAAGCTTCAATTAAGTTATAATGTTTTTTGAACTTCATTTTATCCATTTAGATTGAAATCTTAGAGCTGCTTTTATCCCTCAATTACACTTTTAGAAAAACTGAATCCGTCACACATTCACCATTTTAGAAGGATAAAAAAACACATTCACCATTTTAGAAGGATAAAAAATAGGAGTACGCATTTATTTTGATGCATTGTTCTGGAAATGTAAAAAAAATGTTTTTTCTTTAGCTTTTCAGAATAGTTAAATCGAATGGTTCCTTCCATGGTTTATGGTGGGAGAGAAGTAGCTCTCTTGAAATTATGGTGTCTTGATCTTAGTGTGGGAATATGTGAACTAACATGAATTTATTTGAGTTTTCAAAGTATTTTTGAATACTTGTGCATTTTACGCATTAATTTTTAGGAATTTCTTAAAATATCCCTTATAAAATATTCAATGTAATTTTTAAAAAAGCTCTTTAGTTTTCAAAGATGCATTTTCTGACGTATCTTTTTGACGAACGTTAGTTAATTTCAACGATACATCTCCGTAAATGTATGCAAACATGATTACAACTTACTTTTCAATGATTCTAACATTAACAAATGTAAAATGTTAGATTTGACCATATATGAATATAACTCATATTCATATAGTGAATTTCTTAATCCACCCCATGTTCTTCTTTGTCATCTCTGCGAAATTTTAGGGATATTGAAAATAAACTTCTGGTTAGCACCCAATTCAATGAAATTCAGTTTGGGTGCAAATCGGAGATTTACTTATGACATGCTACAGAAAACATTTCTCGTACATTGATTGATGAACTTATATTGCGCCAGGACTTTCCCCCTCCACATAATAGAAATATTTTCAAAAACTCTCTCAAAACCCTGCTCACTAATATCAATTTTTCTCGCAAACAATGAATACAAATCATCAAGCAACAACTAAATTTCAATCAATCAACCAACAAACAACTCTCAATCAAGTAAGTGATTTACACATTTTTAGAGTTTATGTAAAATCGATTGAAACTAGTGAGATAGGGCTTGAAATGTGTTGTTTTTTGTAGTTTACATCATTAGGAGTCATTATAATACTATTTGTAAACTCTTTTTGATGATCAATTTGTGTATTTTGAGGCATTTGAGAGTTTGGGTTGGTGGTTTTCTCTGTTCTGGGTAACTGGAAATTTTTCCGATTTCAGGGAATGAACAAAATCGAAAATAAATTTTCGGTATTTGTCTACATAATTTTTTTTCTTCCATTTTTTCCTCTGAGTCGAGTCATATGCTAACATTTCGGTCTTGCTTCTACAAGAGATATGTCTGAGCGAGACAATCGTTTGAGGCATGACCAAGTTACACAACATGCTTATTTACGGAGAGAGAGGAGTCAAGCCACACAGCCTCCGAGGACTTAGGCTGCGTCGACATCCAAACAGGTTATGTCTGAGGCACAACCTGCTCCTTCTGATTCTACTCCTTCTACTTCTTCATCCCGTAGCACACGAGAGTCTCCAGTTCATCCCTCCTCGCCTCCGTTATACCGTAGACGCACATCCTCACTATCCTCACCACCACAGATTTTTGAGATGGGATCTACATTTTCTACACAGGCGGAATCGTTTGAGGTGAGACCTGATCCTACACCTCATACACTCTAATACATCAGGTACTAGTAGCGGGGCCAATATTGGCACTGGCGGCGGAGGCGACATCGACGACACCAGAGGTCCCCCAGATCTTTGGAGGGAGGGGGCCTTCTGACTTATCTGTGCTCACGCATTATCTCACCCATGTGGCTAGACATTTATGGGATGAAGAGGTACAAAATTTACATTTATGTTTCATTTATTAATTATGTTATATTATGAATAATATTATGAATTCTAAGAGTGTGTTTTTTCTTACAGGATCATGATACACTAAAGGTCATCAACCATAAGAGGAAGATTAGTAAGCTAACTCATCCTATCGAGTCATGGTTTGATGATATGGTGTTGACTACAGGGTTGAGAGACTTGACCCTCTGTGAATATAACATGGTTAACTAGGGGATGGTCAACTCTTTTGTAGAGAGGTGGCACGAGGAGACGTCTTTGTTTCATCTACTACACAGGGAGATGACGATCACACTCGATGATGTCGCTTGTCTGCTTTACCTTTCGATCAGTGGTCGGTTTTTGGATCATGGGAAGGTGGAGAAAGACGAGGCGATTGAGATGTCGGTTGAGATGATGTGGGTTACCGTGGAGGAGGCCCTGCATGAGGTTGATAAGACACGTGGCAGCCACGTGAGGCATAGCTGGATGAAGAGTGTTTTTGATGACGAGGTTGCGCGTGCTACTGCTGCTGATGGCTATCCCTAGCAGGTTACACTTCACATGGGGAATTCCATGAGAGCATACCTCTTGTATCTTGTTAGGACCCAAATATTTGTGGACACCAATGCCACCTACACCGACGTCATGTACCTTAGACTCTTAACTGATTTAGAGCAGGTCAGTGGGTGGAACTAGGGGGTTGCTTGCTTGGTTTACTTGTATACCAAGTTGACGGAGGCGGCTAGGTGGAAGACGGGACAGATCACCGGCAGTCAGACTCTTTTGAGGTGTAAATGATTTCTCTTACTTTCGTTTTTTAATTTTTTTGATTTTGAACCTAACTGATATAATTTTGATATTTCAGGGATGGATCCTGCAACACTTCCCACAGATTTCAGGATGGTCATTTGCTGATGGTTATACCGAGCAAATGCCTCGTGCATGTGCATATGAGCCGCTCAGAGGCAACCAGGCGACACTTGTGTATCGGGTTTACCTGGACCAGATTGTGCATGAGGACATCCACTTCAGTGCCTACACCGACCACCGCGAGACGATAACTTTTGATGAGGTTTCTCTATTTACAGGTTGGTTGGCCTGCGGTACTCGAAAGACTGCTGCCTACATGCCCGAGCGAGTGATGTGTCAGTTCGGGTATACTTAGACGATTCATCGGCATCCTGCTTTATCTGCTCCTCCGACAGTAAAGAGGAGGGAGATGTATGAGATTTTTGCTGATCTTGAGAGTCATCTCGTCCCTAGGGAGGCCAGGAGTACCATGGTTCCAGACGATTGAAGTTACACGTTTGGTTACATGATGTGGTACTTCAGGATTTCTTATCCGTACTTGATATGGGAGGCTCCATGGGACCTACCCAGGCCGCTCATCAGGAGATCCTGGAGGAGGAGGAGGAGACGAGGGATCATGCCGAGGACGTGCTACCTGGGTTCCGCCGGAGCTTGCTAGGGATGACATCGACAGAGAGCTGTTTTCTAACGGATCCGATGTCAGAGGCGTTTTGGAGGCCATCATAGAGGAGGCTTGGGGTGTCCCGGTCTACAGGAGGCAGCGGAGGAACGCCTCGAGGGTGACAGGTTGGCTCCGCCATACGTAATAGTTTATTTTGGTTGTATTTTGACTTTGTTTTTTTTAATTTCGTATTGTACTGGATGTGTTTTATGAATACTATTATTATAAAATTTATTTTGGATCACATTTTTTGCTTTAACTTGATTAAAAAATTGTATGATTTTAATTTGAATAACAATTGTAAATTCAAAAGATATTGCTTATCGTTAGGTTTTCCTTCTAACTGTCATACACAACACTAGAAGTGTATTTCCGATAGTAAACCGTAAGTAAATTTCTGGTTTTACTCAGAAATTTCAGAAAATGGTGCGTACCAGAAATAAATTTCTTGTTTCGTTAAGGGTATTTTGGGTTTTTCATAGGGTTCGCCCACCCCTTATGGAGTGGGTTAAGAAATTCACTTCATATATGGTTGAAGCCACACTTTCTTCGTGTTGTACATCCTTTTTAGCCTCAAAGCCATTAGGAAAGTCCTCCATCAATACAACGAATCCTAGGAAACACATCATGAGCATGATCGCCCCTAACCTGCTCCTCCTCTAGAATCTCCCGATGAGTTGTTTAGGTGGTTTCTTGTACCAAATATGGATGTGACACTTGGAAGAACAACCAAATGTAATCGTCTACATAGCTCCAGTTGTTTGCTGTTATTTAACTATGTGCCTCATCTAGTTCCAGATGATTAGCATGAATGACATCCATTTCTTTGTGTTTCACGAAGGGGGAGTAGACACAACTGGATATCTTGGAATGTATTACTTGTATCCAAATAGATTTATGACACACTCAAGCAAATGAGAAGTGTCAAATGCGACCCACAAGTTAACCATATCGAGTATAAGACAATGTCATTAAATGGAGTTGTCACACGGTGATCGATATATGTATAGAAATGTATATCCTCAAAGATCAAGCAGTCAATGTACATCATGAATGACTCTGTCATCTGATTCCCTCTGAATGAGTCGAATGCAGAAGCACACGACTAATCTTCCGTATAAGTTAGATCAAGTGACCATCCGAAGATGCGTGGGAAGTGTTGTTGGATTCAGGCTTGGAAAAGCAAGAATAATTAGTTAGTAACAACGTTGTAAAAATTAACAAAATGACACACAATCAATAAAAGACCAAGTAATATTACCATCAAAAGTGTGATACTCCTGGTCACTTGCTTCATCTTTCTCATACAACGTTAGGATAACTTAGAGTACAAGTATAAAAAACAAGTGTCCCCTTGTTATACTCATAGATCCGCTCAAAATCCTCAAAGCACCACATGTATATGATAACAGGTACGCGACATCGTCCAGTGTAATAGACATCTCACTATGTGGTAGATGGAAGAATGACGTCTCCCCATGTCATCTCTCTAGAAAAGCATTAATCATACCATGATCAACTATAATATAACTAGTCTAACTCAAATCTTTCAACCATGATAGTTGCAACATATCCTGAAACCATTGCTCATTGGGCTTTTCCAATCGACTTATCTTTCGCATATGATTGATGATTTTTAACGGATCATGTTCCCGCATACATGGTTTAACAAGAATGTTTCAAACACACAGACACACACACACACACATATTTTTAAATGAATAGTTCCAACCAACTTTTACCTCTCTGTCCCAAATATGTCTGGCAACATGGTCCAGGTAAAGAGGCAGTAGTGATAAGTCGGATGACCCTCCTCCAAAACTCTGAGGTATCGTAGGTGCGACCTCATTTGTCTAAGCATTAATCATACCATGATCAACTATAGTATAACCAGTCTGGCTCAAATCTTTCAACCCTGATAGTTGCAACACATCTTGAAACCATTGCTCATTGGGCTTTTCCAATTGACTTATCTTTCGCATATGATTAATGATTTTTAGCGGATCACATTCTTACATACAGTGTTTAACAAGAATGATTCAAACAAACACACACATTTTTAAATGAATAGTTTTAAACAATTTTTACCTCTCTGTCCCATATATGTCTGGCAACATGGTCCAGGTAAAGTGGCAGTAGTGATAAGTCAGACGTCCCTCCTTCAAAACTCTGAGGTGTCACAGGTGCGACCTCATTTCTCTAAGCATGGAACTAGGATGCCTCTCCCGTCTCAGGTACCGCCTATGACTATGAGTATTGTACCTCATGTATAGCCTGGGACAAAGATATATATCCTACTTTAGGTGCTTCCTAGGACTGGGATTGGGAGACCTCATGTGTGGCATGAGACTGTGACACATCTCTTGCCTTAGGTACCTACATAAGAGAACTCATGCATCTACGTGAATATGGAGGTTGGATGGCATGAATAGGACAACCTCGCTTGTTGCGGGAGGATGAAGAAGAAGGTGGAGAGACATGAACCCCAGAGCCAGATACCGCCTACGTAACAACCTTTTCAAAGGTAGAAAAAGCCTAAGATGCTTGACTCTTTTCCCTTTAAATTGAAGCATGTTGTGCAACATTATTGTGTCTCAACCTGGATTATTTGTCAGCCATAACTTATGTAAAAGGACAAAACAAATGTAATGACTCTTGTTCAAATAAAGGAAAAAATGCAGGGAGACTTATTATGGAGATGTATATCCGGTTTTTATGTAAACATTAGAAATTTTGGAGATGCATCATGGAAATTCCTGCAACCTCATTCACCGTCAATGGCAGATTGCAGGGTTTGAGGACCTCAAAATATGTTATTGATTGTGAAAACAACCTAACTAAAACGTTCTACCATAGTTTTAAACTATCAAACAATTAAAATATTTCAATTCTCTAACCTAAAACCCAAGTTCTAAACTAATTTACATTAACTTTAAAAAGTTAAAAAAAAAAAAAAATTTGCAAATTTTCTCCAAAACTTGATTCTTGATGAAGCCTAGATATTGATGTTTGATGAAGCTTGATTGTTGTTTGATAAATATTGATGAAGTTTCGCAAAATGGGGGCTTAAGAGTGTTTTAAGAAAATGGATTTTGAAATGAGTATCTGAAACGATGGTGTGTATTTTATATAACATCGTCCGGAGATACATCTACGTAAGGATTCGGAGATGTATTTCTAGAATAATTTTGTGTGATATTTGGTCTTATAGAAACGCATACACTGGATTTGGGGTACTTCAGGAGATGTAACTACAAAAGCTTTATGTAAATGCATCTTTAGATAATTCTTTCCACTGCTTTAGGGTCTTATTCATCAATTTGTATATTTTTGGTGCGTATGGAGATGCATCTTTGGAATCTGACGGAATTACTATATTTTCGCGTAGTGAGATTGAAAAACATAAGGTGCATTAAGAAATTCTCAACTTTTTTCATCAATAGTGGCACACCTGTCACACCCCAGAATTTGCCTCACTTTCTGTTTTATTTTTCATCTGGTCATATTGAGCATAACCGTTAGCCCTAATTCAATTGCATGCATACATGCATTATCTTTATGGTGGATCAAAATTGAGTGGTGAAATTGACGGACAATTTGATGGTTTCTCATTGTGGAAGTCTAGTTACCGGGCCATTATTTTCATTTGTGATTAAGGTTTTGCATGAGATGCAACGTTAGATATTTCATGATTGAAGATGGGAATTTAAATATGAGCAAGTAGATGCAAACGTTAAGGCTGATTTCATACGTGGAAGAACATTCGTGCAAAAGTTGACAAAGCCATAATCAAATTTTCTCATTTGTATTTTACAATGGAATTTTTCTTTGAAGTAATGTTTGGATTTTGAATTCAATTTCTAAAAGAAATTATCAAGTTTAAGCGTACTTGGAACCAAATTTGTATTTGAAATTGATTCATTTCCTTTTAAGATTCAAGTCTTGAAACTAACATGACTTCACTGGGTGCATATGTGAAGCAATCCCAATGCAAATAAGTTCTAAGGGAATTGGAAGATGTTGTAATATTACTACAAGCCCAATGATATTGTTCAGATCAAATTACATTTTGAGCTATGTTAAAAGAAAGGATGAATACAGTACCAAATAATTCGAATGTATCCTCAAATTCCATTTGGATTAATTGGTTCTATTACAACAAGTCAGCTTTTAAAATAAAAGAAGCTTTTAAAATAAAAGAAAGAAGCTTTTGAAGTATTAAGGGAAGCCCATGGCCTAATACAAAGAATACAAGATAATCAAAATTCTTTCCATTTTGCCAAGGATGCCACGGTTTTGCTTGCTGTTTGCATGATTAATGTATCCGTCTCCTCCCTCACCCCGGCTTCCATTCTTCCTCCATTCTGGCCGGCTGCAGCAGCAGGATCTGCATCATTGTATGGTGCAAACTCTGGTGGAAGTCTTAACGTTGTATCACCCAAAGAATTGCATGGTGGTAATATACCTGGCAGGGACTCAAGAAAAGACAAATTCAGTTCGCATGTTTCAAGTTTCATTACACAATTACAGCAAGAATCCAAGGGTTTTGAATGCAATTTATGATCAGCAATGCAAACATTCATTCAATACTTTTTCACCAAAGCAATTCAAAGACAGAGGAAGAAAAATCAGGTGGACTGTACATGCTAGAATTTCGAATCAAATGTACTCACTTGTGAGAAACTGGATGTGACTTGCACTTTTATCAAACTCAGTATAGAATTCTGCCCACCATGCCATTTTTAGTTCCTGCATTCATCGAAATATCAACTCAAAATCAGCAGCGAATTCTGGACTAAAGCCATACATTTCGAACCAAAAATACACCACAGATGCCATTCAAACCTGGCGCATTTATTTGCAATACATTCAGGAAGGTGTATCCTTGCATATTGTCAAGTCCAGCATCGTCTTAACTTGTTATCCCTACTCCTTCTCTGAGTGTTCTGTTTATCGACCTATCCAAAACAGATGAGAACTAATGCTAAAACTCAGTTCATAATGCAAACCAAAATCAGCATAGAGATAATTCAAAGAGGTCACAATTAAGTAGTATGCAAAGGTTGGTTATACAGTAGTTATGAATAAATGAGCAGGCAAAATGGGATGTGAAGTTATCATGGACAGCATGTTAGCAGTTTATTTCATGGCACACAAGATTTCAAAATTTTAAGTATAAGTCTTGTTAAAAAGCTTCAAGTGCAAGAAAACAATACATTTTGTTAATAAAACAGAACATTTTGGCTTGTGTTTCTGCACATAAAAGCAAGTTAGGGGGCCCACCTTATCAGATTTTACCACAGTATAAAAACTCAGAATTTCCAGCCTGTATCTTTGTTTTGTCCTATGGACAGCTCACTTCTACACTTCACAAAATAATATGCTAGCATTTTACCCAGCCCTTTTTTACTGTTACATCAGTTAAACTTTTTGAGAAAGAAACAAAACAGTACATCACAGTTTGTTTTGAATTCTTTTCCACTACCTGCTGCACCAAGATGCCCTCCCTCCACTCTAACCAACTCTGCAGAAATTCCACCCTAACCTAGGCCCAACCCTACACTCTATAAAAACAGACCTGGTTTCTCTCATTGGGCAGCCACTCTTAGCCTAGCAAAACTCTGCAGAAATTCCTCCCTAAAACACCTTTCACTCAAAGCTCTCAACCCTAATTTCTCCTTCAAATTTCACACTGAAATTTGAAGTAGAAAGAGCTAAACCACTCATACCAGTTCAGTCCAGGAAGTAAAGGAGAAGAAGGCTTACCGAACCCAGCCACTAATATTTTCTTTCGGGTAACATAGCTGCACCGTTTTCTCTGCATCATAGCCTTGAGTTTTAACTTGCCCTTATACATGCTTAATTTCTGCTATTCTGCATCATTTTCATGATTAACTTTTAGTTTCTTCCAGCATACAAACTAAATGCAAAACAGATATTTAAGGTTTTCTTGATATTACCTGATGCGTTTTCTGCCAGTTTGATTATTCCGTGTTCGAAATCCGTGGTGATACCGATGAGAAACTCAAGGAGAGGCTGATGTTGCATCAGTACTCCACCGAGTAGAGGTATTCTGCCGATTTCGTATACCCTGCACCATTCTTCATAAAATAAGTATGGATTCATAAGAGCATAAACTAAGTGTAAAAGAAAAACGAATATTCGAAGTTTTCGTCTGTTACCTGGTGTGTCTTGGCCAGTTCGATGTTTGCTCTCTAAGCTTGCTGTTTACACCAATGAAAAGCTCAAGGAGAAACTGATGTTGAATCAGTACTCCATAGAGTCGAGGTGTTACGTCAATCTCGTATTCACACCACTGCCCTTTCGTTTCCTTGCAAAGCAGAAAAAGGATATTTATGTTTAGAAAGGTAATGGTTCAGGAACTGAAAATCATAAAAACATATATCCAAATCTCACCGATTGAATACTCGGAAATGATCCATAAACGACCACGAGCGCCTTGTTCGTTGATGTCGTGAAGGAGATCCGGATTCGGAAATGATTCGACTCTTTTCCAGCAATATTTGAAACTTAAGTTCTTTGTTCTGATTCGGAAGAACCCTTGATCGGACCGATTGGGGAGATTGTCTGTGAAAACTGTTCTGAAACTGGGAATCGTGGGAGGACTCTTGATCACAACCTTGCCGCCATCTCATCCTTCAACATTTCTCCCTGCGGCCTCTATCACGTTTACAATCCCTCTCAACCTCCATCGCTGAAACCTCTTTCATTGTCACTCTCTGTATATACCACCTTCACCAACATTTCAATAACTATCTTCCCCTCCGCCTACCTTCATAAACGATCCTCCCTCTTCATCACAGAACCGCCGGTTTCTAACCTCCATCCCTTTACAATACTCTCTCAACACAGTAAATCTCACCCATAACACCTATCGGTCAACCTCCTCCACCCAAACTTCATCTCTCACTCACCGTAAACCACCCACTGTCAAATTCCTCTTTCTCCCCATTCCCGTCAAACCCCAGTTCTCACATTACTCCTAACTACTCTTCAAACCTTCAACAACTCACCGGAACCACCATCTCCGCTGCTTCTCACACCAAGCCAACTTTTCCTCTTCTTCACTGTAAACAAAACAACCTTCTGCTCACCTTCAACCACGCCGTAACTCCCTCCGTCTCTTAACCCACCTCAGCCTCAAACATACTCTCTCTTCATCTCCGTCTCTCATCGCTAAACAAAGCCACCGCCTTCGCCGACCCTTGTTCTCGGAATCTCCGGATAAGCCATGGCTGTTCGTGTTTTTGTCTCTTCGTAAGGAAGAATGAATTGATTTGGGAATTAGGGTCCCAAACCCAGTTACCCGGTCTGTTCTTTGGTGAGGGCTTGGATCCGGGTTGAACCGGTCCGGCCCAGTGATCCAACCGGTTCTCTCTTGAACCCATGCATATTTTATGTTTATATTCATTTTATTTCTTTTTTTTTTTTTTTTTAAAAAAAAACACAAAAATTCTAATTGATTTTTATTGTCCTTTTTTTATTTATTTAAATACACCCTCATATTATATTTAAATCACTTTACTTCACATATTAATTTAATCTGATTATTTAAATTACTAAATTTCATTTTTTAACAAATTTACATGAGTAAGTTAATTGTTCCTCGATCTATATTAATTTTTATATGTCTGAATGGTCCGTTATAAATTCTCTCTTCCTCGCTTGCTTATCCATAATCGTACACTTATCCGAATCAATCAAACCTCGCATCTTGGTCCATATCCGAATCGAACTTTCTTGGGTCGAATGGTAGGGAATAGACATCTGTCGATTCTCTCGAGATTTAATCAAGAATAAGTCATCTGACTTATATTGATTGATCATAACCCGCTTAAAACACTTTCATAATTAAAGTTTCAAACCTCGATCCAACGTCGAGTGACTTTTCAAAAATTTCTTTTCTCAAATAAACAAGGGTCGAATGGTAGGGAATAGACATCTGTCGATTCTCTCGAGATTTAATCAAGAATAAGTCATCTGACTTGTATTGATGAATCATAACCCGACAAAAATACTTTAAAGATATCTCATTTTTTTTAAGAAAAGGATTAAATGAGGGAGTCAAGGTATCTACCTTTTCTCGCTCTAAGTGTGCGAGTCCCAAGTATCTACTTTAGACATACAAACACTTGTGTCCTATAAAATCAATTCAAACTCATTCAAATATTTTTCTGTGCCCTTGCACATCACTTTCTTCTAAAATCAAATCAACAAACACTCTTTTCATTTTCAAGAAGAACTACGGAGTTTTGACTTTTCCATTGCACGAGGGAATACGTAGGCACAAGGTTTTGAAACCGTGGCAAACTCAAAATAATATAAAAACAAAACCCTTCTTCCTTCTCCTTCTCGATCATTACTTATAAGATAGCAATTAGCATTAGCACTTGAAAACACACATGAACTAAACGGGTCCTATCGAGTACGATGGATGTGAGGGGTGCTAATACCTTCCCCTTGCATAACTGACTCCCGAATCCATCTCTTGGTCTCGTAGACTATCTTATCCTTCGCTCGTGGGTTTTACTCGATGTTTTCCCATTCCTTTTGGAATAAATAAATACTCGATGGCGACTTCATTGTACCGAGAAATTTGTAAATTTTTCGAGGCGCTACAACACCCTTGTCAAAAATTCTAAATGTTCCTGAAATACAGAAGAATATTATTGGATGCATCAAAAACTCAGGAAAAATCTGGAACTATATTTGCGTAACATTGCCCGTGCTACAAAAGCCAAAAATTAAATATGCACCTTAGAAATTAAATATTTTTTTAGAGGATATTCCGAAGATGTACATTGGAAATTAAATTCTATCTCAGAGGACATTCCTAAGATATATTTTTGAATACACCATGTTTCGTTTAGTAAAATCAGACTGTATATGAAAATGTAGTTTCAAATAAATCATTGTAAGCATTTTTTTAAATGAGGTGCATTTGGAAATGCGTTTCGGATTCACCCATAATTGTTTAAACGTAACTTGTTATAGATACATAAGTTGTTGTGAAAAAAAATATTAGCACACTGAAGTATACATTAAAATGTATAAAAATGTATATATTTTACCTAATTAATATCAATCTATCATTACATGTAAAACATGTGTGATCACCTAAATACACGGTTACATAAAAAGTAAAATGAATCAAAACATGTGCCTCCATTTCGCTCCGTCCTCTCTCTAAAAGGGGCCTAGGGCTGGTTCCGGCTGCCATGAACAGTGGGTCTCATTCTCACAGGGCGGACGGATAACAAGAGGCGCGTAGGAAAGTGTTTCATCGTTGGGTTCCAAGGTGGGATTGCTACTCAGAGGAGTGGAAACAACAAGCGCAAGATAATCTGGTATCCTCTATTTTCTTTTCTGAAATTCACGACAACACAACAACTAAAGATATCTTCGATTTGTTCAAGTGCATCAGGAAGGTGGTGGAAGTTGCTATTTCGCCAAGAAGGAATAAGTTCGGGAAGAAATTCGGCTTTACAACATTAAGAAAAGTTCATTGTGGTGGAGAGATATCTTGTCTACTGGTAGTTTTGCTGTAAGGGACTTGGAGTGGTTTTTAGGTGAAATTTCCTGCAGGTTAGGTGATGGTCGAAAGGCACTCTTTTGGAAAACAAACTGGATCGGTGGAGTTCCTCTCAAGACGACATTTCCAATCCTTTTCGAGTTGGCAACAAACAAAACAACTACGGTATCGGAGATGGGCGCTTTTGTGAATGATGTTTGGCGTTGGGATTTTTCGTTGTTGGATGACTCTTTTTCTTATGATGCAGGGGTGGAATTGGCAGAAATTAATACTGTGCTGGCGGATATAATTGTGAGGAGGGAGTATCGGGATGAATTCGTGTGGTTTCCCTATGGGGTAACTCTTTATACAGTAAGTACTGGATACTTGGAATATAAAAAACACGTAGGCATCCACGTTGTGAATTCTGCGGAGCATACAACCTTGAAACTTATATGGAAAACCTGAGATCCTTCGAAAGTTCAAGTCTTTGGATGGAAATGTGTTAAAAACAAAGTTGCAACAAGAGACAAATTAGCTAGAAGGGGGTGATTTGTTAGCTCCAGATACAACAGGTTGTGTTTTTTGCAATGCGAATGAAGAAACTTTGTTGCACTTGCTACTGTTATGTCCCTTTGCAAAGTTTGTTTGGGATGCTGTCATGAAATGGGTTGGTTTTTCTGCCATACTCGCTCTCAATCAAAGCCTCAAAGTATGATGAAAGATATTTACCTGTTTACGGGTTTATCTGAAAGAAGGAAACCCTAAAATCACAAACAGTAGCTTTGGAAAACAAAAGAGAAAAAAGGAGAAGCCCTTGTAACTGTCGGAATCTCGTCGTTAATGTGCAACCACCACCACCACAAATAAAGCCCAGATCGCCACTGGAATCACAACGCGCACGTTCACAATCAGGAAAAAAAGCATTGATGGAGGTGCTAGGGTTTGAAGGAGTAACATACAGAGAGAAATCAAATCAAATCTGAAGCATAACCAAAATGTTGTTAAAAATGAGTAATATGAATCTGATGTGACTTACAGGGCATTGAAAATCATGGATACCATGGATACAGAATATTGGTACGGTTAGTAGGAAAGAGCCTATTGATACAACAAAAATGCATCCAAATGAATAATCACAAAAAAGGTCAGAAATCAAATAAACCACATCAAGTAAATTCAAATGATGTGGGTGTATTTTGACCCGGTGACGATGGTGATGTTTGTCGGAACAACATCTAGGATTTAGACAAGAGAGGTGGTTGTTACCTATGGATAGGTTGTTTTTCCAGACGAGAGGGAGTGAGAAATCAGAGAGAGAGAAAGAGGCGCCATTAGGGTTTGAGTGTGTTGAAGAAGATGAAGAGGTAAGGAGACCAGAAAGAGAGTGAAATCCTTTATTTTAGGAGAGAGAAAAAGTGAGAATGTTGTATTGTGGAATGATTATTACCCAAAAACATTTCCCTCCATTATCATTTGAAAAAACATTGGGACACTTGCCAATAAGAATGTCTTCTATAGTTGATTGTCCGTTAGATAATGACACCTGTCCGAAGGCTAAGTCTAAAATTGTTCCATAACTCATTTTCTCTCTCATCACCTCCTAACCCTAATCCGACGCCGAAAATCAAATTACATCGCTCGCTGAAAATCTCTCCATACCCTAAATCCGTCTGGCGACAAGCAAATCCTATTTGTAATCGAAATTTTCAAACACCGTTCGCCGGAACATGGAAGTAGTAGTTGAAGTCCCTCCTGCTGGCGATAATCATGTTCACCAACCTGCTTTTCACGAGGAAAACCGTTACCTACCCGTATCTGAAAACTGTCACCTAACCAAGCGTGATCTACCCGCTTTCCGTGAAAAGATATCGGCATATCGTTTTGTTCTCTGGTAACTTTCCATCAAGTATTTTCTAGCAATAGTCATCTTCATTACCTTTTACATTCACGAGGAGACATGGATATCTAAGGTAGAAAATTGAACTAATGTCATGGCTCTTCTAATTATTATCTGGGTATTCCACTCAATGTACAGACCATGAGTGGAATACCCAGATTATAATTAGAAAAGCCATGACATTAGTTCCATTTTCTACCTTATATCCATGTCTCTCGTAAAAAAATAAGCGACTATTACGAAAATATTTAATGGAAAGTCCCGTATATGAGATATCTTTTTCACGGAAGCATCTCCTCGTGAATGTAAAAGGTAATGAAGGCGACTATTACGAGAAAATATTTAATGGAAAGTCCCCAGGGCATAACGATATGCAGATATCTTTTTTCACGGAAAGCGGGTAGATCACGCTTGGGTAGGTGACGGTTTTCAGATACGGGTACGTGACGGTTTTCCTCGTCAACAGCGGGTTGGTGGACATGATTATCGCCAGCAGGAGGGACTTCAACTACTACTTTCATGTTCCGATGGGCGAAGTGTTCGAAAATTCCGATTGCAAATAGGATTTGTTTTCGCCAAACGGATTTAGGGTATTGAGAGCTTTTCAGCGAGCGGTGTAATTTGATTGTCGGGGTTAGGATTTGGAGGTGATGAGAGAGAAAAAAGAGTTATGAAGCGATTTTAGACTTAGCCTTCGGACAGGTGTCATCATCTAACGGAATCTATCAATCAACTACCTAACCAATATCGGAAGATCCTTATGCACTTCCAATATTACCCTTTTTTCAAATTATACTTTGTACTAACATTTGTCTTTTTGATAATTCAATATATCCCATTTTCTAGCCAATAGAATACATTTCCAATATTACCCTTTCTTCAAATTATACTTTGTACTAACATTTGTCTTTTTGATAATTCAATATATCCCATTTTCTAGCCAATAGAATACATGGATTGCGATTGTGATTTTATCTTCTTGGACGGAAAGGCGCTCTCTTGTACTAACGATGGCTTTCTTTAGTTATCTGGGCTTCCGTCGTGGGGCGATGTTAACTAACATTCGACAAATATTTATTAACCAACAGGTTAAATTTTATTTTTTGTTTAGATTTGGTAATTTAGCGTATTCATTTGAGCTTTTTGTTTTCGGTATGTATGAAGGACCTTCTTTAGCTGCGACTTGGATCCTTGGATTGGTCATCATCTTTGTTCTTCTGAAGCTCACGACGCCGCTGGTGGATATGTCGGAGCAGAGATATGGATGGACGAGGAGACGCGACTATGGTATATCCTGGGATGGTGGTGATGGTATGTGGGATGGCAGTGATGGTATGCCAACTCATTTTCAATTAAAGAGTTTCTTAGCAAAGATTTCTAAATTCATAAGTCGTGTGTTTAAGAGTAACTTGATTTTTTATTTTCCCTTTCTATTTTGGTTAGTGTTGCTTGCAATGGTTAAATCTAATTTTATCTGTTAGACTAATGCAATGAACAAAACTACTATAAGTATTTATGTCACGAGATATGTCTAATTAAGCTCTTCCAATCTCTCCCTTGTTCCTGTTTATCTAGTGCGGGACTAATATGAAAATGATGGATACCAAAGTTGAGTGAATATTAGATAGCACATGGACCTTTATGTATCGATTCTGACTTGAATATATTATTATGATAATGCTGTTGATATTTGCTCGCATCCATTTGAATTGAAATGGTGTGAACGTTGTGTGTGGTTTGTTTGTTTAGGGTTTTGCGGATGAGGTCGTGTGCTTACTATCCCAGATATGGGTTTGGGTTTGGGGCTTTTGGAGTGTTCCCTTTACTATTGAAGAAAAGGTGTGTTTTGTTTGATGACGGTGGAAGAAGCATGTATTAAGTTCTTGTAGTTTTGCATTTTATCATAGATAGCAATATACAATGTTGACAAAGTTCGCCACAACAACAGCTCCTTGCTCGTGTACATGCACAAGGAAATATCGGCAATTCACAAGTGTATGGAGATATGGATCCAAAACGATTACGGGGATTAGATAAAGGATGTTTGGATGTGAAAGACAGTCAGCCAATTGCAAACGATGGATAATCAGGTTCTCGTCCAATTTAATCCACTTCACAAGGCCTTAAGTACAATGGGCATCTGTGGAGGATTTTGTCATGATATAACTAAGAGCTTGTGGAAAAATAGTGGACTTGTACGGGTCTTCCTAATACAGGCATGCTGAGTCAGACAGAAGACAACATCGGCTTTCCGGAAGACAACAGCAAAATAATTCATCTGTAAGTATATTTTTTGTTGTATGACTTTTGTGCATGTATGACTTTTGTGCATTAATGCAGCCTTTCCATTTAAAATCTTAGACTGTTTTGAAGTATTACGGGTTGCCCATTACAAGCATATATTTTTATGGGGCCAATATACTATCAGAAATTAAAACATATGGTGAGTTTGAAATCATTTTACTAAGATTGAAGTTAGTTTTATGTTTCTTTATGTTTCACAGTCAAGGTATGATCATTTTAAAAATACTCAATCCTTTTGCACTTGATGTCCATTAGTGTGGTGAAATATTGCTGTTAGTATAGTGATCTACATGAAAGTGAAAATATTTATTGTATTAATTATTAATACGATGGTATTCTAATATTGCTTAGGGTAGTTTATTATTCATTGTAGTGGTAACTTACCTTGTATTCATACTTCCAATAAACTCACCAGCAAAACTTCTGTTGACAATCAGGTGCTCGATAAGATACACGCTCGTGGTAGTGGCCCTCGTGTCCTGCTAACTCGACAGCCTACAGAGGGAAGATCTAGAAATGGAGGTGTTCAATTTAAGCTTTTGATGTGTTTTTGAATTTATACATGTTGGTATTAAATAGTTTCTGCTATTTTGTTAATTTCTATATTTAAATGATATTTATGGTCAAGGTCTTATACTTCTACTTTGCTTAATTTTTGAGTTTAACATAACTTTTTCCCTTTATTTTTAGGTCAACGAGTAGGAGAAATGGAACGTGATTGCTTAATTGCGTATGGTGCTAGTATGTTGATTTTTGAGCGACTCATGTTATCGAGTGATCCTTATGAAGTTCAGGTGTGTAGAAAGTGTGGGTTGTTAGGATATTACAACCATAAGTTGAAAACTGGTGTTTGTTCATCTTGTAAGAATGGAGAACAAATTTCTACCATCAAGCTACCATATGCATGCAAACTCTTGATTCAGGTAATATGTTGAATCCTAGATAGATATATACTTCTTACTATACCTGATGTATGTATGTATGTTAATGAATTTAGTCTGTATTTCAAAATTTCAGGAACTCCAATCAGTGAATATTGTTCCACGCTTAAAACTAGGAGATGCTTGAATGCATGCAGCTCTCCTGTGAATACGAAGCTTTTTTTTAATCCTCTTCTATGTTAGAAGCCCTCCAAGCAATATATTTGACCATTTAGAAACAATTTTGTACGGTTATTAGTTGATGCTGCACATTGTAAAGAGAAGGGAAATTTTTGGTTGCTATTTGTGTTTCTGGGCAAATGTCTAACCATTTGATTTGTTTAGAAAAGCACATGTTTTTTGCCGCGCTTCTTAATCGGGTTTTGGTGATTCCGAGTTCGAAAGCTGATTATCAATATGATAGAGTTATTGACATTGATCACATAAACAAATGCTTAGGGAAAAAAGTTGCTATTTCTTTTGATGAATTTGCTAATGCTAAGAAGGATCACTTGCACATTGATAAGTTTCTTTGTTATTTCGCTTTGCCTGAACCTTGTTACTTGGATGATGAAAAGTTGAAGAAATTGAGTGGTTTGGGTTTGTCTATGAGTAAACGTAAGGCGGTTTGGGAGGATGAGGATACTCGGAAGCCAAAGAAGAAGACTGTTCAAGATATTATGGCTAAGTTTTCTTATGAGGATGATGTTATGGCGGTTGGGGATGTGTTTTATGCTGATGTGGAGCATGAATGGGTTATGCAACCGGGTGGACCGATTGCTCATAAATGCAAGACGCTGATTGAACCTAGTCGGCTTATTGTTCTTACTGCTCAGCGTTTTATTCAGACATTCTTGGGAAGGAACTTTATTGCATTGCATTTTCGGAGGCATGGTTTTTTGAAATTCTGGTGAGAACTTTATTCCTTTTCTCTTTTACTCTTTCATAAGATTATGGCCTGTATAATTGATATCTTGAATTTGATGTGTTAGAGCAAACTCTTACCTGCTTCTGCATTTATTTTGGAAAATGAATTGAATTCAAATTCCATGTAATCAGAGATTCCTTGCATTTATGTAGCCAGCAGCCCATAGTTGTTGGATCGAGATCAACTCTGATTTTAAGTTTAATGAATTAACTATAAAAGCAAACTTGAAATTGAAGTGGTCCACTCTTGATCCAACACTTTTGAGCTGCTGTCTGCTTGAACTGTCGAATTTCTAACTGCAGGATCCAAATTGAATGAATTCCTAACTGCTATCTTGTTACCTTACTTCTCCATTTTCATGTTTACAGTAATGCTAAAAAACCAGGTTGCTTTTACCCCATTCCTCAAGCAGCAGATTGCCTCTCAAGGGTGGTTGAGAGGCCGATGCACCCATCATATATCTTTCTACTGATGCAGCTGCAAGTGAAACTGACCTGCTTAAGTCACTGGTTGTGCTGAATGGCAAGCCTGTTCCACTTGTAATTCGACCAGCTCGGAACATAGCAGAAAAATGGGATGCTTTGTTATACAGGCATCATATTGAAGGAGATTCACAAGTAAGATGACAGCACTTTCTCATTTTTTTTCATGTGGTTTATACTTGAATAGTGTAACTGACCTAAATTAACCATTGATATCTGATCAATTAAGATTACAATTTACAGATGAAAATTGGTAACTTGGTACTTTAACGATAAAGCTTTTACCATATCTTAGAGTGGAGTCGGATTCATTGTAATGTGTAATCTCTCACCATTAAAATTTGTCGAAACTAATTTGATATATATTGCTCTCATTTTGAATGGTGGGAGAGATTACAAATTACTCTCTCATGTATAAACCAAATACGAGAGGATCCATTCCCGTGTCTATTCTAGGTAGTCTTATCTTGTATTTTACAAAAGACTAATTTCTTGACTCAAGCTCCTAATCTTGTGCTTAGGCCCTTCTGTTACAATTTACAAAATATGTAAAAAAAACTAAAACTGTCAAGATGACTACTACCCATATCTGTTGATCATGCCCCCTCCCCCCATTTACGGTTGCATTTACATTCTCGCCCTGTCATGGTGCTATAAACGTTTTACTCAGGAAAATGAAACTTTAAGATCTGTAGCTCCTAAGGTATTCAATTTTGTTGTCTTTAGTTGTCTGACTTGTCATGCAGTTGGTTTGGCTTCAGTATGTAAATAGGTTTAAGAATCCTGCCAAATTCAGGTTTTTTTGTAGTCACCAAAAAAATTTGCAGACTCGTAATGACAGGATAATGTTCATATTGAACTAAAAACAGTTCCGCACTTTTGTATGAACATATAATTGTACTACTCTAATTTCCACTTCTTATTTTCCGTCTCTCTCGTGCTTTTGCTCTTCTCTGTTAAGATTGTTCTATTTTTAAAGAACAATGCTTAATTGTATTAGAACAATTTATCATAAAAGTTAAGTGGCCAAATTTTAAATCACTTCTTCACATATATCTAATTCTCTTTTGTCAGTTTTCACCCATATGATATCTGTCGAACTACTAGTTGCTATTTTCTGCTAAACTATATGTGGGAAATATCAAAACCACTCTCTTTCAATTTATTTTGGCAATGTTCATTATGAATATTTTCACATTGAAGGTGGAAGCTATGCTGGACAAGACTATTTGTGCCATGTCTAGCGTGTTCATCGGAGCACCTGGTTCTACTTTCACTGAAGACATCTTGCGGCTGAGAAAGGACTGGGGATCAGCATCACAATGTGATGAGTACCTTTGCCAAGGTGAAGAGCCAAATTTTGTTGCGGAAATTGAATGAAGATTGAAGATAATGACAGTTTCCTTGGTCTGAGGCTCAGGACCCGACGCAATTGTCCATTCTACCATAGGTTTGAGTGTGTTTGCTCATTTGAGCAGTCATGTATGATAATAGAATTAGCAATTTTATTGATGAGTTTTGCTTGTTATACATAATTCTTTTCTAACAGAGACTGTAGTTTGAAATGGAACCTACCCATATAGCTTTCAATTGGTTTCTCAAAGATGGTGGTTGTACGTGAATGCAGAGGTTTGAAACATCCACATGGTGTTGGAAGACAGAGGTTCAATCAACAATTATAGTATTGTTGTGGTTAAAAAGAGGTTGATGATTATGACTTATTTTCTCCAATAATAGTGACATAAGAATAAAAAATATCCTACATATTTTTGTAAGATCAATTTTAATATAAAACAGTGTTTACAGAAATTTTAACAAAAGAAAATAGAAAAAGGAAAAATAAAAAAATATATATAAAGATTAAAAGGCAAATAAAAATTTTTTGAGACTAAAATTAAAAAAGTGATATACACACATAAACTAAAATACTTACATATTTAAATATATTTTTTGAGAATGTAGAGCATCATAGCCACACTTAAACCCTTATAAAGCTTAATGCATTTTTGAGAAGAGAAATGCTTCTTTTGAGAAACAAACTTTTGATAGGACACACAACACTAGACCAAACTAAAAATATGCTAATAAAAGAAATAAAGAAAAAATATGCTAATAATTATGACATGTTTTAGTCCCACAAAATAATTATGCACGGAATTTTAGTCTATTTTATTAAATTAGTTTGTATGTTTAATGATTATTTTATAGATATGTTTAGAACATTTCCTTGAAGAAAAAAATTTAATTTTTAAATCGAGATTTTTATTATTTTCATCAATAATTTTTGAAATTTAAAATTTTTTAAATTTTGATAAAGAAATATTTTATAGTATTTTAAAGACGTATGAGAAAAATTACAATTTTTTTTAAAACTTAAACTTTTTAAAATTTAAAAAAATGACAAGAACTAAATCTGCATAAAAAAGTTTATAAAAACTAAAATATATCATTTTTTTAGTAGAGACTAAAATAAAATTTAAAATATTTATATGAACAACAAATATATTTAACCGTATAAGAACTAAAGAAAAAGTAAGTTTAATGATACTTTCCCTTTTATAAACTTTAATTGTATTTAACTACTAAATTTTATATATTTTAACTTTTATTGTAAATCTAATTTTAAAATAAAACAACCACAACAATATTAATTGAGTCTTATTCTATTAGGTGGAATCGGTTACAAGGATCAATTTTTGTCATAATATTCTTTAAAGTACCATATTTTTATTCAATTTATTAATTTCAAGATTTTTGTCATAATATTCTTTAAAGTACCGTATTTTTATTCAATTTATTAATTTCAAGATGTTTTATAATAACTTCTCTCACGGTTTTTTAGGTCTTTTTTTCTCGAATAGTTTGTCTTCATTTTAAATGGTCTATTTTCCTTACTACACAAGTCTTCTCTCTACATGCTCAAACCACTCAGATTTATATTGTCGAGCCTTACCACACATCCACTGCAATATTCTTAATCACTCAACATTTTGTCTCGTTCAAAATCGTTGATCTTATTGCTATTCTATTAAACTTTCCCTTTAACTTTAATAGTACCTTTGCATCACATAAAATACTTGATGCCTTTCTCCATTTCAACCGTCCAATTTGAATAATTTGAATTCTATGGTATACATCCCCTTCTATTTTCCTATTATGTATTATGCACCCAAAATATTTAAATTGTGATACATCCGAGTAAGTTGGTGTCTCCCTAAAAATGAGTCAAAAAATGTCTATGCAAAAACTTGTAACAAAACTAGTAATCAAAAAATAGACTTTTCATATTTAATCACATCTTTGGTGTTCAAATCGTATAGCTTGCAAATTTCTGCAATGGTGTCTCTACTAAGGCCATCATTTCCATCTTCTTGACGAACAAGCTTCTCAAGCTCTTCTGATGGACTCAATATCTAATTGATACATCATTTAAAAATTAAAAAAACATATATTAGCAAGTAGAGAATGAATTCCAGCACATAAAATAGCATTATTATAACTACTTTGGTTACTCTTGGCAAAAAGAGAAATGATAACATCATATTCATCAAGAATTGGATTGTTAGATAAAGGAGACAAAATTGTGGATCTGATTCTTACTTATCAGTTTCATATTACCCCATGGATGAGCAAGAATCAAGTCCGACAATAAACAATAAACTTGTAGATAGTCTGTTCACCAAAATACTAAGATATGGGGATTTGTAGTTTTCTGCATGCGTGTGAAAATCATTTACATGGTTAATAAACTTGTAGCTCAATTAGCATCCCCATTCTAAGACTTACGGTGATGATGATGATGACCTAGAGGGTTTGATTACCCTTTCAAAAAAGAGTAAATCAATCACTAGTATTGTCTAGCTAGTTTGATCCTTAAAATTAACCAAATTCCAAAATGATTTCTAAAGCTGAAAATTACTTATCACATTAGTCCTTTCAGATTCTAAACTCCTAAGGGACTGATGTTATCGAGAGATTTCAAGGACCAAATTGCCCAACACCTAAAGCGATTAACTAAAAAGATGGATGATTGCACATCTAATACATGCACCCAAATAACTAGTATGGTGACATATCGCAAATTACATGATTTTAAATTGGTCTGCAGCAAGTTAAAAAATCTGTAAATTAACAATGAATGAATGGGCCAAATGCTTTAGAAAAAGTGTTTTTACTTATGCATGACATGATTCAAATTGAGTAAATGAAGGTGGAGCAGTATAAATTCTCTAATCCAGAATATAATCGATGCATATTTTCACTCTATTTCAATTAATAATAGAGAAGAATATGTACACTTACGCAATGTGGTTCATCTGAGGTAAGGCTTTCACTTTTAGAGTCGTTATGCTCGGTTCCCTTCTTATCAGTGAAAGTAATTGAAGAGTTGGAGCTATTTGAGACTAGTTGAAACAGTTTCTCACTTCCCTGGGAATTGAAGATAAAAACCAAGCAGATTCTTATGCAAATTTCAAGATAAAAGGAGTCCAAACAATATATTAAAAACTTAATACAAAAAATGACATCATCCTAATGTAAGGCCAACATCAAACAAACTTTTCTCCATAACAGATTGATAACACAATCCAAAAACTGTGTAATTTAATTTCGACAAATTTTAACTATGTTTATTTAGCATTTTTAATTCTTTGATTTCCAGTACCACCGCCCTAAATTTAAAGGCATATATAAGTAAGTAAGTTATCTGGATTTACAAATAAACATCTTGTGAAGATTAAGAGAACACTAATAAACATTCAATATAGAGCAAGAATCCATCATTATCTCAAGGAATATCCTGCATTCTTCAACAGATTAGAAAGTTGATACATGCAAAAGGAAAGTCTATGGTAGAGGTCACAAAAACAGACTAACACGAGTAAGAGGAGAGGGAAAATAATGAAGAGCAAGTGCCAGGTAAATTTATCTATGGTACAGACCTGAAGGGCTCTCCAATGCGAGTACGATCGGTATAAAATCCAGAAGAATGCAACATTGGGCAAAGGTAAAATCTGTAATGTAAAATTAATGGGCATTAATATCTACTGAAGCAAAGAATGATTAAGCATTGGACTAAAGAGCAAACCCACAATCCTGAAAATCTTCGGAAAAAGCCATAATATGTACGAGTAATTAATATACATAAAACACATACTTACACTAAGTGCAGAGGACAAAGGGATCAATGAAACTGAACCATAAAAGAATTTTCTGTGTACAATTGTGCCCCTGTCGACAGATAATAGCTCATATCGTAAGAAATAAATATCAGCACTTTAAGTTTAAATCACAAACTGCAGTACCACATTTCAGCTAAACGACACAAACAAATTGGTTCCGACTCAGTCAATGTGAGGAAAAAGGGAAGTATTACCTCATAGCAATATGCCTTAGTCTACGAAGAACAAGTTGAGCATTCACACTGAAAAAAAAAAAAAAAGACACAACTACCATGAGATAAAAACTAAAAAAGCAAAAATCAATAACAAATTTAGTCTAGCATCCGCATTATATTCCAATACGTGTCATTCAACAAAATCTACAAGTACATAAAAATAAACCTGATTCTCAGAAAAAGAAGATAGCTACCACTGTTACATTCAAAATGTGATATTAACCAAGGAAAAACAACTAAGTGGAGCCTCAAAAGATCAAAAAACAGACTGAATCATATATCTCATTTCAAAAAACTTACGGTTCCAGTTCCATATCAAACATCAAAGAAGTGAACAAGAACAGAATAACAATATAAAACCTAATGATTGATTGAGTAAAACCATGATCATTCGAATTGATCAACCGGTCCACAAATAAACACATTAAAAACCCTAATGCAAGAGTAAAATTGTTTACAGCAAAACGAAAAATTCAAACAGAAGAACACACATTACGATTAAACACCAACCTCGACGGGTAAACAATTTCGACACCAGTAACTTCCTTCGAAATCGTCTTCAGAAAAATCTCCGATGGCTTCACCCTCGACAAAAGCCACAGCCCCAACCTACAAAGACTCAATCACATTTCAACATCAAGAACAGTAATTCCACCAAAAAAAACTCGAAAATTAAGCACAAAAAAAAGAGGATTACTGACCCGTGAATCTTCTTCTTCAAAGATCCATCAGGAGCTCTTTCGAGAGTAACCCAGCCATTGTTCATCTGTAACAAGATCACACACAACAATGTCAAGAAAACGAGATACAAACATTAGAGAAATGGATAAAGAAACGGAAAGAACGAGACCTTATCAGCGACGTAATCGGTACAGATTTCAGCTTTGGCATTGAATGATTTATCGGCAGCGTTAACATTGTTCCACAATTCTTTGAAGGAGGAAGGGGATGGAGAGGAAGGTGATGAAGAAGTAGGAGGGAGAGAGTGATCAATGGATCTGGAGAAGCACCAGTTTCTGGCGCGAATGGGGAAGACGATCAATTTGGCTCTCATGGGGAAGAAGAAAAGCCAGAAAATCGGCAGGAAACAAAGGCGTAAGAAATTCTGCAGGAAACAAAGGCGTAAGAACTTAACAAAAAATCTAAACTTTTTCAGTTTAATTTCGCTTTCAGAAGTGGCTATGAATTTCACTTTCCAAGCACTGTCAAACTATTAAAATTTCATAGTGTCACAATTCACAGTTCGACAAGTTCACGCCTCTAAAATCAACACTACTTACAAAGTTGTTAAGGAAAAAGTATACTACGAATTCTGAACACGTTACTATACTATATAGTACTAATTGGAACCATTAATAACAAATTGAAACCAATACAAGTACCAACATAGTGAGTGAAGCTACTCCGGAAGGTGCAATCACTTGATTGATCAAAGAGCTTCAAGAATGGGGAGGTGGAGTTGGATTACCGCGACGGAGATCTTCGATCAGGTGAGAGAGCTCTTTGCGAGAGGATTCTCTGCCAAACATGAATCCGTACCTAAAATCAGAATCAAGAATTCTATTCAAATTAGGTTTGTGGAGGAATATTACGAAGTGAGGAGTGAGAAATAGTTACCAGAAAGAAATGGCGGAGAAGACGCCGGCGGTGGCGACGGTTTGAACCAGGGTGATCCTCTTCTCCATTCACTCTTATTACGGGAGAATTTCCGGTTCTGTCTATGTTCTCCGTGTCATCCAATACCGACGATGACCTAATGTTGGACTTTCAGCACTGAAGGGCCCAGCTTCTTTACTTTCAGCACTTCATAAATCAAAGCACACATGAAGTGCATAACGACTATAAAGGGAGATTAAGGTTGAGTCTCAATTCAAATTTGATTAAAAAAATCCAAAAACATTGTAAGTTTAAAGGGTAATTTCAGCTTTTTAGAGAAGGAAAAGGATAAACGGTAACCGATCTGCTCGGCTATCATGCTATTTATCCTACAGTGGCCACTATAGTGTTCTGTACCACCAAGGTTCTTCCTATAGGGGTCGGCCTCTGCTCCGCTGTTGTGGGATAGCCCTGCTATTGACTATTCTGGTTAGTCATCAAATTTCAAGTCTTTAATTTGGCAAAAATTCAGTTGCATTTCACAATAGTTTCCTAGTCCTAAGAAATTTCTTCTCTACCCATCCAACAAGGATAATAAAAGATTATAATGATCAGTATTTTAATCAACTATACTTAATCACTCATCATATTGAATTTCAAACCAGAAACTTAGATTCACTAATTTGGCTTTTTTTTATGAGAAGCATCGCTAATTTAACTTAAATACAACCAAAAGAGCAAACATTTTTTAATGGCAAATGTTTGTTGTTATTTCGTTAGCGGGGAAATCGAACAAACACCTCCTTATCAATCCAAACCCTATGTTCTTCACCCAAACAATACAATTGACACATACAGAGCATACATTTAATCATACATGCTAGCAAACTATTAAAAAATATAAAAACATATTACATTTGTATGTTGGTTATGCGGTGAAGAAAATTGGTTTTGAGTGCATTGATTCTATAAAATTGATTCTGGTTAGGAGTGAGTTATTTATGTTCGAATAACTTTATACAAAATTAAGTTCAATGGTACATTTCAATGTAAAAATCATGTTAAACACAAAAGCTACAAATTCTAGCTTCAACTAGGATCAATTATGGAGGCAGAATCAATTATACTTAAGGAGAACCAAACAACTCAAAATACACCTAGAATTGCTTCTCGCTCTACCAAAAGCTAAACAAAACAAACACATAATAGTATTTCAATACCAATTAATTGGAATTTAAGCAATTACGCTATACCTCGAGATAGTGAGGACTAAAGAGATGAGAAAAGGAGCAAAGAACGTCGAAAGGCAGAAAGGTTGGATGAGTGTCAAACCTAGGAAAGTAAAATGTTAAGCCTCCAAATTCACCAACTCGACTACAACAGAACAAAATACACTCACATAGAAGCAATATATACAAATAGTTCAGAGTTCAGACTATAAATCTAAGACGAAAATCGGCATGAAAAAAAGCCAGAAAATCTGCAGGAAACAAAGGCGTAAGAAAATTGAACTGTAAAAATATAAAATGATATCTAGCTAGATTGCAATGCAGTAGAAATATTAAGAATAATAGGAAAAGCGGTGAGGAGGAAGAGTGAGATTAAGCTACCTTTGATTCCAGAAACGGCGCCAATGAGAAGAATGAATTCAACTGCGGAAATCCAGAAGTTGAGATGCGAAGCGGAAATCGATCGGAGAGAGAATTGCGAATGCGGAAGACAATTAGGGTTTCGTTTTACCGGAGAGGAGATATATGGGTTTTTGTTTTCATAAAAAAGAAAAAGAATTGAAAATCGATCGAAGTAGTAACAACAAACCACGCTTTTTGCTATGGATTTTTTTGTAACTTGGAATTTGAAATCTTTTTAATCAAAATAACTCACATTTAAAATTTTATTATGGACAATTTTTCATTCCTTATTAATTCATTTGTATTTATTATATTATTTATACGACTCCTATAAATAAGACAAATAAATAATTAGACCGATGAAATAATACATAATTATTCTATTTTTTTATATTCTCTTTATTTTTATTTTTATATTTTATAATACGTTATCAGTACAAAACTATATCAAATTTTTAAAATACAAAAATTAAAGAATTAACTATGTGCGATAATATCAATTTATTATTGTATTCTTTTTATTTTTTATAACTCGTGGTAAGTTTCTATACTATAATTTATTAAATTATCAATGATCTTGAAGGATTACAAATAATGAGTTTGCTATATAGTTCTTGAAAAACTTACTAAGCATCCTTGAATCATAGCAAAAAATAATAATTTGTCCGGAAGAACGTACTAAGCATTCCCAAAAGATTAGCAAATTAATATATTATTATAAATCAAGTATCTTTGAAAGGGATAACAAATTAATAATTTATTATAGAATTCCTGAAGAATTTATTAAGTATCCACAGAGGATAAAAAATAATAAATTTGTATTATTCCTGAATAACATACGAAGCATCCTCGAAGGATCGAACAATATTGTAAATATTATAATTTTATTAATAAAATATTTGTGATTCAGTTCCTGAAGAATTGCATAAAAAAATTGTAATTGAGTTTATGAAGAACTTCAAAAATTAAAAAAATATATTGTTGAGTTCTTGAAGATTTTTTTTAATCGAAATTCAATAACTAATAAAAAAATATTTTTGATAATATTTAGAATTTAATAGTGATTTCATTCTCTCCGATACAATAATTTAATTTAATTGATAATTTAATTTAGATTTTTGTTTTCATAAAGAATGTTAAGATTTTATGACATATATAAGTAGAAGGAAAAAAAGATTTATTAAGATTGACAAATACTTGTTTAAAAACTGAAGATTATTAATTTGTGATTATTATCAAAATTTACACATATTTCATTTATAGAATTATAGATGTCAAAATTGTAATTAAATTATATGTCATGTATTTTTAAAAATATATTTTATATAAACAACTTTATTATTTACTTAGATTGAAACAATGTAATCATATGTATTATGGTAAATCAGAAGTTTACAAATCACATTTAAGTATATTATTGGCAAAATTGGTTGAGTCGTCTCGAATGTATTATGATGCAAGAATTAGTTTTGAAGAACCAGAATTTTCTTCAATTCAAAAAAAGTGTGTGTTTCTAAAGAAAAAATTGAGAAATTGAGTTTTTATGACATTAATTGTTGCATCGACTAAAAATCATGCATATGGCGATTCACAACCAGAAGTTTGTGATATTATTTTTTCAACTAATTAGACTAAAATCTTGTTTTCTAGATTTTTTAGAAATTCCTTAATTAGTATCACATATATTATTATTAAAATTGATATTAAACATCATGTAATATATGTTCATAAAAAATAGACTTGAAGATTCATTCTTTAGACGTCTAAAGTTAATTATATGGTTGATACTTATAAAATCATAAATTTCTAAATTATATATTTGAAGCACCCAAAGTATGATATTAAGAAATATATTTGCATCAAGCCAACACCTTGTGATACATTTATCCTTCCTTGATGTAATGTATTTTAGGTTATAACCTGATACTTCTCGTCTAAGTGAACTTTGGGATGTGCTGTGTACTTTTCAATTGCTCCAATATAACACACTAAGACGAGTCCTAAAAGAATATTGGAAAAATATTTGATATGAATCCCAGTTTTGAGGATATAATTTGATAAAATGATCAAATATTGATTGCACCATGTAGGCTGATTATCACTTGATAAATTAATTTTCTCAATATTAGAGGGAGGGAATACGCCGGTGAAATCATGAACAAGAAGTCCAAACGAATAATTTTAGATCTTGATCCTCGTACAAATCAATATGAACTAGAAGTTCAAAAGATTATTCATTTGCAAATTTTATACAACCAATTATAGCGGTCAATACTACAATCGAAGTGGATTTTCCAATTGGATTATTATAGTGCAAATGAATTGAAACCGTGCATGAAGCATGGTAGGAATGTTGGTTCCAATATTAATAATCCTTTACCACGCAAATAAGCTAAAATTAAAGATGACCCAAGTGAGGATATGAAAATTCTAAGAATATTTTGATATAAATTATTTTTAGTTCCAGAAGAACTAACCATGGGTACCTGAAAATTATAAAATAAAGAGATCTCGATAAATTATGTCATAAATAGAATATGATGGAACCAAAATAAAGTCAATATTGACAATATCTTTGGATGAAATATAGCGCTAGATATGATATATGATAACAAGGGCCGTGAATTAAATTTTATCAAAGATTGTAGGCAAAGTGATAGTTGGCCAAAATGAACATATCCAAATGAAGAAGAATTAAACTCACTTCACAAAAGACTCGTTTTTGGACATGTAGTGCAAACACCTCGAGTGTGAAACCAATTGGATATAAATGATTTTTTTGTGAAAAAAGCAAAATAAGAATATAAAGCTTGATTTATGGCTCAATGATTTTCACAATGATCTAAGATTGACTTTGATGAATCACCACATGTAGTGGATTCAATTAGATTTCAAATTTTAATTAGCCTTGTAACACATGAAGGGCTTAATTTGAACATGATGAATGTTGTGACATCTTATTTATACGACTCACTTGATAATGACATTTACTGAAATTCACTAAAGGGTTTAATATCTCAAATATAGGTAATTTTGGATCTCGAGAAAGCTACTCCATCAAATTGAATAGTTCTCTCAATGAATTTTTGTTAAGGGAAATATATACAAATAAATACGTATGTCATTGTATTTTTATGAAAAAGGTCTAGAAAATCATTTTCTATAATAATTGTATATGTGGATGACATAAAATTATTGGAACTCTTGCAGAGATTCCAAAATTTATAAATCTCTTAAAGAAACGGTTTGAGATAAAGGACATAGAAAACACAAGTTATGTCTACGTTTACAAATTAAGCATTTGGATAGTAGAATATTTCTACATTAAGAATCTTATATAGAAAAGGTGTTAAAACGTTCGTATATGGACAAATATTGTCTACCCCTATGATGTTAGACCATTAGATTTGGATAAGACTCTTTCCGACCTAGAGAAGATGAGAAAAACTACTTGTTTTAGAAGTACCATATCTTAGTGTAATTCAAGAATTGGTATATCTTTCTAAGTATACATGCCATGATATATCAATTTCTATCAATCTTTTAGAAATATATATTTCTTCACCACACAAAGAAGTTGAAACAAAATCAGACAAATAGTTTGTTACCGTAGAGGTTTATGTTACTTATCCAATCTTTATAATGGTATATCACAAATATGTCACTTGTTTACATATGGAGGTACAACAATTTCATGGAGATCTAAGAAACAACTACTTGAAGTCACTTCCAAGAATAACTTTTAAGTCACTACTATAAATAATATTATCTCACATATAAATGTTAGCATGAGGGGGAGAAATAAATATGTTCTGCACTCTTTTTCGCTTCACTGTGGTTTTGTCCCACTGGGTTTTCATGGAAAGGTTTTTAACGAGACAGTTATCATTCAAAGGATATTGTACTCTTTTTCCTTCAATAGATTTTTTTCCACTGGGTTTTTTCTAGTAAGGTTTTAACGAAACATATCCAAAACAAACATCCAAGGGGGAGTGTTATGAATAATTGGATGGTTTGTCTCCCAATAACTTCATTTCTTATTTAATCAATTTCTATTTATTATATGGTCTATATGATGTCCTATAAATAGGACCAATCTCATTGTATACGATTAGACCGATAAAATAATACAAAATCATTATATCTTTCTCTCTTATTTTTATTCTTATTTATATTTATTTTATAACAAATTTAAAATAATAGACCTATATCTCTAGCGGCTAATGGTGTTCAAAACCAAACCGGCCAAATAGACAACCGTAAAACCGAACCGAAACAAACCGAAATCGTAAAAAATGACATTTAGTTCGGATGTGTTTGAGTCATTTTCTAACAGAACCACGTGGTTTGGTTTGGTTGAACCTAATGGTGTTTAAAACCAAACCGGCCAAATAGACAACCGTAAACCGAACCGAAACAAATTTAAATCGTAAAAAATGACATTAGTTCGGATGTGTTTGTGTCATTTTCTGACAGAACCACGTGGTTTGATTTGGTTTGCGGTTTGTATTTTACAAACTGAACAAAATTAAACCACGTTATGTTATAAAATCTTACTAACCAATATATATTTCTTTAACTCTTTAGAGAAATCAACATGTATTTTGTGTATATTTTATCATATTCTTTGTATGATATTTATTTTAATTTATAAATTATAAAAAATAAAATATTAATCATTTATAAATACTATTTTCACAAAAATATATTTTATCGTATTCTTTGTATAATATTTATTTAAGAATGCAATCTTATGTATATCATTCTTTAGACTTTGATAAAATTATAATACACGATTTTATGTATCAAATTATAAATTTATTTTGACAATTATAAATTTCTTTATGGTAATGTATGAACGATTAAACACAAAATTATATATTCCTCTATGTGTATGTATAATTCAATAATTACTTTTGGAAAAAATTGAACCAATCAAATCAATCCCAATTATATTTTCCTCTGTGTGTATGTATGATTCAATAATTATTTTTGGAAAAAATTGAACCAATCAAATCAATCCCAACCACATTAGTTTGTTTTGGTTTGGTTCAGTTTTATTTTAAAAGCCAATCGAAACAAACGTTTTTTCTCTTGCAATTTGAATGATTTTTTACTTCAAAACCGTCCAAATCACATCGCAGACACTCCTAGCGGTTGTTCACTACACTCTATACTGCCTTATATTTTGAGAAATGTTATTTGAATTATCAATATCAATTAACTAACATTAAGAATATCACATATCTCCCTAATATATTTTTTTAACAAAAGTTATTTACATTTCAATTTGACCTCAACATTAATTTACTAATTTCAACTAACATTGACCAATCAAATTAAACCTCTTAAACAGGTGGAACACTTTTTTCAACTTTTCAATCCTTTGATATTCAATTCATTTACCAGTTAGTTCTTTTTATGGTTTTCGCTTTTCTATTTTGACTACAAATCTGTTTTTCTTCCAACCTCATAATGATTGATTCTGGTTTATGGTTTGGGAAGATTGTTGATTTTTTTAGAGTTTCTAGTTTTTTGAAAAGTGTTGGTTTAATTTAAGTTGTTGTAGATGGAGTTATGAAGTTCAAGTTTATCTAACACTTATTTTTCATTTTGTTTATGTGTGTTTTCTTCAAAATAAATAGTAATTAGAATAGTATATTGAGTTTAATATGGAGTATTAGTAGTGTAGTGTCTCATGTCTCGTACTATTTAGAGATAATGTTGTTATTATTTGTATACGACGACATTACAACGAGTAGTAGGTGAATAGTCTATGATACATCTAGTTTTCATATCTAGAAGATTGGTTTTTTTACTGGGATTTTTTAACTGAATGTAGGTGTTTATTCAATTTCTGATGCTCCTGCTCTCTCGCATGGTCCTTATCTTAGAACAGTAACTTTGGCTTCCTTTGTTTCAATTGTTGCCCTTTCATTGTGAGTGTTTTTTCTTGCTTTATCATGTTAACTATAGGGTTAAATATGTTTTTAGTTCATATAAATATGCGACTCTGTAATTTTGGTCATTCTAAAAAAAAAATCAAATTGTCCTCGCAAACTTTTTCATCCACAATTTTAGTCCTTGTTGTCAACTTTCATTAACAGAAGCTGACGTAGTAGTTACATCTAAAAAAATATTTGAAATTGTGGGGTTTTAAATCTCCTCTAAACTAACAAAAAAACAAAAAATTTGAACTTTTCTCAAACACCTTGCTTGCAAAATACTTTATAACACAGGTAATGAGGGCAAAAATTTAAAATAATATCTCAGTGGGAAATAGAAATAATATTTGAGGATTGAAATTCATAGAGGGAATCAATTAAGAACAATCAATGAAGTTTTTTTTAGCATAGCATTATAAAGTTCCATGTTCGACTTGGAGCATGGTAGCGAGCAAGTAAACAACCATCCTTAGGTTTAAGACAATCTTTAATGATATTTGAACGCAATATTTTATCCTTTTCGAGAACAACATCTTCTGTGGGTTTTCCACTAAGCTTTATTACTGCAACAATGCATCCTTCTAATTTTCTCACACTAATTATTTCTGGATTAGGATTTGATAAACTAGTCAAGGCTGTGAAATAAAATGGTACTTGTCTGAAAACATCCCACAAACCTTCAAATGAAAAATAATCATTTTTGTTTAGTGAATCCCAAAATTCATGTGTAATTGATGAATAAAAAGTTAAATTAGCAAGGTGAAAATAATGGATGACAGACACAACTAGTGATTAGTTAAAAAAAGCACTTGTGAAGGGGGCCTAATGGATTAAAGAAGTTGGTTGATGTCTATTATGATAGCCAAAGTGCTTTAAATTTCCATCCATATTATAGTACGAGTTGAGAAGTTACGCAATAATGCAATATGTTTTTTAGATTTCATAATTTATAGTTATCCTTGTATCAGGGGTGATTACAGTAACTTGATAGATTCTACTAAATGTTGATAAAAGGTTATTCTAATATTGGGATAAGCATGCATGCTCATATATTATATAACATGTTAATTTCTAACTATGCAAGATAATCATCATGAGTTATGATGACAACAAAATTTTAATCATAAAAAATTTAAATCTCGGTCTTGTGGTGAATGATTTTCTGGATGATTCTCGTAACGACCGAAACTAAAAGGATCTTTGGTGTAAAGTTTAAGGTTTTCAGTAAGTATATTTTATATCATAGAATATGTTACAATATAAGTATATGATTATGAAACAATTGGCCGAAGGAAGTAGGATATTGATTGTTGCTAATGTAAGAGTTTTGACTTCCTTCATGAACTTGTGATTTTTGTTGTCATCTCAATTCCAAAGGAACCTTACTTCTCTTGAGTATCTTGAACTTAATATGATGTGATTCGAATTTTGGATTGAGGGTTGTGCATCATATCTAAAAAAGATCCATATATCTCATTGCAATTTGAATGTTTTGCTGGATAAAACATGTGACATACTTTCACTTGAGCATATAAAACTAATGGGATGTGGTACATTGGAATTTGTTTTCCAATGGAATATGGAATGTATCATGCACTTTATATTTTTGAAGAGGAAGTTGTTCTTTTGATTTCTAGGGAGAAGGCACCTTACTTGATCTCTGTTGAGGTCTTGAGATGTGTAATCACTGAAATGCCTAAGTATTGGATAGTAATCCTCATGTATTGTGAAGAGTTTTCTTTATTTGCATTTTATCCTACTTTAGTTAAATTCTTTCTGAAAATCAGTTAACCTAATCGAGCCCACCCACCCTCCCCTTTAAGAATGTGGATGCATGTGCAGCTAATAAATTGATGACACATTTGGTCAAACTGAAGTCCTCACTCTCAGAAGTCAATGAGTACGTTACTATTAATACTTAACATTATTTAAACTTTGAGATGGCTTACAATAAGTTTTCCTCATGAAGTAAAAGCTTTTCAACTCTAACCAAGACTTAACATTCTCTAAGCAATTGATGATTAAAATTTAGATCAAATCCTGAGTTTTCTTGATGATTCATGGTCAACTCTTGATCATAAAATATTGATGTTTTTCAACAATTATGAAGTTTGACTGTATGTTGACCATAATTGACTTTTTGTCCAATACAACTAATTTTCAACCATCTAAGCAATTGACTGAGCAAACTTGAGCTATGAGGATTGAAACTTGACATGGTGATCCCTTGAAACATGTGAGGAGGTATGATGACCACTTAAGGTATTAGAACTTTATATTGTCTTGAGAGAAGCAAAACCCTAGTTGTGGGTTGATTGCTTAGGAGAGGGTTCATCTGATCAACCCTTGAAAAATTCTTGAATATGGAGATGTGGATTGTCTTGGGAAATAGGAGAGCAAATTTTGGGGTATAACAGGATCTCTCCAGCATATTACTACTCTATCAGCTCTTTTCAGCAGTGTCCAATGTAACACCCCTTCTAAATAACCCGCGATTTATGAATATTAATCAGAGTTTTAAACACTTATCCAGAGGCGTCACAATTTTAATAATTCAAAATATAACCAAAACAGTTATCATGCTTTTCACTGAAGAAATCATTAAATAAAACGGAATCAAAAGTTATGTTTAACAGCGGAAATGAAACATAACAATCCGGAATACATCATCCATAATTATTCCAGGACATAAATCAAAACATAAACTGAAACCATTATTTAAAATCCATAAGGAATTCCCAATCAAACGTTCCCCAATGTTACAACTACCAGAGCATGACACTGACACGCGGATTGACTAAGTAACACAACTCTAAAAGCTGTCCTCACCGATTCCAAAGCAGCTAATCACTTCAAATATGAAATCATTAAAGTAAGGGTGAGATCTCTATCCAATATAAAATACATTATACGTTTTTAAATACAAAGGGACAATTCAATACGTTAGTACACTATCAAATACATAATCATAGTTCAGTTTACAAAATATTGCACACAATGCATTATGCAAATAAACAATCAATGGAAATTGCAACACTGGAAATCATCCTAGCATGTTACAATCCCATATGCAATGCAGACTATATGCATGTGGTACCAAACGTGAACCAAGTTCACCCACTGTTCCTTTACACTCGGAAAACATCGTCAATCCATGATTCGCCCATAACCACTGGGTCAAGAATCTAGCCTCACTACCTCTGAATCCTGGTAAGTTTATTGGCTCTGCAAGTTCACTTCCGCACAACGGGAACGAACCAATAACAATGCTTATGCATGCACCATAAAAGCATGCAACATCAATTCAACAGATTATGATCTTAACATAATTCACATAATGCCAATCACCAATGTATCACACAATAACAATTCAATCATAATGAATATCAGGCACAACATATAAGCATTATTTCCCATTCAATAAATCAGACAATCCACAATCCATTCACCATCGTCCTTAAACTATCAACGTTTCAAAAATCGGGAACTCGACTCTTTTTAAAATAATTTTCACAAAATAATATTTTTCTCTTTTATAAGATAGTATTTTTAATTTAAGAAATACTATCGAAAACGACACTCGAATCGGAGTTACGGTTTAGAAAATATGAATTTTTGAAGTTTTAAGTATTTCGAAATTTAACACAGTGGTAACCGGTTCCTCCATGGGAGAACCCGGTTCCCACATTTTGAAAATAGCGCGCTCCTGGAACTTTGTATGGGGAACCTGGTTCCTCCATACTGGGAACCGGTTCCCACGTTGAAAAATGCCCAGTTTTTGAAAATTTGAACTGGAAACCCGGTTCCTCCCCAGGAGTAACCGGTTCCCGCGACCTACAGAATCAGAAACTTGACATTTTGACAGCATTATGCATTCCCAATCACTCCTAATCATTCCCATACAATCCATAACATTGGGAACACCAAAATACAGCCATTTTAACCAATACAACATCATACATCATAATTTCATCATTCCTATTAATTGTTTGACACACTAATGGTTCCAAATCCTATAATCCGACACAATTAAGGATAAACCCTACAAACCTATATTAACCAATCTCAAGTTTTCCTAACATACCCAACCATCCAATTGATTCCCAAAACCCATAAGGCATTAAAATCGAATGAAATCACCCCTTACCTCGCGATGATCTTTCGAATTCTCGGCGATGGCTTTTTCCTCTCTTCTCTTCTCTCTTCCAATTCCACGTGAATGACTTTTCCAAAATAACCTTCTTTTCTTCTTTTCCTTTTTATAATCCTTTTAATACTCCTTTTATTTATTCCAATAAAATACATAAATTAGTAATTAGTAAGAGTAAAGTAATTTACTCCTCACACCCTCTAATTACTCTCCACACCACCAACTCTTCTTTTCTTTAATTAATTAATCCAATTAAATCCAAACATATTATTAATTAAGCCTTTAATTAAATAAATAATTAAATTCCTAATTATCTAATATTTGAATTAATTTGGGGTGTCACATCCAACACTTCTATTCATCACATTAGTCCCCGAGCAGTGATCCTATCAACATCATCACATTAGTCCCCGAGCAGTGATCATCAACCTCATCATGTTAGTCCCTGAGCATTGATCCTAGAAGCATCATCACGTTAGTCTTCGAGCAGTGATCCTATCAACCTTATCTACATTCTCAAGCTATCACATTAGTCTCTGAGCAGTGATCATTTACATTGTCATGTCAGTCCCCAGCGCAGTGAACGTCAACTTTGTAACATTGGTCCCCGAGCAATAACAAATCATCAATCAACTTATTATGTCAGTCTCCGAGAAATAATAGGTTATTTAGTATCACATCATTCCCCAACGAGGTTTATATACAAGATATTCATCCCCAGTTGAGTACCTTTCAAGATTATCATCCCCCAACAACGTTGATATCCAAACTTGAAACTTGGTCAGATAGTGCATCAGAGGAATTCACATTCCTATTATTCCCCAGCCTGGGTCGCCAATCGCTACATCCCTAAGCAGAAATCAAAGATCCCCAACAAAACGTTTCTATCCTCTTCAAGATAGATACCACAACATCTACATTCATACATTATTCATAAAAGTCATAACATGTGCATTATCATATACTCACATGCATCATAATCTGCATAGAACTAATTATTTCCTTTCAAGGTAAATTTTCCTCCGCACGTGAAAGTTACTTTCCAGACAGAAGGTCAAAGATTAATACCCGAAACAAGACAAGAAAACTATCTATATGACCAGAAAAGTTATCACCAGATAACAGGACACAAATTAATACCCAAAACAAGACGGGAAAGCTATCTACGGCCTGACGAATACTCATTTCAGATATAGCCAAGATGAAGGTTTATTATGACTCCCTCGTCACTCCAAATGACATCTTTAAGCCCATCTTCCACTACACCAATATATATCAGTAATCTCATTCCAAGACAAGCGCGGAGTCTAGCGTATGACTCACTTTCCAGCATTAACTTCTCCAAATGGCACCTACAAGCCCATTCCAGGGCATCGTCAATTGACGATCTCATTCCAAATACCAGTGAGTGCAAATTTTCAGGTGTACTCGAGTGTTCAATCATCTTCTACCTTCAGGTCACGAAAGACAAGCATACCAATCTAACCCTTCAGGTACAAGAAGATTGAACAGGGGCAACTGTTATACCCTAAAATTTTCCCTTCTATTTATCAAGACAATCCACATCTCCATACTCAAGAATTTCTCAAGGGTTGACCAGATGAACCGTCTCCTAAGCAATCAACCCACAACTAGGGTTTTGCTTCTCTCAAGAAAAAATCAAGTTCTAGTACCTCAAGTGGTCATCATACCTCCTCATATATCTCAAGGGATCACCATGTCAAATTTTAAGCCTTACAACTCAAGTTTGCTCAGTCAATTGCTCAGATGGTTGAAAATCAATTGTATTGGACAAAAAGTCAACTGTGGTCAACATACAGTCAAACTTCATCATTTTTGGTCAACATCAAGATTTTGAAGTCACATTCATTATTTTATCAAGGGTTGATCATGAATCATCAAGAAAACTCAAGATTTGATCAAAAGTCAAAGTTTCCAAATTAGGGTTTTCTGGACAAAAAGTCAACAGAACTTTGATGAAGCATAACTTTCACATACTTTATCATAAATTTTTACACCAAAGCTTAATATGAAGAAATTTCAATTCTCTACAACTTCATGTCTCACAAGCTTTGGCCAAAAATGCATCATTTGAGAGTTATGGATCAAAACATTAGAGGTCCTTCTAAATGTCAACAAAAAGTCATCTTTTTGGAAATAAGTGTACATGAACATGGAAACTTCAATGAAGCTAAAACCTAAAGGAGTGTTTAGAGGACATCTTAAGCTTTCTAAAAAGTCCAAGAACACCTAAAAATGTTGAAAATTGAGCAAGATACGAATTGTGCAAGTTTGACATTTTTAAAGAGGTGCATGAAGAAAAATACTTAGCAAATTCAAGTTTTTTCTAAATGGGCCTAAGTGTTCATGATCCAAACTTACTCTTGAGATTATCCATGACCTCTACACTCACTGCCACACCTCCTCCTTATTTATTTAATTTATTTTTGAATTAAATGTCCAAAATTCAAATTTAATTAAATAAAATATAAAAATAAGAGATAAAGTGAGTTGAGCTTGATTTGTATATGTCTTGAGGACCAAGAAAACCCATGAGAGTTGTCAAATTCGTGCAAGAAGATTTTAGGCAAGATTGAGCTATTTTTGGAAATATTTGATAAAATTTCAAATGAGATATTCTTTTCATTCAAGGCAATATATTCTCTCATTATTCTTGACCTAATGCACTCTCCTATAAGTACACTACAAGATCATATCACTAAGGCCACAAATTCATGCCTCAACAACCCTAACCTAAGTTGCAAAAATCCGTGCATTTCAAGCGAACGACAGACCTATTTTTGCATCAATTCAATACATTCTAAGCATTGCAACGTATTCCTGGGAGTCCTCTGAATCGTTCCAAACCATTACCAAGCCTCAACAAAATCACTCAATTCGAATCACGACTTGCATACTCTTATGTCAAATTCGATTATTATTTATGCTTCCTAAACATGATTTGATTACATATTTTTGATCGTGATGATGTTTGCAAGCTTTCTGGGTTGGTTAATTTGATTTTAGATGCAGGTACAAGCTTATGTCATTGTTAAGGTTTCTAAACCTCAAATTAGGGTTCTTCAAAATAGGAAAAATTGGCCAAAACGAAGGGTACCATTAGATTCACAGGATAATTCCCAGTCGATCTATGCTTTTGGTTAGAATTTATATTGCTTATTTGAGATTTTTTAAAGTTGCAGGTCCTATAGGTACGGAGGAAGGTCGTAGGTACAAGTTTACCCACAGAAAAGCCGTGGGTAAGGCCATGGCTAATTCAAAAATGAAGGAGACAATCCCTTCGCGCGTGTGACCTATAGGGCCTGGTTTGATCCCTGACTCTGTATATTATTTTTGACACTTTTCCAAACTAACCAATTTCTTCATGTTTTCATATTTTCTTTTCAATTTAATTTTTCTTCAAATATTGTTTTTAAAATACTACAAAAATCACAAAAAATATTTTCTTTTTGCATTTAGGTAAGAAAAATACTAATTTAATTTTGGACATTAAAAAATCATATTTTTCACTTCTATTTTAATTAATTGTTAGTTTATCATAAATTAACTTTTAATTACTTTTTCCACATTAAAATTAATCCAAAAAATTCTCAAAAAAATATTTTCTTCATATAATTAGGTTTACTAACCCTAAAACATTTTTCTGACATGAAATCCTATTTTCTACTAACATTATCTTCTCTTATTTGCAATTTAATCCTTCCCGTGTTACCTTTTTCGATTATTATAATTGGTCACAAGTTGTAATAGTTAGGGTTTAAATTTCTTGCATATTTTTTACTATTATGTAACTGCTCATGGGATGTAATAGCTTAAGTAGGGTTTTACTTTCTGCTTTTACTTTCCGCACCTCTTATTATGTATTAGCCCCAAAGCCATGTAATAGCGTAGGATTTACATTTCCGTACTTTTACTTTCTACACTTTAATTCCTGTACATATATCTAACTGCTAGTAATCAGGGTTTGCATGCTAAGACTAAAAAACCTTAGATCACTTCTAATCTCAAGATAACATATCTGAATACAACACACTCTTCACACTTGCACACCCCCTTAGGGTATCCTCTCTCGTTGCCTTTCGGAATAAACAATGGTCATGTCCCTCGAACGTAGGGATACCATTAGCAAAGTTGTCTACGAATAACATCACCATAGTCCTTTCGATACAAATATCATAGTCCCTCGATGACCCTCAATGTTGCCTACAAATATACGATATCGTCCCTCGATTGTTGCCTACGAAAAAGTGATGATCGTCCCTACGAAATTGCTAAGGTATCCTTACATGTTGCCTTCTATGTCCAAACGATGACCCTTCGATTATCCCTTCACATCCAAGCGAATAAAGTTACCTGCCAACTAATGGTATGGATAGCCTTATTCTAAAGGAGAAGAAAAAATAACATGGAAACAACCATTCTGAGTAGGTAATAAGACTATGTTGCTTGCTCCAATAAAAACATTTTTTTCACACCTCACACTTTTCAAAAACTTTTCAAACACTTTGTATACATTCCAGCGAGAATCATTACAAAGTTAAACATTTTCCAAACAAACATTTCCGAACACTTCATATACATTCCAACGAGAATCATTACGAAGTCAAAGCGAAATACCTTTTCAAAATACTTTTCAAACTACACAAACACAGAAAGCAATTTTTCAAAGTGAGGTAAGCAACTAAGAGCCCGTAGATAACTACGGATGGAAAGGGTGATAATACCTTCCCTTTTCATAACTGCCTCCCGCACTCAGAATCTAACGAAGGTTCTTTCCGGTTCTTTCCACCTTCCCTTTATTGGATAAAAGAAAAGTCGGTGGCGACTCTTGCTATCCGCAACATTTGCAATCAAACGCAAAACAAACAAGTCAGTTATCCTACCGTGTTACAACCGTGTTTAACATTTTTTGTGAGTTGTGATATTGCAGAGATAAATGGAAAAAAATTTTATAGTTGATGCATTGTATGATAATTGAGGGAAACACTAAACTACAAGAAAAGCAACAAAATTTGCTGCCTGGGAAATTTCGCCAGGCCAGGGCCCTGCGTCGTCGGGCGATGGTCATGTTAGAGGAAAGTGGGTTTGGCTCTGACTTGTTTCGCTGCCTGGGCGTTGGACGAGGAAAAGAGACTTTCGCCGGGAGAAGCTAACTTTCGTCGAGCGAGGGTACATATTTGTACAGGTTGAGAAGTAGACATAACAAGGGTTGGTCTAGTAGTGGAGGCTTGGGTCTTGAGAGTCTGCTCCCCTCAAAGTCCTGAGTTTGAATCCTTCTGGGTTCTAATAATCCTTGTGTTAGGCCAGTTCATATAAAATTTTATTCTGGCTTTAAATGGAGCCCCCGCTAATGGACGATAGGATTGACCCCTTTTGAATTAGTCGGTCGCAAGACCAGAAACTAAAATTTCCAAAGAAAAACATTCCCGTAGCATAGTAACATTCCCATAACAACATCAAAAGTAGAACAAAATTACTCCCAAAAACTTCAAAAAAAAAATTACATAGCACTCTCAAAACAACATAATAAAAGTATCAAATATAAGTCAGAAATCACGGGGTGTGTTTGTTTCAAGTTAAGAAATTGTATTCCTTGGAATTCTATTCCCATCATTGTCATTCCTTAGAATAATATTCCTATCCAAGTGTTTGGCAAAAATTGATTTTCCTAGGAATGTTTACAAAATTTATTTAATTCAAAAATTATAAAAATTAATAAATAAATAAATGTGAGTAGTAGTAGGGAGTTGTAGTTAGTTAAACATTATTCCCATGGGAATGTTGGATTCCCACCCTTTAAACCTTGGAACAAAAATAAAAAAGTCATGTGTAAATTAAGTTCCTGGGAATAAAATATGCCTTCAAACCTTTTTTTATTTAAAAATTGAATCAGACATAGGAATATTACATTCCCATGACCATATTTTCAAGAATATATTTTACAACCTTGAAACAAACACACCCGTGGTTGACTTGAAATAGGTTTCCCCCCTTTTGAAGTGTGTTTTTCTTTTTTGGTTGTGGATGAGCTGAAGTTGTTTGTAGTATTTGACTTTGAGTTGCTTTTGGTGGTTGACTTTGAGTTGCTTGTGGTGGTTGAATTTGAGTTACTTGTGGTAGTTTACTTGGATTTGTTTGTGGTGGATGGCTTTGAGTCGTTTGGCGTTATTGACTTTGAGTTTCTTGGGGATGGTTAACTTGGATTTGTTTGTGGTGTCTGAATTTGAGTTGTTTGTGGTGTTTGACTTTAATTTGCTTGTGGAGGTGAGAGTTTATTGAGTCTTCAAAGTTAACATTCAACGCAATGTCTTCACTACCCTCAATTTCCATATCTCCTTGGTTATACTTTACTCCACCAACATCTAATTGGTTACAATTTACTCCCTCAAAATCTCATTGGTTACAATTTACTCCCTCAGTGAGACCCTGAATTTCCATATCTCCTTGGTTCCAATTAACTCCCTCAACATCTTCTTGGTTACAATTTACTCCCTCAGTGGTCCCCTCATCACCGAAATTCACTTCAATCTTAGTGGTCCCCTCATCAACCAAATTCACTTCCATCTTAATAGCCTCCTCATCACACACCTGGTCTTCCATCTCAGTGGTCCCCTCATCACACACCTAGTCTTCCATAAAAGTTATCCTCTTATCCAAGTTGTATCCTTTACCCCTAACATTTTTTGACATGGTGGGCCCTCATTTAAGTTGATACCTTCATCCATGGTGAGACCTCATCCAAGTTAACAAAATCATCCATAACATTTTCAACCACATTGGGAATTGGGTATTTTAGTGAAAGTATTGATTTCTCAATAATGTCGGGTTGTGAAAGAGGATGAGTAACATATAAATGACATTCCCCAATCATGACTGTAATTGTTTTCACCCTGTTAGTTCCCTTGTTATCTTCCAACAGAATAATATCATTAACTTTCATTTCATCATAATATCAAAGCTTATCTATTGTTGGATAACCTATCTCTTTTAACTTCCCCAGAACTTCAAAATAACTCCAATAATCAGGATCAACATCCGAGATTGACTATAACCCTTGATAACCTAATTTGATAAAATTAGCAAACTCTTTATAAAACTCACCAGAATGATGCCCAGTATAGTGAAACCTCTTCTCGATGACCTATTCAAGGTACATAAGATAGAAAAAGTACTAAGAAATATGGTTAATTTTTTTTAAAACATTTCTAGAACTTACAATTGAGTATTCATACCTTAAGGTTTCAAAATAAAATGTTATTTGATTGTAGAAATGGTGAGGTTTCGTCTTCAACGGAGATTGGGCTTTAATGTTTGATTTCATCTTCAATAGAGCTAGTGGTGTTTCATCATACTTCATTTCGTCTGCAACTTTCATCTTTTTCCCTCTTCTCTGTCTTCAGAATGCAATTGGTGTTTGAGCTAAAATGTTTCAGCTTTATTTATTTTTTTGTTTAAAAATTTTAAGTCAATATAAAATAACCAAATTTCAGTTATATTGTCCAACATAACAACATTTAACGTTTTCTTATAAAAAAAACTAATAAAATGGACCATTCCATATAAAAGAATGTAAGTTATGAGAATACTTTTTAAGACTTTCTAGGAGACTAAAATAAAATATTTAATTAAGTTAAAAGACTAAAAAATATATTAAACCTTAATTTAATTCTATTTAAGAAAGCATTAGACGTTTACCCGCGATGCTAAATAAGTTTTATTAAATTATTGATAAATAATAATTTGGAAAAGTATAAAATATATTTTAATAGTTTAAATTTTTAAAGAAGTAGTATTATATTTTTAACATAATTAAAAATAAAATAAAATTCAAAGTAAATATTTTCTCATAAGTTGAAGTTGTTAAAATACAATTAAGAATTCATTTATTTCATGGATACACAATATATTCCTCAAAATTTAAGATTGGAAATAAAAATATTTATGTTTATTAGAAAGGAATATAAAATTATTTCTAAGAAAAAACTATGTCCAAGAAAGAATAGTTCTGAATATTTGCAACTTTTTTTTAATATTTTTTTGTTAGAATAGTTAGATACTTGAATATTCTTAAATTTATTTAATGAAATAACTGCTATATTTGTTTAAAATAAATTTATATTAATGTTATTAGAAAGTATGTTATGATTAAAAATTAATATTTTATTTGCACTCATTCTTAAATCAAAACAATTCATAAAGTATGGAAGAATACACCAAAATAAAATCAAAATAAATCATAAAGGTAAGAATAATAATGTTGAAACTCTATGTTGCATAATGATGATTTTAATATGTAATTTTTTGAATATGAGAGAGGAATGATGACCTTATTATAGGAAGATAAAAAAAGTATAGTAGAATGTACCAAAAATAAAATCAAAACAAATCATAAAAGTTATAATAATAATGCTGACAGTGGAAGTAACATGTAAATAGAAGAAAAAAAGTGTAGTAAAAAAAAAACCCTTAGTTTATGAAGAAAGAAACGGGCAAAAGAAATAACGACAAGCTGAACATATAATGTAATGCAAATTATATAAACACTGAAGATTGGTTAAAGAGAGTGGATAATGAAAATTACAGAAAAATTTACATGATGCAAAAGAATAAAAAATTGTTAATATCAAAGTGAACACATATGGAGAGTGAGTATTTTCTAATTATTTTTTTAATCTTATATAGAAATTATTAAGCTAGTGAGAAAAAGGCTGGTTTTTTTAAAAATAATTAAAAATAAAAATAGAAGAAATTATTAAATTAGAGGGAGGGAAGTTAGTTCTTTTTTTTGCTAAAAAATTATTAAAAAAAGTTTACCAAACTTTATGACAAGAAAGTGAAGAAAACTATGTGACAATTTATGATTTGATGAACCACTGTCACAACCACCCACTCATCCTACTTTATCAAGCTTTAATTGCTATTTAACCAACCCACTTGTTTGCCACGTTGATTCTTGCATTTCTCCTTCGTAAGAAACTAGTAACAAACCTTTGCGAAATCGCATGGGTTTCGGTAAAGGACGCGTATTTATATTTTAATAGTATTTATATTTTAATAGAAAAATATTTGATTACTCGTAAAAAAAAAATTGAATTTATAATTAATAAAAAAAATATTTTGATCAGCAACTTCATCTTTCCGTTAATAATCAATATTTTAATAAATAACTTCATGTTCCCGTGCACAAATATTATTTTTACTTAGGTATCGTTATCAAAAATATTTAGATCAAAAATAAGTTTTCGTATATAAATATATTTAAATCAATAATATATTTTTTCCCGTATACAAATATTATTTTAAATAAAAAATTAAAATAGAAAGAAAAAATATTTAGATCAATAATATATTTTTTCGTATATAAAAATTATTTAGATCAATAATAGATTTTTTCTCATATACCATTTTTGAATTATAAATAATTGGGTCATAAATACCATTTTCTTAAATAAAAATAATTAGATCAATAATAGATTTTTCTTTGATATAAACATTATTTTTCTTTAAGTATCGTTTATAAAAATATGTGGATCAATAATAAATTTTCGTATATAAAAATATATTGATCAATAATCAATTATTTACCGTATACCATTTTTGAAAAAAATATTTGAATCCTAAATACTGTTTTTAGTATATAAAAATATTTATACCAATAATATATTTTTACGGTCTATAAATATTATTTTTCTTTAGGTATCATTTACAAAAATATATTGATCAATAGTAAATTATCTTATAAAAAGATATTTAGATTATTAATATATTTTTCCGGTACATCAGTTTTGAATAAAAAATATTTGAATCATAAATACAATTTTTGTATATAAAAATATTCAGACCAATAATAGATTTTATCCCCACAAATATTATTTTTATTTGTTTATGTATCTTTTACAAAAATATATGGATCAATAGTAAATTTTTTGATTTAAAAATATTGAGATCAATAATATATTTTTCTCGTATATCGTATTTGAATAAAAAATATTTGAATCATAAATATTGTTATCGTATATAAAATTATTTAAATCAATAATAAATTTTTCTCATATATAAATATTATTTTTGTTTAGATATTGTTTAATAAAATATGTAGATCAATAGTAAATTTTCGTATATAAAAATATTTAGATTAATAATATATTTTTTCTCAAATATCATTTTTGAATAAAAAATATTTAGTTCATAAATACAATTTTTGTATATAAAAATATTTACACCAATAATAAAATTTTATCCCGTAAACAAATATAATTTTTTTATGTATCTTTTACAAAAATATTTTGATCAACAGTAAATTTTCTTATATAAAGATATTTAGATCAATAATACATTTTTTAAATAAAAAATATAATTATTTCATAAGTATAATTTTTTTATATAAAATATTTAAACCAACAATAAATTTTATCTAATACTGATAAATGCAGTTTACAATTTTGTTGTTAGCTGAGTCTCTCAGTTGCTAACCTTAGTTCTAATAAAAATACTTGTACATTACACAGAGTAATGATGGTTTAATATCAACGTTACAAAAATATCATCATAATTTGCGAACATGAGCAAGCAAAAACAAAACATACTCACTATATTTTTCGTATAAAAAAACATTTTAATTAATAATAAATTTTCTTCTTATTTAAAATTATTTTTGTTTGTTATTATTTATAAAAATATTTGAAATAATAATAAATTTATTTTTATTTATGAGCATTATAATTGATTTATATTGTTAAATACAAATTAACCATAATTTATTTGTTTTTTTCTAAAAAATATATTTTTATTCGGTGTTTATAAAAAAATAAGTGATGTTATGATAAGTGATAGATTTGTGAAAATAGGTAAAGTGATAAGTTGAAAAGTAATCATATTTTATTTGATTTGATTGCCATCTTACATCTAATGGTATGAAAAATAGACTTGTTTGTGGAAAAGAGATAGTTTGGTTATGAAAAAAAGATTTTTGATTGAAACGAAAAAGATTTTTGATGTTTGAAAAACATAGTTTCTTGCAATTATAAAAAAATTATGAGAAATAATAATAGTTTGAATAGATGAAGAGAAATCAAAGAAAGAAAAATCAAAATTGAAAAATAAAGTCAAAATTAAAAGGGAAAAAGTGTGCATGGAACACAATAAATTCTCTTCTTTTACATTTAAGATCAAACACATCGGTGGAGCCCACCAACTTTTTAATTTGAAAGAAGAAATATTTTTTAGACATAAAATACCTCTACATTAATGAGGTGGAGGACAAAGAGAAAAGGTTATTTTGATATTTTCCAGAACATCTACTTTTCTTATATTATAGAAGATAACACTGCTCTTAAATTAATTAGATAAATTACTAAAATAACCCTAGTTCTGACGTCAAGATTTCAATGCTTAACAACTTTAATTAATAATATAATATTATATTTATATAATAGTAATAAAATAAAAGGAAAGGTTAAGAAGTGTAATATAATATTATATTTATATAATAGTAATAAAATAAAAGGAAAGGTTAAGAAGTGTTTCCAGAACACTTGTTAAGAATTTAAAAAATATATGTTTTTGTTTGAAAACACTTCTATTCAATACATTAAAAGTCAAAATAATTGACTTTTTATAGAATAAAAAGTATATTTTTCTTTTAAAAGACTTATATTTAATATAATATTTTCTTTATTTAGAAATTAGAATCTTTAAAGACTCCTACGTCGCTTGTTAGTATGACCCTAAACTAAAAGGCCATTGTCCCATGAGCAACTATAAAGGATAAAATCAATGGAACAATAGTAACTCAAAGGAAAAGAATATTATTGATGGAAACAGTTGTTGATTTCAGTGAGAAAATTCAACAAACGAGTACAATGCAAAAAAAGAAATTAAATCAGAGGAGAGAAGACTCACACATCATTCATGCCTCTCATTCTACTACCCTCCTATATATCTAATTAATTCTCTTGTGATTTCGCTAGTTTCTAGCCTCGCTTTTTTTTGTCTTTTTCCGCATCCCAATTCCTCACCATCCGAAAGTTTGTTATCAATTAGTGACTCAACATTCCCATGTGCCACTGCATTTGTTACATTACTTTCCCCTTTAAAAACAACCTTGTCCTCAAGGTTGAAGTTAGGGTAGCTTGTCTTGATGACATCAACATCTTCACACGTAGCTTTCTTCTTTGGTCCATTCTCCCACTACACCAATATTTGCTCAACTTGTGCTTGTCCTCTGATGATAATACGTGTTGCCAAAACATCCGTAAGCTGCATGCTTGGACCAAACTCAGTGACAGTAAAAGGCAAGGGCATGTACGGTTCTTGTGCCGTTCCAGTGAACAACTTCAGTTATGATACATGAAAGACATGGTGGATTCGTGTAGTGTTTGGTAGCTCTAATTTGTAAGCAACTGTACCAATCTTGGCTAACACCTTAAATGGACCAAAGTACCTTATTGCCAGTTTTTGATTCTTTCTCAGACTAGCAGAGTGTTGTCTGTAAGTTTGTAACAAAGTTGCAACAAGAGACAAATTAGCTAGAAGGGGGTGATTTGTTAGCTCCAGATACAACAGGTTGTGTTTTTTGCAATGCGAATGAAGAAACTTTGTTGAACTTGCTACTGTTATGTCCCTTTGCAAAGTTTGTTTGGGATGCTGTCATGAAATGGGTTGGTTTTTCTGCCATACTCGGTATCAATAAAACATAGAATCAAACACATCATATGCGCATGTGAAAATGAAATACAACATAATGCAATATTGCTCTCAATCAAAGCCTCAAAGTATGATGAATGATGAAAGATATTTACCTGTTTACGAGTTTATCTGAAAGAAGGAAACCCTAAAATCACAAACAGTGGCTTTGGAAAACAAAAGAGAAAAAAGGAGAAGCCATTGTAATTGTCGGAATCTCGTCGTTAATGTTCAACCACCACCACAAATAAAGCCCAGATCGCCACTGGAATCACAACGCGCACGTCCACAATCAAGTAAAAAAGCATTGATGGAGGTGCTAGGGTTTGAAGGAGTAACATATAGAGAGAAATCAAATCAAATCTGAAGCATAACCAAAATGTTGTTAAAAATGAGTAATATGAATCTGATGTGACTTACAAGGCATTGAAAATCATGGATACCATGGATATAGAAGATTGGTACGGTTAGTAGGAAGAGCCTATTGATACAACAAAAATGCATTCAAATGAATGAATCACAAAAAAAAAGGTCAGAAATCAAATAAACCACATCAAGTAAATTCAAATGATGTTGTGTGTATTTTTACCCGGTGACGATGGTGATGTTTGTCGGAACAACATCTAGGATTTAGACAAGAGAGGTGGTTGTTACCTATGGATAGGTTGTTTTTCCAGACGAGAGGGAGTGAGAAATCAGAGAGAGAAAGAGGCGCCATTAGGGTTTGAGTGTGTTGAAGAAGATGAAGAGGGTAAGGAGACCAGAAAGAGAGAGAGTGAAATCCTTTATTTTAGGCGAGAGAAAAAAAGTGAGAATGTTGTATTGTGGAATGGTTATTACCCAAAAACCGGACAAACATTTCCCTCCATTATCATTTGAAAAAAATTGTGACACTTGGCAATAAGGATGTATTCTATTGGCTAGAAAGTGGGATATATTGAATTACCAAAAAGGACAAATGTTAGTACAAAATATAATTTGAAGAAAGGGTAATATTGGAAGTGCCTAAGCATCTTCTAATATTGGTTAAGTAGTTGATTGATAGATTTCGTTAGATGAAGACATCTGTCCCGAAGGCTAAACCTCCTAACCCTAACCCCGACGCCGAAGGCTAAACCTCCTAACCCTAACCCCGACAGCAAATCCTATTTGCAATCGCTGATCGGAACATGAAAGTAGTAGTTGAAGTCCCTCTTGCTGGCGATAATCATGTCGACCAACGCATTTTGCCCTTTAGGGACTTGAGACATGGATATCTAAAGTAGAAAATGGAACTAATGTCATGGCTCTTCTGATTATAATCAGGGTATTATAATCTGGGTATTGAATTTTGCGAATGTCTTTGGACCCAGATAGTATGCGCCTTCCTCTCTGCTATCTTATTTCTGTACGAAGAAAAATAATTCAATCATGCATTGCGATTGTGAATATGATAAAATCGCAATCCAAGAAGATAAAATCACATTCGCAATCGCCATCCATGATTGAATTATTTTTCTTCGTACAGAAATAAAATGCAGCATCTTAACTAATCAATGGGCGATTATAAGTGACCCAAATGTTACCGCCCAAGTCTTAACGAAAAAGAAACTTAAGATAGCAGAGAGAAAGGCGCATACTATCTGGGTCCAAAGACATTCGCCAACGCAAAATTCACCATAATAATCCAAGGCATATACCCAGATTAATAATCAGAATAGCCATGACATTAGTTCCATTTTCTACCTTAGATATCCATGTCTCCTCGTGAATGTAAAAGGGTAATGAAAGGGTAATGAATGCGACTACTGCGAGAAAATACTTGATGAAAAGTGCAAAACGATATGCAGATATCTTTTCACGGAAAGCGGGTAAGTCACGCTTGGGTAGGTCACGGGTTTTCAGATACGGGTAGATCACATTTCCAGATACGGGTAGATCACGTTTCCAGATACGGGTAGGTGACGTTTTCAAATATGCGTTGGACGACATGATTATCGTTCCGGTTCCGATCGGCGATCGGCCTTTCCATATTCAGATCATTCCATATTCAGATCAGCTGCAAAAATACTGTTCAATAATTAGTTTTTCATGCATAATGTGACTAGGCAGTATGTACGAATATCATATTAATAATTAAAACCATAAAACATGACTCAAACCATACATATCTCACTCAATTTATACATGGCATGGCACATCCCATTTAAAAAGACACATATTAACTTTGGTTGAAGTTAATCACAGAGTAGTCATTTCCAGATAGCGGCGTGGAGCGGCCGACTCCAAAAGTGGGATAGCGGGATATCCTATAGCGGAAGGAAAGCTCTATTTGATCATTTTCGGACAAATTGCAGATGATAATTATCAACATATATTTAATATAAATTAAACATATAACTCAACTCATAAAATATTCATAAATCAAAGCACACATGAAGTGCATAAACGACTATAAAGGGAGATTAAGGTTGAGTCTCAATTCAAATTTGATTAAAAAAATCCAAATTTATCCGTAAAACATTGTAAGTTTAAAGGGTAATTTCAGCTTTTTAGAGAAGGAAAAGGATAAACGGTAACCGATCTGCTCGGCTATCATGCTATTTATCCTACAATGGCCACTATAGTGTTCTGTACCACCAAGGTTCTTCCTATAAGGGTCGGCCTCCGCTCCGCTGTTGTGGGATAGCCCTGCTATTGACTATTCTGGTTAGTCATCAAATTTCAAGTCTCATCAAATTTCAAGTCTTTAATTTGGCAAAAATTCAGTTGCATTTCACAATAGTTTACTAGTGCATTGATATGTCAAGTCCTAAGAAATTTCTTCTCTACCCATCCAACAAGGATAATAAAAGATTATAATGATCAGTATTTTAATCAACTATACTTAATCACTCATCATATTGAATTTCAAACCAGAAACTTAGATTCACTAATTTGGCTTTTTTTATGAGAAGCATCGCTAATTTAACTTAAATACAACCAAAAGAGCAAACACTTTTTAATGGCAAATGTTTGTTGTTATTTCGTTAGCGGGGGAAATCGAACAAACACCTCCTTATCACTCCAAACCCTATGTTCTTCACCCAAACAATACAATTGACACATACAGAGCATACGTTTAATCATACATGCTAGCAAACTATTAAAAAATATAAAAACATATTACATTGTGTATGTTGGTTATGCGGTGAAGAAAATTGGTTTTGAGTGAATTGATTCTATAAAATTGATTCTGGTTAGGAGTGAGTTATTTATGTTCGAATAACTTTATGCAAAATTAAGTTCAACAATGTAAAAATCATGTTAAACACAAAAGCTACAAATTCTAGCTTCAACTAGGATCAATTATGGAGGCAAAATCAATTATACTTAAGGAAAACCAAACAACTCAAAATAATTCCTAAGTCAATTCTACACCTAGAATTGCTTCTCGCTCTACCAAAAGCTAAACAAAACAAACACATAATAGTATTTCAATACCAATTAATCGGAATTTAAGCAATTACGGTATACCTCGAGATAGTGACGGCTAAAGAGATGAGAAAAGGTTGGATGAGTGTCAAACCTGTACAGAAGGGGGAAAACATAGGAAAGTAAAATGTTAAGCCTCCAAATTCACCAACTCGATTACAACAGAACAAAATACACTCTCATAGAAGAAATATATACAAATAGTTCAGAGTTCAGACTATAAATCTAAGACGAAAATCGGCATAAAAAAAAGCCAGAAAATCTGCAGGAAACGAAGAGTGAGATTAAGAAAATTCAACTGTAAAAATATAAAATGATATCTACCTAGATTGCAATGCAACAGAAATATTAACGATAATAGGAAAAGCGGTGAGGAGGAAGAGTGAGATTAAGCTACCTTTGATTCCAGAAACGGCGCCAATGAGAAGAATGAATTCAACTGCGGAAATCCAGAAGTTGAGATGCGAAGCGGAAATCGATCGGAGAGAGAATTAGGGTTTCGTTTTACCGGAGAGAGAGATATGGGTTTTTGTTTTCATAAAAAAGAAAAAGAATTGAAAATCGATCGAAGTACTGACAAACCCACGCTTTTTGTTATGGATTTTTTTGTAAGTTGGAATTTGAAATCTTTTTAATCAAAATAACTCACATTTAAAATTTTATTATGGACAATTTTTTATATTTTATAATACGTTATTAGTACGAAACTATATCAAACTTTTAAAATACAAAAATTAAAGAATTAACTATGTGCGATAATATCAATTTATTATTGTATTCTCTTTTTTTTTATAACTCGTAGTAAGTTTCTATACTATAATTTATTAAATTATCAATGATCTTGAAGTATTACAAAATAATGAGTTTGCTATATAGTTCTTGAAGAACTTACTAGGCATCCTTGAATGATAGCAAAAAATAACAATTTGTTATATAGTTCCTGAAGAACTTATTAAGTATTCCCAAAAGATTAGCAAATTAACAGATTATTATAAATCAAGTATCTTTGAAAGGGATAACAAATTAATAATTTATTATAGAATTCCTGAAGAATTTATCAAATATCCACGGAGGATAAAAAATAATAAATTTGTATTGTTCCTGAATAACATACGAAGCATCCTCAAAGGATTGGACAATATTGTAAATATTATTATTTTATTAATAAAATATTTGTGATTGAATTTCTGAAGAATTGCATAAAAAATTGTAATTGAGTTCATGAAGAACTTCAAAAATCAAAATTTGTTATATATTGTTGAGTTCTTGAAGATTTTTTTAATCAAAATTCAATAACTAATAACAAAAATATTTTTGATAATATTTAGAATTTAATAGTGATTTCATTCTCTCCAATATAATAATTTAATTGATAATTTTATTTTAGATTTTTGTTTTCACAATGAATATTAAGATTTTATGACATATATAAGTAGAAAAAAAATAAGATTTATTAAGATTGACAAATACTTGTTTAAAAACTGAATATTATTAATTTGTGATTATTATCCAAATTTATACATATTTCATTTAGATGTCAAAATTGTAATTGAATTATATGTCATCTATTTTAAAAAATATATTTTATATAAATAATTTTATTATTTACTTTAGAGTGAAACAAATTAGAAATGTAATCATATGTATTACTGTAAACCAGAAGTTTACAGATCACATTTAAGTATATTATTGGCAAAATTGGCTGAGTCATCTCGAATGTATTATGATGCGAGAATTAGTTTTGAAGAACCATAATTTTCTTCAATCCAAAGAAATTTGTGCTCTAAAGAAAAAAATTGAGAAATTGAGTTTTTATGACATTAATTGTTGCATCGACTAAAAATCATGCATATGATGATTCACAACTAGAAGTTTGTGATATTATTTTCTCAACTAATTAGACTAAAATCTTGTTTTCTAGATTTTTTAGAAATTCCTTAATTAGTATCACATATATTATTATTAAAATTGATATCGAACATCATGTAATATATGTTCATAAAAAAATAGACTTGAAGATTCATTCTTTAGACGTCTAAAGTTAATTATATGGTTGATACTTATAAAATCATCAATTTCTAAATTATATATTTGAACCACCCAAAGTATGATATTAAGAAATGTATTCGCATAAAGTCAACACCTTGTGATACATTTATCCTTCCTTGATGTAATGTATTCCAGGTTATAACCTGATACTTCTCGTCTAAGTGAACTTTTGGATGTGTTGTGCATTTTCCAATTGCTCCAATATAACACACTAAGACGAGTCCTAAAAGAATATTGGAAAAATATATTTGATATGAATTCCAATTTTGAGGATATAATTCGATAAAATGATCAAATATTGATTGCACCCATGTAGACTGATTATCACTTGATAAATTAATTTTCCCAATATTAGAGGGAGGGAATACGCTGCTGAAATCATGAACAAGAAGTCCAAACGAATAATTTTAGATCTTGATCCTCGTACAAATCAATATGAACTAGAAGTTCAAAAGATTATTCATTTGCAAATTTTATACAACCAATTATAGCGGTCAATACTACAATCGTAGTGGATTTTCCTGTTGGATTATTTTATAGTGCAAATGAATTGAAACCGTGCATGAAGCATGGTAGGAATGTTGGTTCCAATATAATAATACTCTACCACGCAAATAAGCTAAAATTAAAGATGACCCAAGTGAGGATATAAAAATTCTAAGAATATTTTGATATAAATTATTTTTAGTTCTAGAAGAACTAACAATGGGTACCTCAAATTTATAAAATAAAGAGATCTCGATAAATCATGTCATAAATGGAATATGATGGAACCAAAATAAAGTTAATATTGACAATATCTTTGGATGAAATATAGCGCTAAATATGATATATGATATCAAGGACCATGAATCAAATTCTATCAAAAATTATAGACAAAGTGATAGTTGGCCAAAATGAACATATCCAAATGAAGAAGAATTAAACTCACTTTACAAAAGACTCGCTTTTGGACATGTAGTGCAAACACCTCGAGTGGGAAACCAATTGGATATAAATGGGTTTTTTGTGAAAAAAGCAAAATTAGAATATAAAGCTTGATTTATGGTTCAATGATTTTCACAAAGATCTAAGATTGACTTTGATGAATCACCACATGTAGTGGATTCAATTAGTTTTCAAATTTTAATTAGCCTTGTAACACGTGAAGGGCTTAATTTGAACATGATGAATGTTGTGACATCTTACTTATACGACTCACTTGATAATGACATTTACTGAAATTCACTAAAGGGTTTAATATCTCAAATATAGATAATTTTGGATCTCGAGAAAGCTACTCCATCAAATTGAATAGTTCTCTCAATGAATTTTTGCTAAGGGAAATATATACAAATAAATACATATGTCATTGTATTTTTATGAAAAAGGTCAAGAAAATCATTTTCTATAATAATTGTATATGTGGATGCCATAAAATTATTGGAACTCTTGAAGAGATTCTAAAATTTATAAATCTCTTAAAGAAACGGTCTGAGATAAAGGACATAGAAAACACAAAGTTATGTCTATGTTTACAAATCAAGCATTTGGATAGTAGAATATTTCTACATTAAGAACCTTATATAGAAAAAGTGTTAAAATGTTCATATATGGACAAATATTGTCTAGCCCTATGATGTTAGACCATTAGATTTGGATAAGACTCTTTCCGACCTAGAGAAGATGAGAAAAACTACTTGTTTTAGAAGTACCATATCTTAGTGTAATTCATGAATTGGCATATCTTGTTAAGTATACATGCCATGATATATCAATTTCTATCAACCTTTTAGAAATATATATTTCTTCACCGACACAAAGAAGTTGAAACAAAATCAGACAAATAATTTGTTACCATAGAGGTTTATGTTACTTATCTGATCCCTATAATGGTATATCACAAATATGTCACTTGTTTACTTATGGAGGTACACCGATTTCATGGAGATCTAAGAAACAACTACATGAAGTCACTTCCAAGAAGAACTTTTAAGTCACTACTATAAAGAATATTATCTCACATATAAATGTACACATGAGGAGGATAAATAAATATGTTTTGCACTCTTTTTCCCTTCACTGTGGTTTTGTCCCACTGAGTTTTCATGGTAAGGTTTTTAACGAGACAGTTATCATTCAAAGAATACTATACTTTTTTTCCTTCAGTAGATTTTTTTCTACTGGGTTTTTTCTAGTAAGGTTTTAACGAGACATATCCAAAACAAACACCCAAGTGGGAGTGTTATGAATAATTGGATGATTTGTCTCCTAATTACTTCATTCCTTATTTAATCAATTTGTATTTATTATATTATCTATATAATATCCTATAAGTATGATCAATCTCATTGTATACGATTAGACCGATAAAATAATACAGAATCATTATATCTTTCTCTCTTATCTTTATTCTTATTTATATTTATTTTATAACAAATTTAAAATAATAGACCTATATCTCTAGCGACTAATGGTGTTCAAAACTAAACCGGCCAAATAGGCAACCGTAAAACCGAACCGAAACAAACTAAAATTGTAAAAAATGACATTTAGTTTGGATGTGTTTTGGTCATTTTCTAACAGAACCACGTGGTTTGGTTTGGTTTGGTTTGCGGTTTGTATTTTGCAAACCAAACCTAATGGTGTTCAAAACCAAACCGGCCAAATAGACAACCGTAAAACCGAACCAAAACAAACTGAAATCGTAAAAAATGACATTTAGTTCGGATGTGTTTGGGTCATTTTCTAACAGAACCACGTGGTTTGGTTTGCGGTTTGTATTTTGCAAACCGAACAAAATCAAACCACATTATGTTATTAAATCTTACTAACCAATATATATTTCTTTAATTCTTTAGAGAAATCAAAATGTATTTTGTGTATATTTTATCATATTCTTTGTATGATATTTATTTTAATTTATAAATTATAAAAAATAAAATATTAATCATTTATAAATACTATTTTCACAAAATACATTTTATCGTATTCTTTGTATAATATTTATTTAAGAATGCAATCTTATGTATATCATTCTTTAGACTTTGATAAAATTATAATACACGATTTTATGTCTCAAATTATAAATTTATTTTGACAATTATAAATTTCTTTATGGTAATGTATGAACGATTAAACACAAAATTATATTTTCCTCTATGTGCATGTATGATTCAATAATTATTTTTGTAAAAAATTGAACCAATCAAATCAATCCCAACCACATTAGTTTGTTTTGGTTTGATTCAGTTTTATTTTAAAAGCCAATCGAAACAAACATTTTTTCTTAAAAGCTTTTAACTAAGAACAATAACTTGACACACAATCAACGCTTTGTTTAAAAGCTAATGTATGATGGGAAAGTAACAATGAATAATCAATCTACCTCAATGTATCAAAAGATACATGGGTGACACAAAAAAAAACCAAGCACCTAAAGTACCCTCAAAACCCTAAACCAATATATTACGTACCCATGGTTTTTTTTATGTAAATGCTTTCTAATTTTAGGTTTAGCAAGTCCTTATATATAAACTCTTGTAGTATGGGTTTGGGCTCTTCGATCAAATCCAGTCTTCTAATTTTAAATGAGCTGCAACATCTTCTACAAAAATAGGAACCATTCTTCAAAGTTTTCTAAAAAGTCTCAAAGATCCTTCTTATGAAACCAAATCAAATATGCATTGTTCCTAATAAAACCTTCTTGACATGTGAAAATAAGTGAGATATATCCAAGAGGATCTCACAACATCAAATCAAATCAGTCAAGAAAAATAATAGTAGCACCTATTATACAATAGGCCACGATGTTAAGACATCTGGCTCAATATCTATCTGGTATTCATGACACCAGAACCTGTCATAACATCTAGTCAAGATGTCATGACATCTTGATCAACATCAACTATGAACCATGTTTTAGCACAATCATAAAACCATGGATATAACAAAAGACTTATAACACTTTTTGCAAGCCATAATGACAGACTTTAAATCTCCCAAGTCACTACTCTAAATGAAGTTGCTCATCCAAGTATCCATACTCCTAAGGAGGTTGATATAGCAATCATAAATAAGAAAACATTACATAAGCATCCCCTACACCATAGACTTAACCAATTGAACTCTACCTCTTATGGAAAGAAGACTAGTGTTCCATGCTGCTAACTTCAGCCTAACTTTATCAGCCAGAAATTGGAAGTGAACTTTCTTAGGTTAGCATTTGAAAATAAGAAAAATATGGTAAATGAGTGGAGGATTGGTCGTATTGAAACCAAGCAGACCAGTCAAGAATCTATGTTTATACAAAGTCATTTCTCTTGCTTAAATGATAGAATTAAATGCATTTCATATTTGGCTAGAGTATTGAGCATAGCTACTGCGGAGATTATCCCCGACTTTGATGGATTTGATATCACCTTGAAGAAGACCATAATGTTATATTCATATAGAGTGCGAGAGGGAAAGTGATGATCTGGTACCTTTGATCAAAGAGATTATTTTTGCTCCACAAGCTTGGTTATGTCTCTACTAAGAACCTCCTATGTAATACAGTAAATGAGATGAGAGAGAGTAAACATGTTTAACTCCATTGCCACAAGTAAACAATCAAATATGCTACCCATTGAGACCGACAGATAGGTGAGCAGTGTGGAGGATAACATTGATCTAGTTGCAAAATTTGATTGAAGTTTGAGGATTTTAGAACTACAATGAGAAAATACCAATTAATGGTGTCAAATTCCTTGGATATATCAATTTTTAGAGCTATATTCTCACAAAAACTCTTTTGATCTAGTGATAACATCATAAGTGAGACATATGTAATCCCTTATGCTCCTTCAATTAACAAAACATTTTTGATGTGGAGTTATTAAAGTCAGAAGCCTGGTAGTCATTCTATCATCTACTATCTTAGTTATTATTTTATGTTTAAAATCGTACAAGGAAATAAGCTTAAAATGATCTAAAGAAGCAACATTTTGTCATTAGGGAATAAAGACTATGGTATTGGAGCTGTAATGAGGAAGAATACAATCCTCCCTAAAAAGATGAGTGACTAAATTGATGTCCCAATTTTGTTGGAAGAAATAATCTCTAAATTTATCTAGGACAGACGCACTGTCCTTATTTAGGCCCATGACAACATGAAGATTTTCTCGTAGAGAAGGAATACCCGTGAGAATATTATTTGTTTGATCATTAACCGGATTCAGAATAGTCTCCTCTATTAGGCGATTGTACTGCAAAATGAAATGTTGGTTAAATAAAAGATTGAAATAATTTGAGATATGAGCCTCAATGTTTCCTTTTTCAGTAACCAATTCATTATTGATCTTTAGATATGATGAGTTTGTTTTGTTTGTTATATTTGCATATATGTGGAAGAATTTTGTATTTCTATCTCCAAATGTGTTCCAATATTGACTTCAGCTTTATCCTTCCAAAAGTATTCTTCCAAGTTAAGGGTGAAATCAGTGTGAGCCTGAGCCTTTCTTTATTCCTCTTGAAGAAATTAAAATTGCCCATGATTACCAATGTACTTTTGAATGTATTATAACATTTTTTCATAATGCATCGCCTAGTCATGCACCATGCCAATATAGTTTTTATTTCACTCTATAAGCTAGTTTTAAGATTTGCAATTTTTTTGTCCCAGATGGACATAGTAAAGCCAACAACTCTAGTACTCAAAGACTGAGAGATTATCCCATGACAGTCTTCATAGAGGGTCCATATTTGTATCTCAAAAAGAAAGTAGAATAGGGGTAGTGATCTGATTTAAGTTTTGTAAGAGTGTTGTAGACCATAAAAGAACATACATCATGCCACTAAAAGTAACAAAATAGCCCTATTTAACCTTTTTCAGTTAAGGCTCTATTTTTCCTACCATTTCTCTAAGTAAAATGATTGTCTGTAGTAGGGGTATGAATATAGTGTTTAGAGCACTGTTGATGACCTTTGCATTTATCAACACTAATAATGGCATTGAAATATTTGATGGAGAACTTGTTAATGTCCTTCCAAGGTTTAGCGATAAGAACCAAATCATGATTTTTTTGTAATGATGAGTCTCTTTAAATCCAATAATAAGAAATAATACGCATAAACAATCATAGTCCTCGAATGGAACAAACACGTTATTGTCTAAAAAGATGTCATCATTTATAACTTTTGAATATCAAATTAATGAATACCAAGAGAATATTAGACTTTATTAACTCCAAAACTAATCTAAATAAAGTTTGTACTAATTGATATTTATAATTTTACTATTATATATCTACGATGTTGAGCAGATTTAAGGGCTAAAAATCCCAAATGATACGAGCAAGAAATTCTTTAAATTAAAATTTAATAAAATGATATAGAAATTGAGTCTCCATGCCATGCAAATCAAGGATAAAAAAACCTTGATATAATATTTAAAATTACTAAGAACCGTACAATTATCTTGAATTATTCCTCATATAACATAATTATTTTAAAAGAAGTAAACCATTCTAATTCTTGCCACCAAACACAGCCTTAAGCTTTTGAATCTGCTCTACATCAAGCAGCGTAGTCTTTGAAAGTATGGAAGTTGATAAATCGTTGCCAAATAATACCACATCAACTAAGTGCGTGCTAGGATCTGAGCTACTAAAAGCTGCAAAAAAGATAGCTTTTTCAGCACCAGAATTTGCTAGAAAATGCAACTGTCCTTTGGGAATAGCTATAACATCACCAGGTTTAGAATCTTTCAAAAAAACTTTTGATGGAGTGATAAATCCGACATTCACTTGACCTTCAACAATGATAACTATTTCTGATGCATCAGGATGAGAGTGCAATGGCACTGTACCATTTATACCAATGTCTATTCTTAATGTAGAGAGACCAAGTCCATTAAGACCTGGTAATTTATCTACATTTACAAAGTTTGTTCCAATATTAAAAGGTTTTGTTGCATTTCCAGCTACATAGCCAGAGAAGACGAAATCATCTACTGTTGCATCTTTTTCTGACTTGCATTGATACCCTGAAGGAGTTTTTGGAAGTGATAAATCTGCTACACAGAAATCATTGTTAACAGAAGTAACATTTGAGATATATGATGAGAGAAGAGCAACAAAGAAGAGAATAATGTGAATCATCTTCATCTTTTGAAAATGGATGTAATGGATGTAAGATAAGAAAATAGTGAAATTGATTAACTATTTATAGTGATTTTCTTACAATGAGGGTATGAATGGAGTATTAGTCGATTTGGATTTAAAAATGCAAATATTGTTAAAATAACCAATAACAGTATCAAAACTAACGTATATAAAAGATTCGTTGTTTTTAATTTTTTAAATATAACCTTCATAGCATTATATATTTTTGGTAAAAAATATCTTTAAATAAATTAAAATTTTAAATAGTTTCTAATAAAACTTGATTTAAATATTATGTTTTTTTAAGAAAAATCTTTTATAAATATTAAATTTTTTAATATTCTTAAAGATACGTTTTATTAATGTCTTGATTCACCATATCTTTAACAATATTAGAATTCTTAATATTTATAAAAAAAAAATCTTAAAAAGATATAATATTTAAATAATTTTTATTAGAAATAATTTTTATTTTTATTTTATTTAAATATATTTTGGTAAAAACGATATTTTTTTAACAAAAATATATAATACTATGAAGGTTATTTTTGGAAAATTAAAAACAACGATTGTTCAATATATGTTAGTTTTGATACAGGGCCTAATTCAGTTAAAACTGAAAATGTCATTTTTAAACTATTTTATTAATAAAATTCGGTTTAGCTTAAAAAACCTTTTTAACCATCAATTATGAAAGGTTTTTCCGATTTTATTTTGATTTGCGATTATATGTCCAGTTTAGCTGCTGTTCAACTTTGGTAATTATTTGGGTTCAACCGACTAAATTGGACGGTTCAGTCCGATTTTTATCACCTTTATAATAACACCATGACTACCAAATTATAAAAATAACACCATAACTACCAAATCAATATTTAGTCACTTAAACCACGTCTATTTTTTAAATAGTAACTTTTAAAATGATTTAATCCATACTACAAATAATATATTTTAAATACAAACTTACTTTGATTTACAATCAGCTTAAGTAAAATTCATTCTATAAGGCGCCTTAATTTATTTTAATTCTTAACACCTACAATTTCATATTTTATATATAATTAAAATTATGAGTGCAATATTCTTCTCTTAGATGTTTTCAATGATATAAAAATTCGGTAATATGTAGTATTTATATATAGGACGACATATCTCTATGTCTAGGTTGCATTTTCATCTTAGGGCACTTAGAGATCAAGTCACAAGCATTTGGACATGTCAAACATTTCAAAAATATGTTTTTTCCTAAAAAATTGTATTTGGAGTCAACTCCCCCTGAAGCGTTTTCAAAAAGAAACTTTTTGACCAATTGGAGTTAATACATAAGACATATGGAGTCGATACACAACTGAAGCAATCGACTCTCTTGAGTTGTGGATCGACTCCTACTGAATTTTTTTAAAAAAAATAATTCTCCAATCTAGAAGGTTGACTTCCTCGCATCTTGGGTTGATACATTACATGAAAGAGTCAACTCTCACGTGTATGTATCAACTCCTATTGAAGCTGATTTTTTTAAAATTATTTCTTTTCAAGAGGGGTAAACTACAGGCAGTTTGGATCGACTTTATTGCCCATAGGATGTGACTCTCTCTTAGTATCAGTCAACTCCCACCGATCAAAAAGTCAAATTTTATAATTTTACAACCTAATTTTTTTTCTCTGTTTTCTCATGTGAACTCTATATATATATATATATATATATATATATATATATATATATATATATATATATATATATATATATATATATATATATATATATATATATATATATATAGACCACAACAAATAAAACTCATGAATTTATATTTTTTCCTGAAATAAGTTTATTACTAATATATAAATGAAATCAAATATATTATAGATTAATTATAGTCTTTGTGTTGAGAGTTGAAGAATAAAGTCTTTGAGCCATCACATGATATGAAAATATTTGGACATGTGTTTGGATTGTCAGCATACCTGGAAAATAACAACAGGCTAGAGAAAAAAATAGAGTTAACAACAAGTTGGAAAATAACTCAAATTTAGGGAGGTTTAAAACCCCTCAATCTAACACTTTCTTTTTTGCAGTATTGACTTTGAGTGACGTGGCGTGCCACATCAGTTTCCGTTAGCTCAAATAGATGACAAGGATCAAAGTTGTGGACGAAATTTTTTACGAGGACCATTATTTGAAAGAAATTTTTAGAGGGACTAAAGGCGTAAGAAAATCTGCAGGAAACAAAGGCGTAAGAAAATCTGCAGGAAACAAAGGCGTAAGAAAATTCAACTGTAAAAATATAAAATGATATCTACCTAGATTGCAATGCAACAGAAATATTAACGATAATAGGAAAAGCGGTGAGGAGGAAGAGTGAGATTAAGCTACCTTTGATACCAGAAACGGCGCCAATGAGAAGAATGAATTCAACTGCGGAAATCCAGAAGTTGAGATGCGAAGCGGAAATCGATCGGAGAGAGAATTGCGAATGCAGAAGACAATTAGGGTTTCGTTTTACCGGAGAGAGAGATATGGGTTTTTGTTTTCATAAAAAAGAAAAAGAATTGAAAATCGATCGAAGTAGTAACAAACCCACGCTTTTTGCTATGGATTTTTTTGTAACTTGGAATTTGAAATCTTTTTAATCAAAATAACTCACATTTAAAATTTTATTATGGACAATTTTTCATTCCTTATTAATTCATTTGTATTTATTATATTATTTATACGACTCCTATAAATAAGACAAATAAATAATTAGACCGATGAAATAATACATAATTATTCTATTTTTTTATATTCTCTTTATTTTTATTTTTATATTTTATAATACGTTATCAGTACGAAACTATATCAAATTTTTAAAATACAAAAATTAAAGAATTAATTATGTGCGATAATATCAATTTATTATTGTATTCTTTTTATTTTTTATAACTCGTGGTAAGTTTCTATACTATAATTTATTAAATTATCAATGATCTTGAAGGATTACAAATAATGAGTTTGCTATATAGTTCTTGAAAAACTTACTAAGCATCCTTGAATCATAGCAAAAAATAATAATTTGTCCGGAAGAACTTACTAAGCATTCCCAAAAGATTAGCAAATTAATAGATTATTATAAATCAAGTATCTTTGAAAGGGATAACAAATTAATAATTTATTATAGAATTTCTGAAGAATTTATTAAGTATCCACGGAGGATAAAAAATAATAAATTTGTATTGTTCCTGAATAACATACGAAGCATCCTCGAAGCATCGAACAATATTGTAAATATTATTATTTTATTAATAAAATATTTGTGATTGAGTTCCTAAAGAATTGCATAAAAAAATTGTAATTGAGTTTATGAAGGAAATTCCTTAATTAGACTAAAATCTTGTTTTCTAGATTTTTTAGAAATTCCTTAATCAGTATCACATATATTATTATTAAAATTGATATTGAACATCATGTAATATATGTTCATAAAAAATAGACTTGAAGATCCATTCTTTAGACGTCTAAAGTTAATTATATGGTTGATACTTATAATATCATAAATTTCTAAATTATATATTTGAAGCACCCAAAGTATGATATTAAGAAATGTATTTGCATCAAGTCAACACCTTGTGATACATTTATCCTTCCTTGATGTAATGTATTTTAGGTTATAACCTGATACTTCTCGTCTAAGTGAACTTTGGGATGTGTTGTGTATTTTCCAATTGCTCCAATATAACACACTAAGACGAGTCCTAAAAGAATATTGGAAAAATATTTGATATGAATCCCAGTTTTGAGGATATAATTTGATAAAATGATCAAATATTGATTGCACCCATGTAGGCTGATTATCACTTGATAAATTAATTTTCTCAATATTAAAGGGAGGGAATACGCCGCTGAAATCATGAACAAGAAGTCCAAACGAATAATTTTAGATCTTGATCCTCGTACAAATCAATATGAACTAGAAGTTCAAAAGATTATTCATTTGCAAATTTTATACAACCAATTATAGCGGTCAATACTACAATCGAAGTGGATTTTCCTATTGGATTATTATAGTGCAAATGAATTGAAACCGTGCATGAAGCATGATAGGAATGTTGGTTCCAATATTAATAATCCTTTACCACGCAAATAAGTTAAAATTAAAGATGACCCAAGTGAGGATATTAAAATTCTAAGAATATTTTGATATAAATTATTTTTAGTTCCAGAAGAACTAACCATGGGTACCTGAAAAATTATAAAATAAAGAGATCTCGATAAATTATGTCATAAATGGAATATGATGGAACCAAAATAAAGTCAATATTGACAATATCTTTGGATGAAATATAGCGCTAAATATGATATATGATAACAAGGGCCATGAATCAAATTCTATCAAAGATTGTAGACAAAGTGATAGTTGGCCAAAATGAACATATCCAAATGAAGAAGACTTAAACTCACTTCACAAAAGACTCGTTTTTGGACATGTAGTGCAAACACCTCGAGTGTGAAACCAATTGGATATAAATGAATTTTTTTGTGAAAAAAGCAAAATAAGAATATAAAGCTTTATTTATGGCTCAATGATTTTCACAAAGATCTAAGATTGACTTTGATGAATCACCACATGTAGTGGATTCAATTAGCTTTCAAATTTTAATTAGCCTTGTAACACATGAAGGGCTTAATTTGAACATGATGAATGTTGTGACATCTTATTTATACGACTCACTTGATAATGACATTTACTGAAATTCACTAAAGGGTTTAATATCTCAAATATAGGTAATTTTGGATCTCGAGAAAGCTACTCCATCAAATTGAATAGTTCTCTCAATGAATTTTTGCTAAGGGAAATATATACAAATAAATACATATGTCATTGTATTTTTATGAAAAAGGTCAAGAAAATCATTTTCTATAATAATTGTATATGTGGATGCCATAAAATTATTGGAACTCTTGAAGAGATTCTAAAATTTATAAATCTCTTAAAGAAACGGTCTGAGATAAAGGACATAGAAAACACAAAGTTATGTCTATGTTTACAAATCAAGCATTTGGATAGTAGAATATTTCTACATTAAGAACCTTATATAGAAAAAGTGTTAAAATGTTCATATATGGACAAATATTGTCTAGCCCTATGATGTTAGACCATTAGATTTGGATAAGACTCTTTCCGACCTAGAGAAGATGAGAAAAACTACTTGTTTTAGAAGTACCATATCTTAGTGTAATTCAAGAATTGATATATCTTCCTAAGTATACATGCCATGATATATCAATTTCTATCAATCTCTTAGAAATATATATTTCTTCACCAACACAAAGAAGTTGAAACAAAATCAGACAAATAGTTTGTTACCGTAGAGGTTTATGTTACTTATCCAATCCAATCCTTATAATGGTATATCACAAATATGTCACTTGTTTACATATGGAGGTACAACAATTTCATGGAGATCTGAGAAACAACTACATGAAGTCACTTCCAAGAATAACTTTTAAGTCACTACTATAAATAATATTATCTCACATATAAATGTAAGCATGAGGGGGAGAAATAAATATGTTTTGCACTCTTTTTCGCTTCACTGTGGTTTTGTCCCACTGGGTTTTCATGGTAAGGTTTTTAACGAGACAATTATCATTCAAAGGATATTGTACTCTTTTTCCTTCAATAGATTATTTTCCACTGGGTTTTTTCTAGTAAGGTTTTAACGAAACATATCCAAAACAAACATCCAAGGGGGAGTGTTATGAATAATTGGATGGTTTGTCTCCCAATAACTTCATTTCTTATTTAATCAATTTTTATTTATTATATGGTCTATATGATGTCCTATAAATAGGACCAATCTCATTGTATACGATTAGACCGATAAAATAATACAAAATCATTATATCTTTCTCTCTTATCTTTATTCTTATTTATATTTATTTTATAACAAATTTAAAACAAACTGAAATCGTAAAAAATGACATTTAGTTCGGATGTGTTTGGGCCATTTTCTAACAGAACCACGTGGTTTGGTTTGGTTTGCGGTTTGTATTTTGCAAACTGAACAAAATTAAACCACGTTATGTTATAAAATCTTACTAACCAATATATATTTCTTTAACTGTTTAGAGAAATCAACATGTATTTTGTGTATATTTTATCATATTCTTTGTATGATATTTATTTTAATTTATAAATTATAAAAAATAAAATATTAATCATTTATAAATACTATTTTCACAAAAATATATTTTATCGTATTCTTTGTATAATATTTATTTAAGAATGCAATCTTATGTATATCATTCTTTAGACTTTGATAAAATTATAATACACGATTTTATGTATCAAATTATAATTTTATTTTGACAATTATAAATTTCTTTATGGTAATGTATGAACGATTAAACACAAAATTATATTTTCCTCTATGTGTATGTATGATTCAATGATTATTTTTGGAAAAAATTGAACCAATCAAATCAATCCCAATTATATTTTCCTCTACGTGTATGTATGATTCAATAATTATTTTTGGAAAAAATTGAACCAATCAAATCAATCCCAACCACATTAGTTTGTTTTGGTTTGGTTCAGTTTTATTTTAAAAGCCAATCGAAACAAACGTTTTTTCTCTTGCAATTTGAATGATTTTTTACTTCAAAACCGTCCAAATCACCTCGCAGACACTCCTAGTGGTTGTTCACTACACTCTATACCGCCTTATATTTTGAGAAATGTTATTTGAATTATCAATATCAACTAACTAACATGAAGAATATCATATATCTCCCTAATATATTTTTTTAACAAAAGTTATTTACATTTCAATTTGACCTTAACATTAATTTACTAATTTCAACTAACATTGACCAATCAAATTAAACCTCTTAGACAGGTGGAACATTTTTTTCAACTTTTCAATCCTTTGATATTCAATTCATTTACCAGTTAGTTCTCTGTATGGTTTTCGCTTTTCTATTTTGACTACAAATCTGTTTTTCTTCCAACCTCATAATGATTGATTCTGGTTTATGGTTTGGGAAGATTGTTGATTTTTTTAGAGTTTCTAGTTTTTTGAAAAGTGTTGGTTTAATTTAAGTTGGTGTAGATGGAGTTATGAAGTTCAAGTTCATTAGGAATTAAAGGGATGTTTATCTAACACTTATTTTTCATTTTGTTTGTGTGTGTTTTCTTCAAAATAAACAGTAATTAGAATAGTATATTGAGTTTAATATGGAGTATTGGTAGTGTAGTGTCTCATGTCTCGTAATATTTAGAGATAATGTTGTTATTATTTGTATACGACGACAGTGAATAGTCTATTATACATGTAGTTTTCATATCTAGAAGATTGTTTTTTTTACTGGGATTTTTTTAACTGAATGCGGGTGTTTATTCAATTTTTGATGCTCTTGCTCTCTCGCATGGTCCTTATCTTAGAACAGTAACTTTGGCTTCCTTTGTTTCAATTGTTGCCCTTTCATTGTGAGTGTTTTTTCTTGCTTTATCATGTTAACTATAGGGTTAAATATGTTTTTAGTTTATATAAATATGCGATTATGTAATTTTGGTCATTCTAAAAAAAAAAATCAAATTGTCCTCGAAAACTTTTTCATCCACAATTTTAGTCATTGTTGTCAACTTTTATTAACAGAAGCTGACGTGGTAGTTACATCTAAAAAATTATTTGAAATTTTGGGGTTTTAAATCTCCTCTAAACTAACAAAAAAACAAAAAATAAAATAATTTTGAACTTTTCTCAAACACCTTGCTTGCAAAATACTTTATAACACAGGTAATGAGGGCAAAAATTTAAAATAATATCTCAGTGGGAAATAGAAATAATGTTTGAGGATTGAAATTCATAGAGGGAATCAATTAAGAACAATCAAAGAAGTTTTTTTTAGCATAGCATTATAAAGTTCCATGTTTGACTTAGATCATGGTAGCGAGCAAGTAAACAACCATCCTTAGGTTTAAGACAATCTTTAATGATATTTGAACGCAATATTTTATCCTTTTCGAGAACAACATCTTCTGTGGGTTTTCCACTAAGCTTTATTACTGCAACAATGCATCCTTCTAATTTTCTCACACTAATTGTTTCTTGATTAGGATTTGATAAACTGGTCAAGGCAGTGAAATAAAATGGTACTTGTCTGAAAACATCCCACAAACCTTCAAATGAAAAATAATCATTTTTGTTTAGTGAATCCCAAAATTCATGTGTAATTGACGAATAAAAAGTTAAATTAGCAAGGTAAAAATAATGGATGACAGACACAACTAGTGATTAGTTAAAAAAGCTTACCAGATGGCTACAAAAGTTTCCATTATGTGGGTTAACACCCATGACAAATGTTCTTGTAAAGACCAATTCTGGTTTCTAACCATAGTCCATCTTGTAGTTATCTCATAAACTCCTGTCTATATATAGCCCCATTTATTTAATTACTCCAATTTAAGAAACAAAACATAAGAAAATGAAACGTGAAAGAAAGAAACAAACCAGTTTAACCCAGTGCAACTGTAAGTTGGGTGTAAATAGTGTCTTAAGAGAAATATTGAAAAGGTGACCACTCAAGTTATCATGCTTAGTGATTGGGTCTCGAAAGGAAACATGTTTGTCACAAGCACTTTTATCGATACCCTTATCATCGAATAGGTGAGGAAGATTGTCATAAAGAAATGTCGCCAGTTGCTCCAAATTTATATTTGATTTTGGTGGACTCGCTTTACTAAGCTTAGTTTAGTTCCCCACTTTTTGTGCTTTTTGGTTTTGCCTTAACAGATAGTTTATGGAGAGGAAGTGAATGATATTGATGGATGCAGACGGCGGAACTTGATGGTCGAAAAATGGTGCAAGCAGTAGGAAAATGAAATGGTTGGGGAATTTGGTGGGAGAGATTGGAAGTGGCCATGGACACGACACAGAAGATACTCAATCCTGGCCACTTAGAACAAAATTAATAATTATTATTTTGCAAGTAAGGTGTTTGAGAAAAGTTCAGAACAATTTTTTTTTCTGGTTTAATTTAGAGGAGGTTTAAACCCCCGCAACTTCAATCATTTTTCAAATGTAACTGCCACATCAGCTTTCGTTAATGAAAGTTGACGACAAGGACCAAACTTATAGATGAAAATGTTTGCGAGGACCATTATTCGAAGAAAATTTTTCGAGGGACCAAAATTGCAGGGTCTCATATTTATAGGGACTAAAAACATATTTAATCCTTAACTATATAATAACTTAATCAATTCGATTATCTGCATGCTGTAACCTGGCTTTTATCCAAAATCACTTGTGAAGGGGGCCTAATGGATTAAAGAAGTTGGTTGATGTCTATTATGATAGCCAAAGTGCTTTAAATTTCCATCCATATTGTAGTACGAGTTGAGAAGTTACGCAATAATGCAATATGTTTTTTAGATTTCATAGTTTATAGTTGTCCTTGTATCAGGGGTGATTACAGTAACTTGATAGATTCTACTAAATGTTGATAAAAGGTTATTCTAATATTGGGATAAGCATGCATGTTCATATATTATATAACATGTTAATTGCTAACTATGCAAGATAATCATCATGAGTTATGATGACAACAAAATTTTAATCATAAAAAATTTAAATCTCGGTCTTGATGGTGAATGATTTTCTGGATGATTCTCGCAACGACCGAAACTAAAAGGATCTTTAGTTTAAATTTTAAGGTTTTCAGTAAGTATATTTTATATCATAGAATATGTTACAATATAAGTATATGATTATGAAACAATTGGCCGAAGGAAGTAGGATACTGATTGTTGCTAATGTAAGAGTTTTTACTTCCTTCATGAACTTGTGATTTTTGTTGTCATCTCAGTTCCAGAGGAACCTTACTTCTCTTGAGTATCTCGAACTTAATATGATGTAATTCGAATTTTGGGTTGAGGGTTGTGCGTCATATCTAAAAAAGATCCATATATCTCATTGCAATTTGAATGCTTTGCTGGATAAAACATGTGGCATACTTTCACTTGAGCATATAAAACTAATGGGATGTGGTACATTGGAATTTGTTTTCCAATGGAATGTATCGTGCACTTTATATTTTGAAGAGGAAGTTGTTCTTTTGAATTCTAGGGAGAATGCACCTTACTTGATCTTTGTTGAGGTCTTGAGATGTGTAATCACTTAAATGCCCAAGTATTGGATAATAATCCTCATGTATTGTGAAAAGTTTTCTTTAGTTGCATTTTATCCTACTTTAGTTAAATTATTTCTGTAAATCAGTTAACCTAATCGAGCCCACCCACCCTCCCCTTTATGAATGTGGATGCATGTGCAGGTAATAAATTGATGACACATTTGGTCAAACTGAAGTCCTCACTCTCAGAAGTCAATGAGTACGTTACTATTAATACTTAACATTATTTAAACTTTGAGATGGCTTACAATAAGTTTTCCTCACGAAGTAAAAGCTTTTCAACTCTAACCAAGACTTAACATTCTCTAAGCAATTGATGATTAGAATTTAGATCAAATCCTGAGTTTTCTTGATGATTCATGGTCAACCCTTGATCATATAATTAATATGACTTCAAAATATTGATGTTTTCCAACAATTATGAAGTTTGATTGTATATTGACCATACTTGACTTTTTGTCCAATACAACTAATTTTCAACCATCTAAGCAATTGACTGAGCAAACTTGAGCTATGAGGATTAAAACTTGACACGGTGATCCCTTGAGACATGTGAGGAGGTATGATGACCACTTAAGGTATTAGAACTTTATTTTGTCCTGAGAGAAGCAAAACCCTAGTTGTGGGTTGATTGCTTAGGAGAGGGTTCATCTGATCAACCCTTGAAAAAATCTTGAATATGGAGATGTGGATTGTCTTGGGAAATAGGAGGGCAAATTTTGGGGTATAACAGGATCTCTCCAGCATATTACTACTCTATCATCTCTTTTTAGCAGTGTCCAACACTTCTATTCATCACATTAGTCCCCGAGCAGTGATCCTATCAACATCATCACATTAGTCCCCGAGCAGTGATCATCAACCTCATCACGTTAGTCCCCAAGCAGTGATCCTAGAAGCATCATCACGTTAGTCTCCGAGAAGTGATCATATCAACCTTATCTACATTCTCAAGCTATCACATTAGTCTCTAAGCAGTGATCATCTACATTGTCATGTCAGTCCCCGCGCAGTGAACGTCAACTTTGTAACATTGGTCCCCGAGCAATAACAAATCATCAATCAACTTATTATGCCAGTCTCTGATAAATAATAGGTTATTTAGTATCACATCATTCCCCAATGAGGTTTATATACAAGATATTCATCCCCAACTGAGTACCTTTCAAGATTATCATCCTCCAACAACGTTGATATCCAAACTTGAAACTTGGTCAGATAGTGCATCAGAGGAATTCACATTACTATTATTCCCCAGCCTGGGTCGCCAATCGCTACATCCCTAAGCAGAAATCAAAGATCCCCAACAAAACGTTTATATCCTCTTCAAGATAGACACCACAATATCTAAATTCATACATTATTCATAAAAGTCATAACATATGCATTATCATATACTCACATGCATCACAATCTGCATAGAACTAATCATTTCCTTTCAAGGTAAATTTTCCTCCGCATGTGAAAGTTACTTTCCAGACATAAGGTCAAAGATTAATACCCGAAACAAGACAAGAAAACTATCTAAATGACCAGAAAAGTTATCACCAGATAGTAGGACACAAATTAATACCCAAAACAAGACGGGAAAGCTATCTACGGCCTGACGAATACTCATTTCAGATATAGCCAAGATGAAGGTTTATTCTGACTCCCTCATCACTCCAGATGGCATTTTTAAGCCCATCTCCGACTACACCAATATATATCAGTAATATCATTCCAAGACAAGCGCGGAGTCTAGCGTATGACTCACTTTCCAGCATTAACTTCTCCAAATGGCACCTACAAGCCCATTCCAGGGCATCGTCAATTAACGATCTCATTCCAAATACTAGCGAGTGCAAATTTTTAGGTGTACTCGAGTGTTCAATCATCTTCTACCTTCAGGTCACGAAAGGCAAGCATACCAATCTAACCCTTCAGGTACAAGAAGATTGAACAGGGGCAACTGTTATACCCTAAAATTTTCTCTCCTATTTATCAAGACAATCCACATCTCCATACTCAAGAATTTCTCAAGGGTTGACCAGATGAACCGTCTCCTAAGCAATCAACCCACAACTAGGGTTTTGCTTCTCTCAAGAAAAAATCAAGTTCTAGTACCTCAAGTGATCATCATATCTCCTCATATATCTCAAGGGATCACCATGTCAAGTTTTAAGCCTTACAACTCAAGTTTGCTCAGTCAATTGCTCAGATGGTTGAAAATCAATTGTATTGGATAAAAAGTCAAATGTGGTCAACATACAGTCAAACTTCATCATTTTTGGTCAACATCAAGATTTTGAAGTCACGTTCATTATTTTATCAAGGGTTGATCATGAATCATCAAGAAAACTCAAGATTTGATCAAAAGTCAAAGTTTCCAAATTAGGGTTTTCTGGACAAAAAGTCAACATAACTTTGACGAAGCATAACTTTCACATACTTTATCATAAATTTTGACACCAGAGCTCAGTATGAAGAAATTTCAATTCTCTACAACTTCATGTCTCACAAGCTTTGGCTAAAAATGCATCATTTGAGAGTTATGGATCAAAATATTAGAGGTCCTTCTGAATGTCAACAAAAAGTCATCTTTTTGCAAATAAGTGTACATGAACATGGAAACTTCAATGAAGCTAAAACCTAAAGGAGTGTTTAGAGGACATATTAAGCTTTCTAAAAAGTCCAAGAACACCTAAAAATGTTGAAAATTGAGCAACATACAAATTGTGCAAGTTTGACATTTTTAAAGAGGTGCATGAAGAAAAATACTTAGAAAATTCAAATTTTTTCTAAATGGGCCTAAGTGTTCATGATCCAAACTTATTCTTGAGATTATCCATGACCTCTACAGTCACTGCCACACCTCCTCCTTATTTATTTAATTTATTTTTGAATTAAATGTCCAAAATTCAAATTCAATTAAATAAAATATAAAAATAAGAGATAAAGTGAGTTGAGCTTGAGTTGTGTATGTCTTGAGGACCAAGAAAGCCCATGAGAGTTGCCAAATTCGTGCAAGAAGATTTTAGGCAAGATTGAGCTATTTTTGGAAATATTTGATAAAATTCCAAATGAGATATTCTTTTCATTCGAGGCAATATATTCTCTCGTTATTCTTGACCTAATGCACTCTCCTATAAGTACACTACAAGATCATATCACTAAGGACACAAATTCATGCCTCAACAACCCTAACCTAAGTTGCAAAAATCCGTGCATTTCAAGCGAACAGCAGACCTATTTTTGCATCAATTCAATACATTCTAAGCATTACAACGTATTCCTGGGAGTCCTCTGAATCGTTCCAAACTATTACCAGGCCTCAACAAAATCACTCAATTCGAATCACGACTTGCATACTCTTATGTCAAATTCGATTTCTATTATTTATGCTTCCTAAACATTATTTGATTACATATTCTTGATCGTGATGATGTTTGCAAGCTTTCTGGGTTGGTTAATTTGATTTTAGATGCAGGTACAAGCTTATGTCATTGTTAAGGTTTCTAAACCTCATATTAGGGTTCCTCAAAAAAGGAAAATTTGGCCAAAACCAAGGGTACCATTAGATTCAGAGGACAATTCCCATTCGATCTACGCCTTTGGTTAGAATTTATATTGCTTATTTGAGATTTTTTAAAGCCGCAGGTCCTATAGCTACGGAGGAAGGTCGTAGGTACAAGTTTACCCACAGAAAAGTTGTGGGTAAGGCCATGGCTAATTCAAAAACGAAGAAGACGATCCCTTCGCGCGGTTTGGTTTCAAATATTTCTAGAAAATTATTTTCTCTTGTAATTTATTTGTTTTATATTCCTAACACAAAAACACCTTGGCTTAGTCGGCAGGAGGCGCGCGCGTGTGACCTATAGGGCTTGGGTTTGATCCCTGACTTTGTATATTATTTTTGACACTTTTCCAAACTAACCAATTTCTTCATGTTTTCATATTTTCTTTTCAATTTAATTTTTCTTCAAATATTATTTTTTAAAATACTACAAAAATGACAAAAAATACTTTCTTTTCGCGTTTAGGTAAGAAAAATACTAATTTAATTTTGGACATTAAAAAATCATATTTTTCACTTCTATTTTAATTAATTGTTAATTTATCATAAATTAACTTTTAATTACTTTTTCCACATTAAAATTAATCCAAAAAATTCTCAAAAAAAATATTTTCTTCATATAATTAGGTTTACTAACCCTAAAACATTTTTCTGACGTGAAATCCTATTTTCTACTAACATTATCTTCTCTTATTAGCAATTTAATCCTTCCCGTGTTACCTTTTTCGATTATTATAATTGCTCACAAGTTGTAATAGTTAGGGTTTAAATTTCTTGCATATTTTTTACTATTATGTAACTGCTCATGGGATGTAATAGCTTAAGTAGGGTTTTACTTCCTGCTTTTACTTTCCGCACCTCTTATTATGTATCTGCCCCAAAGCTATGTAATAGCGTAGGATTTACATTTCCGCACTTTTACTTTCTGCACTTTAATTTCTGTACATATTGAAATTCTTGGCAGCAGATACGTGATGTCACAGAGAATGTTATGACACACTATCTGACACTCTGTTAACAGTTTACACAGTAAATATAAATAACAGTAAAGAACACAATAAGTTGTTTACCCAGTTCAATGTCTAACTACACCTACATCTGGGGGCTACCAAGCCAGGGAGGAAATTCACTATTAGTAGATTAATTCAGGAATAAACAACCAGTTTATCTCCTTCACTTAAAACCTACCCAATACAACTTCAACCTAAGTCATACTTAGATCTGAGTACCTACTCACTCTCCCTCAATCACGGCAGTGATATCAACCTATTGACTAATTGAATTGTGAAGACACACTTCAATAAACTATCTTGATCTCGTTTCAAAGCTTTCAATCAAGAGACAAACACTCGTGCTTTAAAGCTTTGAGTGATAAACTACCCTTACAAACAAATCATAGTCCAATGCACTTATCAATTGATAGTTGCTTGGCTCACAAGAGAAACTAGAATTACAAATACCAACTGTTACTAATCCTAACAGTACACAAATAACAACGTGCTATATCTTCAATAAATCTCAGAGGCGCAACATAGTTGTAAGGGTTGAATTCCTTTTATAGAAGCAGTCCTGAAACTTCAGTTTTGGGCTTCCATAAAGATAGCTAGGGTTCACTTAATTTAATCCTAAAAACATGGTCTTTTCAACAACCAATTTAGGTTTAATTAAGATTAACCTAGCAGCCACGTGAGCATGCTTTCTAATAATAGAAAAACAATATTTAGCAGCTCAACAAACTTCCTGAAAAATCTCAGGAAAAAAAACAGATTCTGCAGAACAGAATGTCACACTGAATGTCATAACATCTGTTATGACATCAGACTGTTTTCTACAGAATTTCCAGCACAGCTTTAGCTTCCAGTTCTGAGTTGTCTTTTAACATTCTTAGCAGGTAGGATTTATCTTCAATCTCTGAATGTCATGACATCTATCATGACATTTCTAAAGCCTAGTTTTACCAAAATTGATGACAACTTAAAACACTAACAAACTCCCCCTTTGGCACATTTTTGGCTAAAACTACTTAACCTATCAGAGTACATATGCAGCAGAAGACAAACTAGTTCTAAGCTTAAATAAACTAGAACCTAGAGATAAGATAAATTCTACCCATACAGAAATCCCACAATTCCCACAATTGCCCACATACAAAATTTAAACAGGCCATACAACCCCAAAGTTCCAGCCATTGTTTTCCATAGCATCCCACAATGATACTTCTCTCCCTTTTTAGCCATAAAGGGCCAAAGGAAACAATACAATTACCCCAATCTTTCAATTATAAGAAAGCAGCACAAAGAGTTATATCTCAGTTAAGGATTACAAGTCTGTCAACAAAAATGATTACAATTATTCAAACCAAAATACAGAACAAGAAAAGAGGACAATTGACAGAACAATCAATGGGCACAGGGGCAACATCTCAAGTGCTTTCTTCTCCAGAAGAAGCACTGTGGAATGAAACATCTTCAGAATCATCTTTATCAGCAGCTGCCATCTGGACATCCTTATCACCAACAGCCTTATCAGCAGCTATCCCTTCATCCTCAACCTTTGTGTCCTGCTCCAGTTGAGTGATCAGCTCTTCAAGACTTTGTTTCCTTGCTTCAAGTTCCCTACAAGTCTCTTTCAGCACAGCAATGACAACTCCCTTCTGAGAATTGGTCTTGACTTTTGATGTCTCAGCAGATGTCATGACAAAGTCAGGAACATGCTTCCCTTGAAATAGCTTGTAGTGGAAGCCAAGGGCAGGAGCTCTGTTACTCACTGTATCTCCATCAACCAGGATGTCAGGGTATTGATCAGTTATTATACCACACAGTAGGGAGGGAAAGACTATTGGTCCTTTGATAACATAGCTGTCAGCATGCTTGAGTGTCTGATCAAAAATGTAGGATCCATAGTCAAATGTAGCCTGAGTACCTACTGCATATATGAACCTTCCCAATCCATTAGAAATGGTGGATTTGTGATTGGTTGGGACCCAGTTTGCAGCACCAATCATATGCAGTATGGCAAATTTGACACTCAACTTGCTTGCTGAGAGTTTTCCCTTTAGAGGCCATTGTCTTACTTGTTTGGCAGTGATGGTTTGACAAATCTTGTTGTCAGTTTCCTCCAGCTCTGGCTGAGTATTATCAGATCTACCCAGGAATCTGTTGATCATATTTGGAGAAAACCTGACTTTCCTCCCTCTCACATAAACAATCTGGTAGTCAGCGGAGTTCCTATCCCCAGAGTCATTTGAGAGGTTGACAATAAACTCTCTCACCAAAACTTCATAACAGCTTGAGAGATTCACCACTGTTTTAATCAGCCCTGCCTCCTTAATTAAGTCAACAATTTCTTTGCATTCAAGAGCACTCTTGTTTAACTCTCTTTCCAGAGCCACCCTCTTTAAGCAAATATACTTCCATCTTCCAGCATTTTCAGGATGATGGAAAGAAATGTTATCGATGGCCACTTCAGGCACCTTGAGCAGTTTCCCAAGAGTTTGCTTCTTTCTGGGATGAATGTCTGTGACATTCTCTTCAACATTAAATTCATAGTCTTGATCTGACTCTGATGATTCAGGTTCTTTCCTCTTTTTTACAATTGGTGTTCTCTTTGGTCTAGAACCACCACCAACAATTTTTACTCTACTTCTCTTTGTAGAGGGTTCACCCTTGTGATACTTCTCAGTCGGGCACACATCTTCAGTATCCTTCTTTTTAGCAGGGCTCTGTGAGACTGCCTTTTTTCCCTTCCTTTTCATCATTCTTTTTGCAATGCTTGGATTGACATTGGCAATAAGATCATTGTCTGAGAACACTTCATCTAAGTCAATGACAGGAGGTTCAGTTTCTTGATCTGGAGATTCTTCCAAAATACTGTCAGAAATGTAGTCATCAGGGACTGTACCAGAGGCACACTTTGCTGGTGATTCTTCAAGAATGCTATCAGAAATGTAATCAGTAGGGGCTTTTTCATAGGCAAATTTTGCTGGGGATTCTTCAAGGATACTATCAGAAATCACATCTTCCTTATCAGTAGGGGTTTTATTACAAGCATCATCAACACCTACTTCAGACTCTTTAACAGAAAGATCTTCATTATTCTTGGCAAGGGAAGTATCATGATCACCAGATGTCTTGACATTCTCAGTGACATCTGGATCAACTGCTAAACTAGGGCTAGCAGACTGACAGTTTAGGGGAATTGAAAACCCAGGAACAGATTGGTCTTCGTTGAGGATCCTTGTTACCAATCCAGCAATGGCTATATGCACAGCCCTAGACTCCTTTGTGTTTACTATTTCTGAGGGAACAGAAGAGGATGGTACAGAAGTCTTACCCAAGGGAGATGCTTGAGTCCTTCTTGCATTCCTTGTGCGCAATTTCTTGACCTTTTTTGGGTCAGTAGCTATTGCACGCAATGGTGTAACCCTCAGTGCTTCACCTTGTATGGCTTCATTATTTGTCCTGACGTCAGCCATGGATGGAGATGAAGATCCTGTTTCTTGAGATGATGAGGATGATGAAGACATTTTTCGCTGATGGTTTTTGGGAGGATGAAAGTGAAAATAGCAGAGAGTTTCAAAGTTTCTTCTGGGAGAAGAAAATGTGATACTACTTTCAAAAGAGGAAACTATTATATGTGGGTGTCTCTTCCTATTCTTAGATCTCTTAAAATAAGGATGAAAATACCTAAATAACCCACTTATAAATAATTGAAGTAAACAATCCCTTTTACCCCTTGTTGTAGGCACAGTTAATTGCTACAACTCCTCAAATTGACAACTATCCAATTTGTCCCTTAAAGTCTTAAATTAACCATTCTCAAGAGCTTTAGTAGCAATGTCACAGTACAATGTCATGACATCCTGTATGATATTGTGGTCAGTCAACATCTGCTTTATCCAGATCATCTTAAAGCAGTTTCTCCTTTCTACTAGGTATTTAACATAGTATAAAGCTACACAGATTTTCTTCTTACTGATCCAAGAGATAAGATTGCTTCTTGAGAAGAGACATCCATCAACAGGGCTTTTACACAAGCTTTGATCAACACTTTCTCCACTTGTTTTCTTGGACAACTTCAAATGTGGATGGGTAAAAGTCCTAGTGTGGATGCCATTACTCAGTCCAAGCTTCTTGACACAATTTCTTGCATAATTGCTCTGTGAAAGAAGTGTTGAGCCTTCCATCAATGTATCTGACATTTCTTTAGATACTATGTTATTAACATAGATGGAAGCCACCATGATCTTTTCTCCTCTGACAGAGAGGATTTCATTCAAGACTCCTCTCCTGTATCTTTTTACAGTAAGATACTTGGTTATCCTTTCATGCGATCCTAGTACTTTCAGTACTTTAGGAATGGTTAGATGTCTGACATTGAGTGTGACATTCGATTTCGTCCAACCTTATACTTACCATGATTCTCCCTTTGTCCATGAAAGATCTTGGTATCCTTTTGACCTCTATGAACCGATCCTTTTATTCCTCGAGGTGTGGATGACTGATTCTTGTTGCCACAACTTTACTTCCTCTTCATCTTGTCTCATAGCACATACGAAGGAAGAGTGGTGTTCTCGATTCCACATGTAGCGGTTGTCCTTTGATCCGACTCCTCTCATAATCACTACTTGATCATCATTGATTACAAGACATTCATTAGTGAAGTCATTGTGAATCCCATATCACATAGCGACTTATGCTAATGAGATTTGCAACAAACCTTTTACCAATACTCCATTTAGATTTGGAACCTGCATCTTTGAGTTTCCAATACCTTTGATTTCTCCTTTGGCTCCATCTCCAAAAGTAACAAAGTGGTAGATCGATGCTTAACATTATTGAGAAGATTCCTCTCGGTCATGTGTTTGGAACAACCACCGCCAGTACCAATCTTTCTTGGTAGACACACTAAGAGAAGTGTTAGCTACCGAGCAACGGTCTTCTTCCACCGTTGGAGTATGATACCGCTGGTTTTAGGCTTCACATAAGACCCTTGATTAGGATATCCATGTAATGTAGCAAAAGATTTTATGTGACCAAACCTTCCACAATAATGACACCTCCATCTTTGAAACTTTTTGTTCATGTTTCTATGATTTTGATGTTGCACCCAATGTTGTGACATCCGCTTTGACATTGGTCATTAGGTCTGCTCTTCCTTTTGTTATTGACAAACTTCTTAGTCTCCACATACCCGAGGCGACCTATTCGACTTGTGGTATGACATCTTCTTTGTCATTGACTTCCCAAGTTTGTTCCATTCCCGGTTATTAGCAAATCTTTTGTACCACATACCCCGAGCCGCACATTTCTGTTTTGGGTTACACACCGCTTTGACATTGTTTTCCTATGTCTCTTCTTCTTAATGTCACCAATGTGTTTCTTTTCACCACATATCCTAGACCATGCTTATTTCCTAGTTTGTCCAAGCCGAGAATTTCTTCCAACTTATCGCATTCAGATGTCAACATTTTGAGATTTAGACATCGATCAAGTTTGAGTTCAACATTATAATATCACTATTTAGGTGATTTATAGTGGTTGTGTTCTCCTTTTCTCACCTCCACCACATTCTCGACTTCCAACTTCTCAATCGCTTTTTACGCTCCTCATTTCGACATACTTCACCATTTTTATACACGCTCGTAGGTTTCAAAGAAGCTCTTCAAATGTCACTTCCTCATCACTAGAATCCATATCAAAATTATACACCCGAGAGAGAAAGACAAGTTTGGCACCTTCTTCCTCGATTCACTTCCCGAATCACCATCGGACCAAGTGACCCATTCCTTTCTTTTGTTTCTTTAGAAAGGTGGGACATTCACCTAATATGTCCAAATCCTTCACATTCATGACATTGGATTTTACTGTCTTGACTTCCTTTTCCTCGACTTGGATCTTCATGGAGTCATAAGATCTGCGATGTCGATGCAATGTCCTTGACATTTGACCTTGACTTTGGATCAATCCTCCGATGAGTTTGTTGAACTGCCTTCCAAGCATAGCTATAACTTGATATCTTCTCTTCATCTTCCACATTGCATCCTTCTTCGTTAGATACAAGTGCTATGCTTTTGTTCTTTTGTCATCAGCTTCACCGATTCCCATCTCAAAAGTCATAAGAGATCCTATAAGTTCTTCAACCTTCAAGGTGTGATGTCCCGAGCCTCCTCTATACCACTTTCATTGCAAACCTTTAGGCAAGGATCCGAGAATCTTTCTCACCACTTTTTTTCGACATCTTTTCACCAAGTGCCCCGAGGCATTTTCCAAAATATTCATGTGAAACTCATGAATAGTCTCATCTTCCTTCATCTTCAAATTCTCAAATTTAGTAGTGAGCATCTCAAGTCTTGACACCTTCACCTTGGATGTCCCTCGAGTAGTTTGAGAGTGTCCCAAACATCCTCGGCACCACATTGATGGACCACCAAGATGTTCCAATACCATTGAAAGCATTCAATGCTTTAGAGTTCCCTAGAGCTAGCTCTTCTTCCTCTTTGCTCCATTCCTCCTCGTGTTTCAAGAAGAGTCCCATCTTTCTCAAGCTTGGTGGGATGTTTCCATCCTTTGTCGCCAGCCTCCAAGCTTTAATGTCCACCGATCTTAAGAAGGCAACCATACGAGGCTTCCAAGAATCATAATTAGACCCATCCGAATAGGTGGTCTCCTCCAAATCCTCCTTCTTTATCCATTACCGTAAACTATTATCCCTAGATCTCACCTGAAATAACAAGGTGCCCGCTCGATGCCAAATGAAATTTTGGCAGGATACGTGATGTCACGAGAGAATGTTATGACACACTATCTGACACTTTGTTAACAGTTTACACAGTAAATATAAATAACAGTAAAGAACACAATAAGTTGTTTACCCAGTTCAATGTCTAACTACACCTACATCAGGGGGCTACCAAGCCAGGGAGGAAATTCACTATTAGTAGAATTAATTCAGGAATAAACAACCAGTTTATCTCCTTCACTTAAAACCTACCCAATACAACTTCAACCTAAGTCATACTTAGATCTGAATACCTACTCACTCTCCCTCAATCACAGCAGTGATATCAACCTATTGACTAATTGAATTGTGAAGACACACTTCAATAAACTATCTTGATCTCGTTTCAAAGCTTTCAATCAAGAGACAAACACTCGTGCTTTAAAGCTTTGAGTGATAAACTACCCTTACAAACAAATCATAGTCCAATGCACTTATCAATTGATAGTTGCTTGGCTCACAAGAGAAACTAGAATTACAAATACCAACTGTTACTAATCCTAACAGTACACAAATAACAACGTGCTATATCTTCAATAAATCTCAGAGGCGCAACATAGTTGTAAGGGTTGAATTCCTTTTATAGAAGCAGTCCTGAAACTTCAGTTTTGGGCTTCCATAAAGATAGCTAGGGTTCACTTAATTTAATCCTAAAAACATGGTCTTTTCAACAACCAATTTAGGTTTAATTAAGATTAACCTAGCAGCCACGTGAGCATGCTTTCTAATAATAGAAAAACAATATTTAGCAGCTCAACAAACTTCCTGAAAAATCTCAGGAAAAAAAACAGATTCTGCAGAACAGAATGTCACACTGAATGTCATAACATCTGTTATGACATCAGACTGTTTTCTGCAGAATTTCCAGCACAGCTTTAGCTTCCAGTTCTGAGTTGTCTTTTAACATTCTTAGCAGGTAGGATTTATCTTCAATCTCTGAATGTCATGACATCTATCATGACATTGCTAAAGCCTAGTTTTACCAAAATTGATGACAACTTAAAACACTAACAAACTCCCCCTTTGGCACATTTTTGGCTAAAACTACTTAACCTATCAGAGTACATATGCAGCAGAAGACAAACTAGTTCTAAGCTTAAATAAACTAGAACCTAGAGATAAGATAAATTCTACCCATACAGAAATCCCACAATTCCCACAATTGCCCACATACAAAATTTAAACAGGCCATACAACCCCAAAGTTCCAGCCATTGTTTTCCATAGCATCCCACAATGATACTTCTCTCCCTTTTTAGCCATAAAGGGCCAAAGGAAACAATACAATTACCCCAATCTTTCAATTATAAGAAAGCAGCACAAAGAGTTATATCTCAGTTAAGGATTACAAGTCTGTCAACAAAAATGATTACAATTATTCAAACCAAAATACAGAACAAGAAAAGAGGACAATTGACAGAACAATCAATGGGCACAGGGGCAACATCTCAAGTGCTTTCTTCTCCAGAAGAAGCACTGTGGAATGAAACATCTTCAGAATCATCTTTATCAGCAGCTGCCATCTGGACATCCTTATCACCAACAGCCTTATCAGCAGCTATCCCTTCATCCTCAACCTTTGTGTCCTGCTCCAGTTGAGTGATCAGCTCTTCAAGACTTTGTTTCCTTGCTTCAAGTTCCCTACAAGTCTCTTTCAGCACAGCAATGACAACTCCCTTCTGAGAATTGGTCTTGACTTTTGATGTCTCAGCAGATGTCATGACAAAGTCAGGAACATGCTTCCCTTGAAATAGCTTGTAGTGGAAGCCAAGGGCAGGAGCTCTGTTACTCACTGTATCTCCATCAACCAGGATGTCAGGGTATTGATCAGTTATTATACCACACAGTAGGGAGGGAAAGACTATTGGTCCTTTGATAACATAGCTGTCAGCATGCTTGAGTGTCTGATCAAAAATGTAGGATCCATAGTCAAATGTAGCCTGAGTACCTACTGCATATATGAACCTTCCCAATCCATTAGAAATGGTGGATTTGTGATTGGTTGGGACCCAGTTTGCAGCACCAATCTTATGCAGTATGGCAAATTTGACACTCAACTTGCTTGCTGAGAGTTTTCCCTTTAGAGGCCATTGTCTTACTTGTTTGGCAGTGATGGTTTGACAAATCTTGTTGTCAGTTTCCTCCAGCTCTGGCTGAGTATTATCAGATCTACCCAGGAATCTGTTGATCATATTTGGAGAAAACCTGACTTTCCTCCCTCTCACATAAACAATCTGGTAGTCAGCGGAGTTCCTATCCCCAGAGTCATTTGAGAGGTTGACAATAAACTCTCTCACCAAAACTTCATAACAGCTTGAGAGATTCACCACTGTTTTAATCAGCCCTGCCTCCTTAATTAAGTCAACAATTTCTTTGCATTCAAGAGCACTCTTGTTTAACTCTCTTTCCAGAGCCACCCTCTTTAAGCAAATATACTTCCATCTTCCAGCATTTTCAGGATGATGGAAAGAAATGTTATCGATGGCCACTTCAGGCACCTTGAGCAGTTTCCCAAGAGTTTGCTTCTTTCTGGGATGAATGTCTGTGACATTCTCTTCAACATTGAATTCAGAGTCTTGATCTGACTCTGATGATTCAGGTTCTTTCCTCTTTTTTACAATTGGTGTTCTCTTTGGTCTAGAACCACCACCAACAATTTTTACTCTACTTCTCTTTGTAGAGGGTTCACCCTTGTGATACTTCTCAGTCGGGCACACATCTTCAGTATCCTTCTTTTTAGCAGGGCTCTGTGAGACTGCCTTTTTTCCCTTCCTTTTCATCATTCTTTTTGCAATGCTTGGATTGACATTGGCAATAAGATCATTGTCTGAGAACACTTCATCTAAGTCAATGACAGGAGGTTCAGTTTCTTGATCTGGAGATTCTTCCAAAATACTGTCAGAAATATAGTCATCAGGGACTGTACCAGAGGCACACTTTGCTGGTGATTCTTCAAGAATGCTATCAGAAATATAATCAGTAGGGGCTTTTTCATAGGCAAATTTTGCTGGGGATTCTTCAAGGATACTATCAGAAATCACATCTTCCTTATCAGTAGGGGTTTTATTACAAGCATCATCAACACCTACTTCAGACTCTTTAACAGAAAGATCTTCATTATTCTTGGCAAGGGAAGTATCATGATCACCAGATGTCTTGACATTCTCAATGACATCTGGATCAACTGCTAAACTAGGGCTAGCAGACCGACGTAGGGAATTGAAAACCCGAGAATGATTGGTCTTCGTTGAGGATCCCGTTACCAATCTAGCAATGGCTATATGCACAGCCCTGACTTTTGTGTTTACTGCTTCGAGGGAATGTATGGATGCAAGTCTTACCAGGGAGATGCTTGAGTCCTTCTTGCATTCCTTGTGCGCAATTTCTTGACCTTTTTTGGGTCAGTAGCTATTGCACGCAATGGTGTAACCCTCGGCTTCACCTTGTATGGCTTCATTATTTGTCCCGTCACCATGGATGGAGATGAAGATCCTGCTTCGAGATGATGAGGATGATGAAGACATTTTTCGCTGATGGTTTTTGGGAGGATGAAAGTGAAAATAGCAGAGAGTTTCAAAGTTTCTTCTGGGAGAAGAAAATGTGATACTACTTTCAAAAGAGGAAACTATTATATGTGGGTGTCTCTTCCTATTCTTGGATCTCTTAAAATAAGGATGAAAATACCTAAATAACCCACTTATAAATAATTGAAGTAAACAATCCTTTTACCCCTTGTTGAGGCACGCTAATCACTACAACTCCTCAAATTGACAACTATCCAATTTGTCCCTTAAAGTCTTAAATTGACCATTCTCAAGAGCTTTAGTAGCAATGTCACAGTACAATGTCATGACATCCTGTATGATATTGTGGTCAGTCAACATCTGCTTTATCCAGATCATCTTAAAGCGCTCCTTTCTACTAGGTATTTAACATAGTATAAAGCTACAGATTTTCTTCATCGATCCAAGAGATAAGATTGCTTCTTGAGAAGAGACATCCATCAATGTGGCTTTTACACAAGCTTTGATCAACACTTTCTCCACTTGTTTTCTTGGACAACTTCAAATGTGGAGGGTAAAAGTCCTAGTGTGTGCCATTACTCATCCAAGCTTCGACACAATTTCTGCATAATTGCTCCGTGAAGTGTTGAGCCTTCCATCAATGTATCCGACATTTCTTTAGATACTATGTTATTAACATAGATGGAAGCCACCATGATCTTTTCTCCTCCGACAGAGGATTTCATTCAAGACTCCTCTCCTGTATCTTTTTACACGAAGATACTTGGTTATCCTTTCATGCCGATCCTAGTACTTTGTAGTACTTTAGGAATGGTTAGATGTCTAGACATTGAGTGTGACATTCTGATTTCCTGTCCAACCTTATACTTACCATAGATTCTCCCTTTGTCCATGAAAGATCTTGGTATCCTTTTGACTCCTATGGAACCGATCCTTTTATTCCTCCGAGGTGTGGATGACCGATTCAACAACTTTACTTCCTCTTCATCTTTGTCTGTAGCACACGTATGAAGAAGAGTGGTGTTCTCGATTCCCACATGTAGCAGCTTGTCTTTGATCCGACTCCTCTCATAATCACTACTTGATCATCATTGATTACAAGACATTCAACTAGTGAAGTTGACTGTGAATCCCATATCACATAGTCGACTTATGCTAATGAGATTTGCAATCAAACCTTTACCAAAGAATACTCCATTTAGATTTGGAACCTGCACTTTGAGTTTCCAATACCTTTGATTTCTCCTTTGGCTCCATCTCCAAAAGTAACAAAGCTGGTAGACCGATGCTTAACATTATTGAGAAGATTCTGCCTCCACCATGTGTTTGGAACAACCACCAAAGTACCAATCTTTCTTGGTATACACACTAAGAGAAGTGTTAGCTACCGTAGCAATCTTCTTCTTCCACCGCTGAGTATGATACCGTTGGTTTTAGGCTTCACATAAGACCCTTGATTAGGATATCCATAGAACAGTAGCAAAAGATTTTATGTGACCAAACCTTCCACAATAATGACACCTCCATCTTTGAAACTTTTTGTTCATGTTTCTATGATTTTGATATTGCACCCAATGTTGTGACATCCGCTTTGACATTGGTCTATTAGGTCCTTCTTCCTTTGTTATTGACAAACTCTTAGTCTCCACATACCCCGAGGCGCACCTATTCCCCGACTTGTGGTATGACATCTTCTTTGTCATTGACTTCCTGTGTTTGTTCCATTCCCGGTTATTAGCAAACTTTGCACCACATACCCCGAGCCGCATACATTTCTGTTTTGGTTGGACACCGCTTTGACATTGTTTTCCTATGTCTCTTCTTCTTAATGTCACCAATGTGTTTCTTTTCACCACATATCCTAGACCATGCTTATTTCCGCAGCTTGTCCAAGCCGAGAATTTCTTCCAACTTATCGATCAGATGTCAACATTTTGTGATTTAGACATCCGATCAAGTTTGGAGTTCAACATTATAATATCACTATTTAGGTGATTTATAGTGGTTGTGTTCTCCTTTTCTCGACCTCCACTTCACATTCTCGCTTCCAACTTCTCAATCGCTTTTTTCGCTCCTCATTTTTCGACATACTTCACCATTTTTATACACGCTCAGAGGTTTCAAAGAAGCTCTTCAAATGTCACTTCCTCATCACTAGAATCCATATCAAAATTATACACTCCAGAGAGCAAGGACAAGTTTGGCACCTTCTTCCCGATTCACTTCCGAATCACCATCGCACCAAGTGACGCCCATTTTCTTTTGTTTCTTTAGAAAGGTGGGACATTCATTTAATATGTCCAAATCCTTCACATTCATGACATTGGATTTTACCGTCTTGACTTCCTTTTCCTCTCGACTGGATCTTCCGCCGAGTCATAAGATCGGCCGATGTCGATGCAATGTCCTTGACATTTGACCTTGACTTTGGATCAATCCTCCGATGAGTTTGTTGAACTGCCTTCCAAGTATAGCTATAGATATCTTCTCTTCATCTTCCACATTGCATCCTTCTTCGAGTTAGATACAAGTGCTATGCTTTTGTTCTTTTGTCATCAGTTTCACCGATTCCCATCTCAAAAGTCATAAGAGATCCTATAAGTTCTTCAACCTTCAAGGTGCCGATGTCCCGAGCCTCTCTCATTAGCCACTTTCATTGCAAACCTTTAGGCAAGGATCCGAGAATCTTCTCACCTTTTTCCGACATCTTTTCACCAAGTGCTCATGAGGCATTGGCAATTTCAAAATATTCATGTGAAACTCATGAATAGTCTCATCTTCCTTCATCTTCAAATTCTCAAATTTAGTAGTGAGCATCCAAGTCTCGACACCTTCACCTTGGATGTCCCTCATGAGTAGTTTCGAGAGTGTCCCAAACATCCTTGGCCGACTCACATTGATGGACCAAATCAAGATGTTCTCTCAATATCAATGAGCATTCAATGCTTTAGAGTTCCCTAGAGCTAGCTCTTCTTCCTCTTTGCTCCATTCCTCCTCGTGTTTCAAGACAATAGTCCCATCTTTCTCAAGCTTGGTGGATGTTTCCATCCTTGTCGCCAGCTCTCCAAGCTTTAATGTCCACCGATCTTAAGAAGGCAACCATACGAGGCTTCCAAGAATCATAATTAGACCCATCCGAATAGGTGGTCTTCCTCCAAATCCTCCTTCTTTATCCATTACGCGAAACTATTATCCCTAGATCTCACCTGAAATAACAAGGTGGTGCCCGCCCGATGCCAAATGAAATTCTCGCAGCAGACACGTGATGTCACCAGAATGTTATGACACACTATCCGACACTGCTAATGCTTACACAATAAATATAAATAACAAGAAGAACACAATAAGTTGTTTACCCATTTCAGGTCTAACTACACCTACATCTGGGGCTACAAGCCGGAGGAAATTCACTATTAGTAGAATTAATTCAGAATAAACCACCGCTTATCTCCTTCACTTAAAGCCTACCCAATGCAACTTCAACCTAAGTCCTACTTAGATCCGAGTACCCACTCACTCCCCTCAATCACGCAGTTGATATCAACCTATCGACTAATTGAATTGTGAAGACACACTCAATAAACTATCTTGATCTCGCCTCAAAGCTTTCAATCAAGAGACAAACACTGTGCTTTTAAAGCTTTGAGTGATAAACTACCCTTACAAACAAATCATAGTCCAATGCACTTATCAATTGATAGTTGCTTGGCTCACAAGAGAAACTAGAATTACAAATACCAACCGTTACTAATCCTAACAAGACACAAATAACAACCCGCTATATATTCAATAAATCTCGTGAGGCAACATAGTTGTGGTTGAATTTTTATAGAAGCGCCCCGAAACTTCGCTTTGGGCCATAAAGATAGCTAGGGTTCACTTAATTTAATCCTAAAACATGGTCTTTTCAACAACCAATTTAGGTTTAATTAAGATTAACCTAGCAGCCACGTGAGCATGCTTTCTAATAATAGAAAACAATATTTAGCACCAACAAACTTCCCGAAAATCTCAAAAAATGTATTCTAGCGTATCGTCACATCGAATGTCATAACATCCTATGACATCGATCGCTTTCCGCACTTCCACGCCTTTAGCTTCCGGCTCGAGTTGTCTTTTAACATCCTTAGCGGTAGGATTTATCTTCATCTCCCGAATGTCATGACATCTATCATGACATTTCTAAAGCCTAGTTTTACCAAAATTGATGACAACAAAACACTAACAAACTCCCCTTTGGCACATTTTTGGCTAAAACTACTTAACCTATCGAGTACATGCAATAGAAGACAAACTAGTTCTAAGCTTAAATAAACTAGAACCTAGAGATAAGATAAATTCTACCCATACAGAAATCCCACAATTCCCACAATTGCCCACATACAAAATTTAAACAGGCCATACAACCCCAAAGTTCCAAACATTGTTTTCCATAGCATCCCACAATGATACTTTCTCCTTTAGCCATAAAGGGCCAAAGGAAACAATACAATTACCCCAATCTTTCAATTATAAGAAAGCAAAGAAAGAGTTATATCTCGCTTAAGGATTACAAGTCTGTCAACAAAATGATTACAATTATTCAAACCAAAATACAGAACAAGAAAAGAGGACAATTGACAGAACAATCAATGGGCACAGGGGCAACATCTCAAGTGCTTTCTTCTCCGTAAGAATCGTGGAATGAAACATCTTCGTAATCATCTTTATCGACCGCCATCCGGACATCCTTATCACCAACAAATTTTATCGCAGCCTATCCTTCATCCTCAACCTTTGTGTCCCGCCTACTGAGTGATCACTTCAAGACTTTGTTTCTTCTCCCTACAAGTCTCTTTTCAAGACAAAGAATGACAACCCTTCCGAGAATTGGTCTTGACTTTTGATGTCTCGGCAGATGTCATGACAAAGTCGAACATGCTTCCTTGAAATAGCTTGTAGTGGAAGCTGGCAAGGTGAGCTCATACTCACCGATCTCCATCAACCGTGATGCGTGGTATTGATCGCTTATTATACCACAAGAGGGAGGGAAAGACTATTGGTCCTTTGATAACATAGTCACAAGATGCTCGAGTGTCTCGATCAAAATGTAGGATCCATAGTCAAATGTAGCACGAGTACCTATCGCATATACGAACCTTCCCAATCCATTAGAAATGGTGGATTTGTGATGGTTGGGACCCACACCACCAATCTTATGCAAGATGGCAAATTTGACACTCAACTTGCTGCCGAGTTTTCCCTTTGAGGCCATTGTCTTACTTGTTTGGCGGTGATGGTTTGACAAATCTTGTCGCTTCCTCCACCTGGCCGAGTATTATCGATCTACCAGAATCTGCTGATCATATTCGAGAAAACTCGACTTTCCTCCCTCTCACATAAAAAGTAGTCCGAGTTCCTATCCCCGAGTCATTTGAGGTTGACAATAAACTCTCTCACCAAAACTTCATAACAAAACTGAGAGATTCACCATCGCTTAATCACCGCCCTTAATTAAGTCAACAATTTCTTTATTCAAGAGCACTCTTGTTTAACTCTCTTCCGTAGCCACCCTCTTTAAATATACTTCCATCTTCCAAAGATTTTCGTGGATGATGGAAAGAAATGTTATCGATGGCCACTTCTGTGCACCTTGAGCGCTTCCCAAGAGTTTGCTTCTTTTCGATGAATGTCGACATTCTCTTCAACATTAAATTCATAGTCTCGATCCGACTCGATGATTCGTGTTCTTTCCTCTTTTTACAATTGGTGTTCTCTTTGGTCTAGAACCACCACCAACAATTTTACTCTACTTTCTTTGTAGGTTCACCTTGTGATACTTCTCACCGCACACATCTTCAAGATCCTTCTTTAGCAGTATTCTGTGAGACCGCTTTTTCCCTTCCTTTTCATCATTCTTTTGCAATGCTCGATCGACATTGGCAATAAGATCATTGTCGAGAACACTTCATCTAAGTCAATGATGAGGTTCAGCTTTCGATCCGAGATTCTTCCAAAATACCGCCGTAAATATAGTCATCGTGGACTCGTACTGTGAGGCACACTTTGCTGGTGATTCTTCAAGAATGCTATCGAAATATAATCAAGGGCTTTTTCATAGGCAAATTTTGTCAGATTCTTCAAGGATACTATCGAAATCACATCTCCTTATCAAGAGGGGTTTTATTACAAGCATCATCAACACCTACTTCGCACTCTTTACGAAAGATCTTCATTATTCTGGCAAGAAGTATCACGATCACCGATGTCTTGACATTCTCAAAGGATTCTGGATCAACTCGCTAAACTAGCTGGGGCAGACCGATTTAGGGAATTGAAACCCAGTGAATGTATTGGTCTTTGTCGAGGATCCCGGTTACTAATCTAGCAATGGCTATATGCATGCCCCTGCACTCAGGTTTACTGCTTCGAGGGAATGTAAGAGATGGCACAAGTCTTACCCAAGGGAGATGCTCGAGTCCTTCTTGCATTCCTCATGCGCAATTTCTTGACCTTTTGGTCGAGCTATTGCACGCAATGGTGTAACCCTCGCTGCTTCACCTTGTACGGCTTCATTATTTGTCCCGACGCCCATGGATGGAGATTTAAGATCCTGCTTTCGAGATGACGAGGATGATGAAGACATTTTTCAATGATGGTTTTGGGAGGATGAAAGTGAAAATAGCGTAGAGTTTCAAAGTTTCTTCCGGGAGAAGAAAATGTGATACTACTTTCAAAAGAGGAAACTATTATATGTGGGTGTCTCTTCCTATTTTGGATCTCTTAAAATAAGGATGAAAATACCTAAATAACCCACTTATAAACAATGAAGTAAACAATCCTTTTACCCCTCATTGTAGTACGCTAATTGCATAACTCCTCAAATCGACAACTATCCAATTTGTCCCTTAAAGTCTTAAATCGACCATTCTCAAGAGCTTTAGTAGCAATGTCACAAGACAATGTCAAGACATCCTGTATGATATTGCGGGTCATCAACATCCGCTTTATCCGATCATCTTAAAGCGCCTTTCTACTAGGTATTTAACATAGTATAAAGCTACACGCATTTTCTTCTTTCGATCCAAGAGATAAGATTGCTTCTTGAGAAGAGACATCCATCAATGTGGCTTTTACACAAGCTTTGATCAACACTTTCTCCACTTGTTTTCTTGGACAACTTCAAATGTGGCGGGTAAAAGTCCTAGTGTGGGTGCCATTACTCGGCCCAAGCTTCGACACAATTTCTTGCATAATCGCTTCCGTGAAGAGTGTCGAGCCTTCCATCAATGTATCCGACATTTCTTTAGATACTATGTTATTAACATAGATGGAAGCCACCATGATCTTTTCTCCTCGACAGAGATTTCATTCAAGACTCCTCTCCGTATCTTTTACAAGAAGATACTGGTTATCCTTCATGCCGATCCTAGTACTTTCGTCGTAGTATTTTAGGAATGGTTAGATGTCTTTTATTGAGTGTGACATTCTCGATTTCGTCCAACTTATACTTACCACAGCATTCTCCCTTTGTCCATGAAAGATCTTGGTATCCTTTGACTTCTATGAATCGATCCTTTTATTCCTCCGAGGGTGGATGACCATTCTGTCACACAACTTACTTCCTTCATCTTTGTCTCAGAGTACATGTATGGAAGAGTGGTGTTCTTTATCTCACATGTAGCAGCTTGTCCTTTGATCCTCGATCATAATCACTACTGATCATCATTGATTACAAGACATTCGAATCAGTAAGTCGACTGTGAATCCCATATCACATAGTCGACTTACGCTAATGAGATTTGGCAATAAACCTTTACCAAAATATCCATTTAGATTTGGAACCCGCATCATTGAGTTTCCAATACCTTTGATTTCTCCTTCGCTCCATCTCCAAAAGTAACAAAGTCGGTAGACGACATGCTTAACATTATCGAGAAGATTCCTGCTCCAACACGTGTTTGGAACAACCATCCAAAGTACCAATCTTCTTGGTAGACACACCAAGCAAGTTGTTAACTACGAGCAAATTTCTTCTTCCACTGCTGAGTATGATACCGCTGGTTTTAGGCTTCACATACACCCTTGATTAGGATATCCATGTACTGTAGCAAAAGATTTTATGTGACCAAACCTTCCACAATAATGACACCTCCATCTTTGAAACTTTTTGTTCATGTTTCTATGATTTTGATATTGCACCCAATGTCGTGACATCTCGCTTTGACATTGGTCTATTAGGTCTCTTTTCCTTTTGTTATCGACAAACTTCTTAGTCTCCACATACCCCGAGGCGCACCTATTCCCCGACTCTGTGGTACGACATCTTCTTTGTCATCGACTTCCTGTGTTTGTTCCATTCCCGGTTATTAGCAAATCTCTTCGCACCACATACCCCGAGCCGCATATTTCTGCTTTGGGTCAGGACACCCGCTTTACATTGTTTTCCTATGTCTCTTCTTCTTAATGTCACCAATGTGTTTCTTTTCACACATATCCTGACCATGCTTATTTCCGCAGCTTGTCAGCCGGAGAATTTCTTCCAACTTATCAACATTCGGATGTCAACATTTTGACGATTTAGACATCTCGATCAAGTTTGAGTTCAACATTATAATATCACTATTTAGGTGATTTATAGTGGTTGTGTTCTCCTTTTCTCGACCTCCAAATTTCACATTCCTCGCCCAACTTCTCAACCGCTTTTTCTCGCTCCTCATTTTGTCGACATACTTCACCATTTTTTATACACGCCTGTAGTTTCAAAGAAGCTCTTCAAATGTCACTTCCTCATCACTAGAATCCATATCAAAATTATACACCCGAGAGCAAAGGACAAGTTCGCAATCTTCCCGTGATTCACTTCCCGAATCACCATCGCACCAAGTGACGACCATTCCTTTCTTTGTTTCTTTAGAAAGGTGGGACATTCACCTAATATGTCCAAATCCTTCACATTCATGACATTGGATTTTACTGCCTTGACCTTTTCCTCCGACTGGATCTTCTCACGAGTCATAAGATCTCACGATGTCGATGCAATGTCCTCGACATTCGACTTGACTTGGATCAATCCTCCCGATGAGTTTGTTGAACTCCTCTTCCAAGCATAGCTATAGCTTCGATATCTTCTTCATCTTCCACATTGCATCCTTCTTCGTTGTTAGATACAAGTGCTTTTGTTCTTTTTGTCAACAGCCACCGATTCCCATCTCAAAAGTCATAAGAGATCCTATAAGTTCTTCAACCTTCAAGGTGCCGATGTCCCGAGCCTCCTCTATCGCAGCCACTTTCATTGCAAACCTTTTGGCAAGGATCGAGAATCTTTCTCACCGCCTTTTTCTCGACATCTTTTCACCAAGTGCTCCGAGGCATCGGGCAATTTCAAAATATTCATGTGAAACTCATGAATAGTCTCATCTTCCTTCATCTTCAAATTCTCAAATTTAGTAGGAGCATCTCAAGTCTTGACACCTTCACTGGATGTCCCCTCACGAGTAGTTCGAGAGTGTCCCAAACATCCTTGGTCACTCACATTGATGGACCAACAAGATGTTCTGTCAATACCATCAATGTAGCATTCAATGCTTTTGTAGTTCCCTGTAGAGCTAGCTCTTCTTCCTTTGCTCCATTCCTCCTCGTGTTTCAAGACAAGAGTCCCATCTTTCTCAAGCTGGTGGATGTTTCCATCCTTCACGCCAGCCTCCAATCTTTAATGTCCACCGATCTTAAGAAGGCAACCATACGAGGCTTCCAAGAATCATAATTAGACCCATCCACAGTGGTCTTCCTCCAAATCCTCCTTCTTTATCCATTACGCCGTAAACTATTATCCCTAGATCTCACCCAAATAACAAGGTGGTGCCCGCTCCGATGCCAAATGAAATTTCGCAGCAGACACGTTATGTCACAATCACACTGCTATCAGCCATACAATAAATATAAATAACAAGAAAGAACACAATAAGTTGTTTTTACTCGCTGCTTCAACTACACCTACATCTAGGGGCTACCAAGCCAGGAGGAAATTCACTATTAGTAGAATTAATTCGTGAATAAACCACCGCTTATCTCCTTCACTTAAAGCTCACCAATGCAACTTCAACCTAAGTCCCACTTAGATCCGAGTACCTACTACTCCCTCAATCACAAGCAGATATCAACTATTGACTAATTGAATTGTGAAGACACACTTCAATAAACTATTCGATCTCGCTCAAAGCTTTAATCAAGAGACAAACACTGTGCTTTATAAAATAAACACCCTAATGAACTTAAAACATGGTCTTACTAACAATCCAATTAGTTTTAATTAAGATTAACTCAATAAAATGACAACGCTGCTTTCTAACAACAGATAACAATATTTAAGAACAACAAACTCCCCAACCAAAATTCATAAGAAATGCATTCTCGGTACGCATCCTGAAACAAATTTGTCCATAAACATCTCGCTATAACATCGCATCAAGTTTCGGCAGAATTTCAAGACAGCCTTAGCTCTGGGCTCGAAGTCAGTTTTTAACATCCTTACTGTAGGATTTATCAATCTCTCGAATGTCACGACATCATCATGACATTGCTAAAGCCTAGTTTTTACCAAAATCGATGCCAACTTAAAACACTAACACATATATCTAACTTTAATTAGGGTTTGTATGCTAAGACTAAAAACCTTAGATCACTTCTAATCTCAAGATAACATATCCAATACAACACACCTTTCACATGCACACCCCTCAGGTATCTCTCTCGTTTTCAAATAAACAATGGTCATGTCCTCGAACGTAGGGATACCATTAGCAAAGTTCGCCTTTAATAACATCACCATAGTCCTTTCGATACAAATATCATAGTCCTCGATAACCCTCGATGTTGCTCTACGAATATATGATCTCGCCCCTCAATTGTTGCCTACAAAAAGTGATGATCATTCCTACTAAATTGCTAAGGTATCCTTACATATTGCCTTCTATGTCCAAACGATTACCCTTCGATTATCCCTTCACATCCAAGCTTAACAAAGTTACCCGCCAACTAATGGTATAGATAGCCTTATTCTAAAGGAGAAGAAAATAACATGGAAACTAATTATTCCCGAGTAGTAATAAGACTATGTTGCTTGCCCAATAAAAACACTTTTTTCACACCTCACACTTTTCAAAACTTTTCAAACACTTTGTATACATTCCAAATGAGAATCATTACAAAGTTAAACATTTTCCAAACAACATTTCCTAACACTTCATATACATTCCAACGAGAATCATTACGAAGTCAGTGAAATACCTTTTCAAAATACTTTTCAAACACACAAACACGTAAAGCAATTTTTCAGCTGGTAACTAAGAATTGAGATAACCTACATGGAAAGTGGTGATAATACCTTCCTTTTCATAACCGCCCGCACCGTAATCTAATCAAGGTCTTTTTCCTCTTTTTCCACTTTCCCTTTATCAGATAAAAGAAAGTTTGTGGCTACTCGCTATCCGCAACATTTGCAATCAAACGAAACAAACAAGTCGGCTTATCCCACCGTGTTTAACATTTTTGTGAATATTTTCTGAAATTTCAAGGACTCGAAGTGTGTGATGTTGTGATTGTTAATCCATGACTAATGTACATTCATGTAGTGATATTGCGTAGATAAATGGAAAAAATTTCTATAGTGATGCATCAGATGATAATCGAGGGAAACACTAAACTATTCGAGTTTTACATAACGAGATAATGATTTTGAAATAATCGACTATCGATTCGATCATGTTTTAAGTCATAATTTGTAAAACCAATTTTCATTTTTGTGTTATAGTTTATGGATGCTATAATGTTGATTATGAACTTGCATTTGAATAATAATCATATCATATCAAAGTCGATTAAAAAACTTCTTGATTAAGTCTTCGAGAACTTTCATGAACACTACATGGAAAAAAAATTGGAACCATTCATATCAATTTTGTTTCAGATAAAGAAAAATATAAATTTGGGAGATTTGACAAGTTCCAAATACGCTAAATGCATAAGTGTTATTGACTTATTTTACAAGTAAATCAATAAAAATCCATTTTATTATAAAAACATGATAAATATATGTATGAACTTTTAAAAGTTTACTTACTAAGAACAAGTAAACGAACCAAAATTAACAAATGCATGATTCAAGATTCAAGACTCGCTTAGCAAAGAACATGGCCTCGCTTAAGCAAGAAAAGGCAAAGAAAATAATGCTTAAAGAAATGGTGGTGCTAAGCGAGGTATGTGGTTTAGAATTTATGTTAAGTTACCAAGCAAAAGAAAATGTCATCTCCCAAAGAGTTTTAGGCACACATGTAGGTTAAAGCTACCAAGACCACTTGCATGATGAGTTTGCATTTTTAATAGGAAAAATAAGGCGCTTAATCGAGCTCGTAGACCTCATCGAGAATGGCGAGCTATTTTAATAATTTATGAAAAAGTTAATATAATATTTTGAAAAGTCATGTTTATAATTTTAATATTAAAATTAAATAGCTATAGTTTAAGACATATATAGTTCCAAGTCCTTAACTTAATTTAAAAATCACTATAGTCCGTTAACTAAAAAATCATTACATAGTAGTCTTATAATTTACATCTCAAGTATATGGAATGGTTCTTCTCAGCTTTTGTTAAAAACGCGTTTCTGATGACACGTTGACATGCAATGTAGACAATAGTAAAATGGTGACTAAGAAAATGTGTTATAAACTCCTATAGGTCAATCTTCTAGCTTAGCATTTTCATTTTTGTTCACTTCTAGATTTCTAGGGTCAAAATTTTGTTGTCTTTCTTCGTTCCATCTTCATTTTTACGTGTTCCATGTTCCATTTCGCTTTTGGTTTCGCCAGAGGCCACCAATCTACGCTTCAATGTCAAAGAATGCAAGCTATTCAATGTAAAGAAATATTTGCACAACAAGATCTCGGCTCACAACAAGACGAGGCGAAGATCGTGACATGGTTTCGAGGACAAATTCAAAGATTTCTTTGATCCACTTTTGCGTTTACTATTTCTCAATTTCATTCCATCCGCTTCTTTGATTCTCAACAACAAGAGCCACTGCACAGCTGGAGAAGTCATGGGATCGTTTGGGATGCTGATGATGATTAAAGTCTGAACCCGATCTGCTCGCCCATTTCGAGAAAGTTGTTGGCATATTTTGGAGCAGGATGTATTCCAGCCATGAATGAATTCCACAACAGTATTAATCGCCAAAAGCGCTTTTCCCCTTCGTGGCATCATACTAAAAAGTACATAATCCTCAATGGCTAAAAATATCGTCCAACAAGTTGCAGAAGATGTATTAGTACCCCAAAATTTGCCCTCCTATATCGATTTTATTTCGGGCTTAGGTCAGATCGACCGTGACACGCCCATTAGGTCATGATAACAAATGCTATTCACCATCATATGCATCATTTCGTCAGTATTTAAATGGACCAAAAGTTAGTTTAAATCGATATTTGAATCGTTTTATAGTTATAAAATAATTGATATTTTACTTCATTCATTTTATCTTCTTACCTCGCTTATTGTATCGCTTTTAAGTTGATTATGTGTCGATGATATCAATATTTCGATTTTATAAACATACCGTTAAAAGCTTATCAACACTGTGAAAATTAGTGGAAAATATTTCAAGTTTCGCCTAACTCATCATTATGAATCTACGTGTCGCTGCATCATTAAAATGTGCTCTAATTTTTCGATACATTTCAAGTCTCGCTTTTAACCGTAGTTGTTTAAAATCAAGATTATTTATTATTTTTATTTCAATTTTAAGTATTTCAATAATTTTTCTTTAATCTATAAAACCCGTAGTTTATTTTAACGTTTCTCATTTTATTTTCTAAGAATTAATATTCAAATTTATATCATTTTTAACAATTTTAAGCGACAATTTTTATTTCAAAATTAAAACAAAAATTTTATGATAGATTTTTAATCTATTGGGCTTTTGGGTCTAATTCATCAAAAGGTTTTTTAGGCATTTTTAAAATTTATCTAAACCTAATTTTTCACTATATTTAGAGATTGGTTACTGTTCATGGAGGGAGAAAACAGGAAATAGTCAAAAACGGCGAGAGGGAGCAAAACAAAAAGAACAAAACAGTAGAGTGCAACTCTTCATCTTCATACTGCAACAACAATGGTATGAATCCAACCACACTCTTAACACTGTTGTTTATTTATCCTATAATCATGTTTTGTTGCTTTTCACCGTAATAACTCACAGCTTTCACAACACCTCCTCTCTTCCTCAAACCCTTTTCCATCATCTTCTCTCCAACACACCACACCTTCACACTCAACTAGCTCCTCCGTTCAAAATCTCAATTTCTCCATTCAACAACAAACCTTTTCATTCCTCTCTTCAACACACCTCCACCTTCACCGTTCCAACACCT
>CM038796.1:111481688-111508514 GCA_021764765.1 Vicia sativa | reverse complement strand
CTCGCTCCCCTCAATCACGGTGATATCAACCCTATTGAATAATTGAATTGTGAAGACACACTTCAATAAACTATCTTGATCTCGCTTCAAAGCTTTCAATCAAGAGACAAACACTCGTGCTTTAAAGCTTTGGTGATAAACTACCCTACTGACAAATCATAGTCCAATGCACTTATCAATTGATAGATTTGCTCTCAAGAAAACTAGAATTACAAATACCAACTGTACTAATCCTAACGGTTACAAAAAACAAGCTGCTATCTCTTCAATACATTCCAAGGGCGCAGCACGGTTGTAAGGGTTAATTCCTTTATAGAAGCGATCCGAAACTTGAGTTTTGGGCTTCCATAAAGATAGCTAGGGTTCATAATTTAATCCTAAAAACATGGTCTTTTCAACAACCAATTTAGGTTTAATTAAGATTAACCTAGCCACGTGAACATGCTTTCTAATAACAGAAAAACAATATTTAGCAGCTCAACAAACTTCTGAAAAATCTCGGGAAAAAACAGTTCTGCGAGCAGAATGTCACCTTTGAATGTCATAACATACATTATGACATGGTATTTCTATGAAATTTCCGACACAACTTTAGCTTCCAGTTCTGAGCTCTTTTAACATCCTTAGCAGTGGGATTTATCTTCAATCTCACAGATGTCATGACATCTATCATGACATTGCTAAAACCTAGTTTTACCAAAATTAATGCCAACTTAAAACACTAACAAACTCCCCTTTGGCACATTTTGGCTAAAACTACTTAACCTATCGAGTACATATCGTGAGAAGACAAACTAGTTCTAAGCTTAAATAAACTAGAACCTAGAGATAAGATAAATTCTACCCAGAAAATCCCACAATTCCCACAATTGCCCACATACAAAATTTAAAAAACTTAAATACAATTCCCCAGTCCACATCTTTGTTTTCCATCCCACAATGATACTTCTCCCCCTTTTTAGCCATAAAGGGCCAAAGGAAACAATACAATTACCCCAAACTTTTAATCAAGCAGTACCAGAAAAAAATACCAGCATAAATATTCAAGGGTTACACATCTGTCAACACAATGATTACAATCATCCAAATTTTAAACAAAATCTGAGGAAGAGCAAAAACAAATAAAACAGGGAAGAATAACATCAGAGGCAACAAGGGCAACAACTCAAGTACTTTCTTCTCCAGAAGAAGCACTGTGAAAGGACACATCTTCAGAACCTTCTTTACCAGCAACTGCTTGGTCAGCATCATCATCTTCCTCCATATGAGCAGCAGAAGTATCACCATCAAGCCTTTCTTCCTCAACCTCTGTGTCTTTTTCTTTTCAAGAGTAGAGATCAGAGCTTCAAGGGTCTGCTTCCTTGCTTCAAGTTCCCTACAGGTCTCTTTTAGCACAGCAATGACATCTGCCTTCTGAGAATTGGCCTTGACATTTGATGTCTCAGCTGATGTCATGACAATGTCAGGGACATGCTTCCCTTGAAATAATTTGTAGTGGAAGCCAAGGGCAGGGGCTCTTTTACACACTGTATCTCTATTTCCCAGAATGTCAGGATATTGATCAGTTATAATTCCACACAAGAGGGAGGGAAATGCTATTGGTCCTTTTATAGCATAACTGTCAGCGTGTTTAAGAATCTGATCAAAAATGTAGCTTCCATAATCAAACTTTGCCTTTGTTCCAACAGCAAAAATGAACCTCCCCAGACCAATGGAGATGGTAGACTTGTGATTTGTGGGAACCCAGTTGGCTGCACTATCTTGTGCGAATATAAATTGACACTTAATTTGCTAGCGACTTTCCCTTCAAAGGCCAATGTTTTACTTGCTTGGCTGTAATTGTCTGACACACTTGATTGTCAGTTTCTTCAAGTTCAGGATGAACCTCATCTGATCTCCCCAAATACTTGTTGATTACACTTGGGGAAAACTTCACTTTTCTTCCTCTGACAAACACAGTCTTAAAATCTGCTGATCTTCCATCAGCACAACCATTCAGACGAGGTTCACAATAAACTCCTTCACGAGACCTTCATAACAATTTGAGAACTTCACCACAGTTCTCATCAACCCAGCTTCCTTGATCAGGTCAATCACATCTTTGCATTCAAGAGCATCTTTGTTCAGTTCCCTTTCAAGTGCAATTCTCTTCAAACTCACATATTTCCACCTATTAGCATTTTCAGGGTGGTGAAATGAAATGTTGTCAATTGGCACTTCAGGAACTATGGGCATTTTCCCAAGAGACAACCTTCTTTTTGAATGAATGTCAGAGACATTCTCTGTAACATCAAAGTCAGAATCATCCTGATCTGAGGGCTCAGGTACTTTCCTTTTCCTTACAATTGAAGTGCTCTTTGCTTTAGGGGTATCACTAACATTCTTGACTTTGTCCTTCCCTTTGGAAGTTCCAACCTTGTTGCCCTTACTAGATTTTTCTATTCCTCTCAGCCTAGGTCTTGCAACCAACTTGACATTCTTCTCATGAGCAGGCTTTGAACAACACTTTTCTTCCCTTTCCTATTCATTACCCTCCTAGCAATGTTGGGATTAACAGCTATGAGGTCATTATCGAAAAACTCCTCATCTAGATTGATGATATGAAACCATATTCGATTGGTGTTCTTCTGAGGAGTATCTTCAAGAATGCTATCAGATATGTTATCAGCAGAGGCAGCAGGAGGTTTATCAGAGGCACTATGATCTGGAGATTTCTCAAGAATCTCATCAGAAATCTCATTCACATTTGCAGCAGGGGATTCAATTACATTATCATCGTTACATCCTTCAGGGCTGGAGCAGAAGGATTTACATCACTTTTCACAGGAGAATCAACATCATCACGAGATGTCTTGACATTCTCATTGACATCTGGATCAACTGCTAAGCTAGGGCTAGCAGACTTATGATTAGGGGAACTGAAATCCCAGGTACAGACTTATTCTCATTTAGGATATCAGTCACTATCCTAGCTATGGCCTCATGCACTGACCTAGATCCTTCTCTGTTTACTAGTTCTGGGGGAACAGAGGATGATGGTACTGAAGTCTTACCTGAGGGAGATACTTGTGCCCTTCTTGCATTTCTTGTGCGTAACTTCTTGACCTTTTACGGTCCTTGGCCATTGCTGCCTTGAGTGGTGTCACCTGTAGAGCTTCAGCTTGCATGGCTCCAGTGTTTGCTCTAACTTCAGCCATGGAGGGAGACAAGGATCCAGATTCTTGAGATGAAGAGGATGATGAAGACATATTTCGCTGATGGTTTTGAGAGAGAGAGAGAGCGAAAATGGCAAAGGGTTTCAGGGTTTCTTTTGAATGAAGAAAGTGTGATACTACTTTCAAAAGAGGAACTATTATGTGGGTGTCTCTTCCTATTCTTGGATCTCTTAAAATAAGGATGAAAATACATAACCCACTTATAAACAATTGAAAAACAATCCCTTTTACCCCTTGTTGTAAGCCGCAGTTAATTGCTACAACTCCTCAAATTGACAACTATCCAATTTGTCCTTAAGTCTTAAATTGACCATTCTCAAGAGCTTTAGTAGCAATGTCACAGTACAATGTCATGACATCCTGTATGACATTGTGGTCAGTCAGCATCTGCTTTATCCAGATCATCTTAAAGTAGTTTCTCCTTTCTGCTAGGTATTTAACATAGTATAAAGCTACACAGATTTTCTTCTTACTGATCCAAGAGATAAGATTGCTTCTTGAGAAGAGACATCCATCAACAGGGCTTTTACACAAGCTTTGATCAACACTTTCTCCACTTGTTTTCTTGGACAACTTCAAATGTGGAGGGGTAAGAGTCCTAGTGTGGCTGCCATTACTCAGTCCAAGCTTCTTGACACAATTTCTTGCATAATTGCTCTGTGAAAGAAGTGTTGAGCCTTCCATCAATGTATCTGGCATTCCTTCAGATACTATGTTATTAACATAGATGGAAGCCACCATGATCTTTTCTCCTCTGACAGAGAGGGTTTCATTCAAGACTCCTCTCCTGTATCTTTTTACAGTAAGATACTTGGTTATCCTTTCATGCCAGATCCTAGTACTTTGCTGTAGTACTTTAGGAAAATGGTTAGATGTCTAGACATTGAGTGTGACATTCTGATTTCCTGTCCAACCTTATACTTACCACAGATTCTCCCTTTGTCCATGAAAGATCTTGGTATCCTTTTGACTCCCTCTATGGAACTGATCCTTTTTATTCCTCTGAGGTGTGGATGACCAGATTCTTGTTGCCACAACTTTACTTCCTCTTCATCTTTGTCTGTAGCACACACAGAAGGAAGAGTGGTGTTCTCAGATTCCCACATGTAGCAGTTGTCCTTTGATCTGACTCCTCTCATAATCACTACTTGATCATCATTGATTACAAGACATTCAGACTTAGTGAAGTTGACTGTGAATCCCATATCACATAGCTGACTTATGCTAATGAGATTTGCAGTCAAACCTTTTACCAGCAATACTCCATTTAGATTTGGAACTCCAGACCAGTTTGAGTTTCCAATACCTTTGATTTCTCCTTTGGCTCCATCTCCAAAAGTAACAAAGCTGGTAGAGTGATGCTTAACATTATTGAGAAGATTCCTGTCTCCAGTCATGTGTTTGGAACAGCCACTGTCAAAGTACCAATCTTTCTTGGTAGACACACTAAGAGAAGTGTTAGCTACCAGAGCAACAGTCTTCTTCTTCCACTGTTGAGAGTATGATACCTACGGTTTTAGGCTTCACATAAGACCCTTGATTAGGATATCCATGTAGCCTGTAGCAAAAAGATTTTATGTGACCAAACCTTCCACAATAATGACACCTCCATCTTTGAAACTTTTTGTTCATGTTTCTATGATTTTGATGTTGCACCCAATGTTGTGACATCTGCTTTGACATTGGTCTATTAGGTCTGTTCTTCCTTTTGTTATTGACAAACTTCTTAGTCTCCACATACCCTGAGGCAGACCTATTCCCTGACTTGTGGTATGACATCTTCTTTGTCATTGACTTCCCAGGTTTGTTCCATTCCTGGTTATTAGCAAATCTCTTTGCAGCCACATACCCTGAGCCAGACACATTTCCTGTTTTGGGTTGTGACACCTGCTTTGACATTGTTTTCCTATGTCTCTTCTTCTTAATGTCACCAACAGGTTTCTTTTCAGCCACATATCCTAGACCATGCTTATTTCCTGCAGTTTGTCCAAGCTGAAGAATTTCTTCCAACTTATCAGTACCAGATGTCAACATTTTGGATTTGAACATCGATCAAGTTTGGAGTTCAACATTACAATATCACTATTTAGGTGATTTATAGTGGCTGTGTTCTCCTTTTCTCAGCCTCCAGCTTCACATTCTCAGCTTCCAACTTCTCAATCAGTTTTTTCTGCTCCTCATTTTGCTGACATACTTCACCATTTTTTATACACAGCTTCCTGTAGGTTTCAGCAAGCTCTTCAAATGTCACTTCCTCATCACTAGAATCCATATCAGAATTGTACACTCCAGAGAGAGCAGTGACAAGTTTGGCACCTTCTTCCTCAGATTCACTTCCTGAATCACCATCAGACCAAGTGACAGCCATTCCTTTCTTTTGTTTCTTTAGAAAGGTGGGACATTCAGCTCTAATATGTCCAAATCCTTCACATTCATGACATTGGATTTTACTGCCTTGACTTCCTTTTTCCTCTGACTTGGATCTTCTGCTGGAGTCATAAGATCTGCTGATGTCAGATGCAATGTCCTTGACATTTGACCTTGACTTTGGATCAATCCTCCTGATGAGTTTGTTGAACTGTCTTCCAAGCATAGCTATAGCTTCAGATATCTTCTCTTCATCTTCCACATTGCATCCTTCTTCAGTGTTAGATACAAGTGCTATGCTTTTGTTCTTTTTGTCAACAGTTTCACTGATTCCCATCTCAAAAGTCATAAGAGATCCTATAAGTTCTTCAACCTTCAAGGTGCTGATGTCCTGAGCCTCCTCTATTGCAGTCACTTTCATTGCAAACCTTTTAGGCAAGGATCTGAGAATCTTTCTCACCAGCTTTTCTTCTGACATCTTTTCACCAAGTGCTCCTGAGGCATTGGCAATTTCCAAAATATTCATGTGAAATTCATGAATAGTCTCATCTTCCTTCATCTTCAAATTCTCAAATTTGGTAGTGAGCATCTGAAGTCTTGACATCTTCACCTTGGATGTCCCCTCATGAGTAGTTCTGAGAGTGTCCCAAACATCCTTGGCCAGCTCACATTGATGGACCAGTCTGAAGATGTTTCTGTCAATACCATTGAATAGAGCATTCAATGCTTTAGAGTTCCCTAGAGCTAGCTCTTCTTCCTCTTTGCTCCATTCCTCCTCAGGTTTCAAGACAGTAGTCCCATCTTTCTCAAGCTTGGTGGGATGTTTCCATCCTTTGTCAGCAGCTCTCCAAGCTTTAATGTCCACTGATCTTAAGAAGGCAACCATACGAGGCTTCCAGTAATCATAATTAGACCCATCCAGAATAGGTGGTCTTCCTCCAAATCCTCCTTCTTTATCCATTACGCCAGAAACTATTATCCCTAGATCTCACCCAGAAATAACAAGCAGGGTGCCTGCTCTGATGCCAATTGAAATTCACGGCAGCGAGATCGTGATGTCAAAGAATGTTATGACACACTATCGACACTCTGTTAACAATTTACGAGTAAATATAAATAACGATAAAGAACACAATAAGTTGTTTACCAATTCGGTGTCTAACTACACCTACATCGCAGGGGCTACCAAGCCGGGAGGAAATTCACTATTAGTAGAATTAATTCGAGAATAAACCACCGGTTTATCTCCTTCACTAAAACCTACCCAATGCAACTTCAACCTAAGTCCTACTTAGATCTGAGTACCTACTCACTCCCCCTCAATCACAACAGTGATATCAACCTATTGACTAATTGAATTGTGAAGACACACTTCAATAAACTATCTTGATCTCGCTTCAAAGCTTTCAATCAAGAGACAAACACTCGTGCTTTAAAGCTTTGGTGATAAACTACCCTTACAAACAAATCCTAGTCCAATGCACTTATCAATTGATAGTTGCTTGGCTCACAAGAAACTAAATTACAAATACCAACTGTTACTAATCCTAACAGTACACAAAAACAAGCTGCTATCTCTTCAATACATTCAAGGCGCAGACACAGTTGTAAGGGTTGAATTCCTTTTATAGAAGCAGTCCTGAAACTTCAGTTTTGGGCTTCCATAAAGATAGCTAGGTTCATAATTTAATCCTAAAAACATGGTCTTTTCAACAACCAATTTAGGTTTAATTAAGATTAACCTAGCAACCACGTGAGCATGCTTTCTAATAATAGAAAAACAATATTTAGCAGCTCAACAAACTTCGAAAATCTCGGGAAAAAGCAGTTCTGCGAGCAGAATGTCACACTGAATGTCATAACATCTGTATGACATCAGGCTATTTTCTCTGAATTTCCAGCTGACTTTAGCTTCGATTAACGTCTTTTAACATCCTTAGCGGTAGGATTTATCTTCAATCTCTGAATGTCATGACATCTATCATGACATTGCTAAAACCTTTTTACCAAAATTAATGCCAACTTAAAAACACTAACAAATACGAAATAAAAAACTAAAGTCAAAATACAATCAAAATAACTATTGTCTATGGTGGAAGCTGACCTTTGTCACCCTCAGGCCTCCTCTCCCGCCTCCTATAAGAGAAGGACACCTGAGCCTCCTCAGATGACCTCCAAAACGCCTGACATCGTATCCGTCAAAAGAAACGGCCTCTGTCGATGTCATCCCAGCAACTCCATGATACGACAACTAAGCGGCCGTCTTGGGCATGATCCTCCTTCTTGCTCCTCCTTCGGGATCTTGTGATGAGCCTGGATAGGTTCCCTGCATCCTCCCGTATCATGTATTGATGGAAATCATGAAGAACTATACAATATAACCTTACGTAATTTCAATCGTGCGGAGCCACAGGTACTCTGGCCTCCTCGAGTCGAGATGATTCTCAAAATCATCAAAAATCTCATCTATCTTATTCCCTTCACTATCGGAGGGCAGATAAAATAGGATGTCGAGGAATCGTGTAAGTATACCTAGTGACGCATGACTCGCTGGGTATATAACCAGCGAGTCTTCTAAGTACCACAGCCAACCAACACGAAATGGAGAACCTCATCAAATATTGTCTCATGGTGGTCGCCATATGCATTGAATTAGATGTCCTCATGCACTACCGATCCAAGTAAACCTAATACGACAATGTCGTCGATTGCCTCTGAGCAGCTCGTGTGTATGCACATGCGAGGCATCTGCTAGTATAACCCTCAATGACCATCCGTGAGATGCGGGGAAGTGTTGTAGATCCATCCTAAAATAGTAAAATTAAATCACTTAGTTTCAAAATCAAAATAATTAAAAAAGCTAAGAGAAATATTTTATACCGTCATAAGAGACATGTTGTGGGTTATCTACATCGTCCTCCACTTAGTCGCCTCAGTCAACTTGATATACAAGTAAACCAAGCAGGTAACCCCTCAATTCTATCCAATGACGTGCTCTAAATCAGCAAAAACCTAAGGTACATGATGTCAGTGTAGGTGGCACTCGTGTCCACAAAGATCTGGGTGCCAACAAGATACAAGATGTATGCTCATGGCATACCCCACGAAGGGTAACCTTCTTGGGATCACCATCAGCAGCAGTAGCACGTACAACCTCTTGATCAAAAACCTCCTTCAACCAGTTATATATCACGTGCCAACCACGTGTGCTATCAACCTCATCCAGCTCCTTCTCCACGGTAACTCCTAGCCTCTCAACCAGCAGATAAATCGCCTCTTATTTCTCCAACTTCCGATGATTCATAAACCGTCCTCTGATCGGCAAGTGAAGCAGACAAGCGATGTCGTCCAATGTAATCGTCATCTCTCCGGGTGGTAGACGAAACGAACATGTCTCCTCGTGCCACCTCTCTTCAAAAGTGGTGGTCATCCCCCAGTTGACCATGCTATATCCATCGAACGTCAAGTGTCTCAACCCTGTAATGCATAGAAGATCATCAAACCATGGCTCGATAAAGAGAGTTAGCTTGTTGATCTTCCTCTTATGGCTGATGACCTTCAATGTATCGCGATCCTGCAAGAAACAATTCACTATTAGAATTCAATATTATTCATAACATAATTAATAACTGTAATATAAATGTAAATTTCACACCTCTCCATCTCATAAGTGTCTAGCCGCATGGGTGGGATAAAATCAGACACATGAAGTCGGAAGGTCCCCTCAAAGACTTCACGTGCCGCCGGTGCCGCCTCTGTCGCCAGTGCGTCTACTGGAATTGGTGGTGCCTCTGGTGCCACAGGTACCTTGGGTGGCACTGGTACCTCAGATACTAGGGGTGTGGGATTAATTCTCAGCTTAGAATGGCCCGTCTACGAAGTAGATGGTACCGTCTCAAAACCCACAGTGGTGAGGATGGTGAGTGTGCAATGGGGCGGGGGCGGGGAGGGATGGACTGAGACTCATCTCTCTGCTATGGGAGGAAGAAGTATAGGTGTAGAATCGGAATCAGCAGAGTGTCTGTGGACATAGCCTTCCGGATGTGAAAGCGACTGCGGCCTCACTCCTCTCTTTTGCAAAAAAGCATGCGGTGAGTCCCACCATGCCTCAAACATGACAATCTCTCTAACATATCTCTTGTAGAAGTAATAAACTTCCGGTTTTGTTGCAGAGGCAAAATGAAAAAAAAAAACAATGAACGAAACCGAAATAAACGTCCGGGTTTCTGTGCGGAGCAAACTTATACTGACCTAACATCCAAATGTGTCAAAAAACGAATTGATCGTCAAAAATAGTTTGCAAACACTTATATAATGACTTATAATGATATATATTGCAAACAACAATGCATTTAAAATCCTATTTCACTAATTTCAATAAAAATTACATAAACTTTAAAAATGTGTTAAATCACTTACTTGATTAATTGAAGATGGTTATTGCTTGCTTGATTCCCTTACTTGTTGTATTTAAGCAATGGTTGATGCTTTGTGTTGATTGTTTGAGGAAAAATTAGATTTTGAGAGAAATGGTAGAGGAGAGTGATTGAGAGGGGTTTGAGTTTGTTTTTTAAAAAGTTTTCTGTTATGGGGAGGAGAAAGGTTCTGGCGCCTTTAAGCGCAACGAGGAATCGGAAATATACTTTCAGTTGCAAACCGTAAGTAAATTTTCGGTTTGCACCCAACCCTTTTCAACCTGATTTGCATGATATAAGGTGGAAACCTGAAGTTTATTTCGATTTCCAAAATAATAGTGGAATTTCATGTTATGTACTAGAAGGTGAGTTACCACACCTTAAAAATATAGCGCACAACACTCGCGTTACCACACCTCCAATCAAATAAGAGTATTTTTAACTGAGATAAAAACTCTTTTCATATTAATGACGTAACAAAATAATCAAATGTAAGAGAAAGGAATTCCGCTAATGGACATTTCCACTGAAATTGGATAGAAAATAATCAAACGTAAGAGAAACCAACTCCATTGCTGATATATATTTTCATTAAAACTTCCTGTAAAATCCCATGATTTCTTTTATCTTCTAATCTTTGACATTTCAAAATGGTTATAATATCTATCATTAAAAATTTTATTAAAACAAGTTTAAGCCACAGTAACTACAGGTAAGACATGTCCATGGTATATATGATACCATTGCTTATGATCATCTTCATTGATGTCTAGAAAATAATCAAACGTAAGAGAAAGAAATTCCATTGCTTATGCTCATTTATTTCCAAACTTTTATTTTATTTTCTAATATTTGAACATTTCAAAATTGCTATAACTTCTATCATCAAACAAAATTAAATAAAACAAATCATAGCAGATATAATTTTCTTTCTATTTTCAAGAAAATGTCCAAATACATGTGGCAAAACTTCCTAAGAATTACATGTAAAATTCATGGTACAATTCACCATGTCACTCCAGGTTATGTGTTTATATATGGCCATAAACTAAAGTATCATCCATCTCATTTTGCTTTTAACCTCATTTTTGTATTTGGATACCAAAACAATTTCATAACCAAAGAGGAAATACAAAATGGATGGTATGAGCTACAATGGTGGTGCTCCTTCTACTCCTCCAGAAAATAATACGAATCAACTCCAGATGAATGGTATGACCTACGACAGTGGTGCTACTTCTCCTCCTCCAGTGGCTGCAGATAGTGCTAAAAAATTCAGACACTAAGTGCTCAAGATGCCAAACTTTCTTATAGCAAACCATTATGGCCAACAACATCCAATAGCTATATATTATTACGAAATGTGAAGAAAATCAACATCAACTTCTATTGATAGTTAAATGTTTAATGTTTGTTTTGAACTTTTTAAAACTATAGGCTTACAAATTATACTTTTTACTTTACCTAGAAAATGCATGGGTGAAATTTGTAGTAAGAATATATATTCGTTACAGTTTTATTTTATGGTGTATAGTAATAAAATATCATAGTATACTTATCTGGCTTGGTTAAAGATGTAAGAAGATTGCGCATAGGTTTGTTTTCTCAGTTTGAAGCACTCCATGTATATATAATATAATGATAATTAATATTTATGGTTTTCTTTTCTCTTCATGGATCTCTGTAAGTGCAAGTGGTAATAAGTGTTAAAGTAAGTATTGATCTCATTGAGATTGCGTCGACTTAACTGAATTTTGTATGAAACTAGATTAAGACCAGCGATATCGACTATAAAATAACTTGTTTATTTTTATTGTTTTAAATATATTAAGAGATGGTATTGAGAAAGTATGATTAGTAAATTTATATTACAATTTTTTTTGAATTATAATAGAGACAATAATATAAAATAATTACATAGACAAATATAGATTTCATTTGAAAGAAAATACATGCGTGTAAATTGAGAGTAACATCCGTAATTTAGGTTTGTAAATTTACATATCTGTAAAGTGTTTTTTGTTTGTTTTGATTTTCATGTGTTTTTGCATTTATCTTTATTTAGATATTTTACTTTAATTTGTAAAATAAATGTATTTAATTTTAGTGTTAAATAAAATTAAAAATTTTATTATAATTATTATCAAATAAAATTTTCAATAACTTTTTAAAATTTATGTCCATTTTCGAACTTTATAAGATTGTTGCATACTATATTATATTTTAACATCAACTTAAGTGACTTTTGAAAATTGTGTAAAAACTACTTTAAGATTAAAAATATTTATTTCAAGTGCTATTTTTATTGTTATAATTTTAGGAAAAAAATATATTTTTATTGTGTTTGAAATTTTACATCTCTTTTATTTTGAAAGTTGAGAAAATATTCTTAATATAAGAAAAATATACATAATCGGATTAATGATTGACTTGTTAGACCATTTTGTTCAAAGTAAGATAAAATATTTTATTGTGTTTGAATTCTCTTATATTTTTTGTGTGTATTATTTTGTTATTTGTCATTAGTTTATTATTTGATATTATATTAAAAAATATATCGTAGTAAAGTTTATAGACACCGTAAATTTGTTTTGCATACTATATTGTATTTTAAATAAGTTTAACGTGATTTCTATTTGAAAATTATGTAGAAGTACTTTAATATAAAATACCTATTTCATGTGTTACATTTATTGCTATAATTTCAGGAAAATAAAACATATTTTATTGTTTTGATATTCCACATCTCTTTATATTGAAATATTTTTTGCATTTATCTTTATTTTAGATATTTTACTTTAATTTGTTAAATATATGTATTTATTTTAGTGTTAAATAAAATTAAAAGTTTATTTATAATTGTTATCAAATAAAACTTTTAATAATTTTATAAAACTTATCTATTTTGTCGAACTTTATAAGATTGTTGTATGTTATATAATTTTTAAGACCAACATAAAGTGACTTATATTTCAAAATTGTATAAAACTATTTTAAGATTAATAACATTTATTTCAAGTGTTATTTTTATTGTTATAACTTGGAAAACAAAAATATTTTATTGTGATTGTATTTTGACATCGTGAAAAGTGTTGCATACTATATTATATTTTAAATAAGTTTAAAGTAACTTATACTTGAAAATTAGTTTGTTGTTTGTTAGATCAATTTGTTCAAAATGATATATTTCATCTTTGCAGGATTCGAACACATATGACTATAGGATTAAAATAAGTTTTGGGATGCCACATATGACTATAGGATGACGTGGCAAACTTAGAATTATATTTGATGATATGTTAGAGTTATAATTGATGATGTGTTGCTATAATATTTGATGCATTGGATTTAATATATTATATAGATATAGATATACACTACGCTAAGCGAGTTTTGGCAGACTACATAGATAAGCTCAAGCGCTGCTATAGGTATCCCAAAAAAAAAATTAAATACTTTAGACAGCGCTTATTGTAAGCGTTGCTATAGACTTCTTATCAAAGGCAGCGCTTTTTCTCCTAAGCGCTGCTAGGGTTCAATTAAATTAAAAATTAAAATAAGCCCGGTTGCTAAAGGGTATGGCAAACGGCTTTCAAAAGCTGCTAGGGGTTTTCTTGAAGCGCTAAAGCTTTAACAGACAGCGCTGCTAAACCTTTAACAGAGACAGGCGCTTTCCGAGCGTTGTTAAAAGGTATCACTCTAAAGCGTTGCTAAAGAGTCATTAAGCATAAAAGCTACCGCTAAAGGTAGCAACTATGGCAACTTCTTCTGCGCTATTGTCTTTGTGTAATTAAATATTTCTTAACCTAATTTGAGAATCAGATATCCATTCATCTGAATTAAACACCCGAACCACCTTGTTCATCTTCTTCTCCAGAATTCGTTACTCACGTCCTCATTTCCGTTCTCCGTCCGTCCTCATTCGTGATCACTCTACCAACCATTGGACGTCGGAGCCAAACTAACGCGAGCGAAAACAAAATAAAGTGATTCGAAGAAGAGAATTTGCACCAACATCTGGTGGTGACATTATTCGCGTTCAATACGCTTCTCTACAATCTGCATTTTCTATTTTCTATTCTTTCTTGTTTCTTATTGACCATGTTTGTTTAGTATAGTGTATACCAAGTGTTTGATAAATTGCTTTTGTGGGAAGTGAGTGCTTGAACCATTAGTACCTTCTTGTAAAAAAATTTCATTGTATGTTAAGCTTTTTAATTTATGTAGTTAATGTGGTATTGTATAAGTCATAGTCACTTGGTTTGCAATTTGTTTTGGTATTGTACATGTTAAATTATAAAGGAATATGCGACTTTTGAGTATTAGATTCATGGGGTATGCATAGTTGATACGCTATTATTTTGGATTGTGGTATGTTCAAATATTTTTATTATTGGTACACTAACAATGGTTTTCATCCGTCTAATTAAAAACAACTAATTACATGCTAAAATTATTGAGTAGTTTCATCTTTCAAAACAAAGAGATGAAAATAGTCCTATATAGAAAGTTAACGGAAAACTATACTGTCCCTTTAAGTTTAGCTTTTACTATAGATAAAATAGTCCCATTAGAAGCTTTGAAAAATAGAGTAGGATTGACAACATAAAAGGCGGTATGTATAATAATTCAGCACCGGTAGAACCAAAAATAGTGTAGCGATACTAAACTTAAAGGTGGCGGTACCATTTCAGGTCAAATCGATCCAATGATCTCCAGCGGTGTGTTTTGAGATGATATATAGATAATCATGTTATTTCTATTTTGCAGTTGACAAGAACTTAATTCATGTCCTCCGTCGTCATCGAGATAAACTCCTCTTCATGCCTTTACTCCAAGCAACAATAGAATTAAGTTATTCTTGTGAATTTGATCTTGATAGTTATTCTTGTAGGGTAGCTTCTGGTATCTGCTTCTCCTCATCCGTCTTTTGTTTTTCTCAAAACAATTACAGGAAATTTAACATTATAGGAAATTTAACAAAAAGATTAACTTATTAGGTTTATTTTGGAGACAAAAATCTGTAGAAAAAACATTGCATTTTCTTGATTTTTAGCGTGCATTAGTTTTGTTAATTGTGTTTCTTTATCTCTTACCATTTATGCTTTTTAGTTTGTGGTGATTATGAATATAGTTGTGTTCCAAATTACTTAAAATTCTTTCTTTTCTTTTCTTGGACTCCACCTAGACATTGGATACTTTCGAGAACAATCTCTCTGGACGGTTTCTTGATTGCTTTCGTCATAGTGCTTTTACGCTAACAGTGCGTCTCTTTGATAATATGCTAGCTGAAATCACATAATCCAATCATTTTCTTAAAAATAATTATCATTGTCAAAAAGTTTCCACAAGTGTCACATTATATTCTTACTAGGTATTGTGGGTCGGTGGCTTACCCTCTGCAATTTGTGAAGAAGCGAGCACCCACCTAACTCCCCTACTTTCGTTTTGAAAATAGCGCTAATATTTTGGTGACTACCGGGTTACCCTCTTCTCTCTGCTCCCTCTGGTTTCTTGGTTCTTGGTTACGATATGAATAAAAAGGAGGATGCTATGTTTATTGAATAAACACAATATCCACTACTGCGAATACTTGATGCGCAAAATTAAATACACGAAAAAATAACATTAATTCATTAGTTAGAGCATGAAAATTGATAAAATAAAATGTAAGTTGATTGTGTTAGAAAAGTGGCCGAAATGACATTGATGGTACTTGAAGTAATTTGGAGAATAAAATTGGATCATGCCCTTTGTTTATCTATATTTTTCATTCTTACTTGAATGAGACATGGAGGTCCATAGTTAGATATTATTATACCGTTTTGTGCCCTAATTAGTGTTTTGTTTAACACATAATAGTTAAAACCATGGATAAAAATGGATGTGTGTCGATCGATTGTCAAAGAGTACGAGAATGGGGTATTAGAGTTCGTTAAGTTTTTATTGAACACGCTGAAGACCGAATAGAATGAAATGTCCTTGCTTGGGTTGTTGTTATGTGGGTCGGGTTGACGCAGATGGATTGAAATCGCATTCTTGATGCGTGGAATTGATCGAAGTTATACGTGTTGGATATTTCATGGTGAGAAAAGCATCGAGAATGTTGAACCGGGGTGAAAAGTAATGCGACCTATGTTTCGAATACGGATACATATGATTGTGATCGAGTCGAAGAGATTGCAAACACTGAAGAAGATCTTGAGGATTGTCCAAAAATGTTTGAGAGGTTGGTGGCGATGCGGAGACGTTGTATAAAGATTGTCCCAAATTCACAAGATTGTCTCGCATTATTAAATTGTACAACTTAAGGCGCGCAACGGATGGTCGGATAAAAGTTTCACAGAGTTATTAGCCCTTTTGAGAGATATGCTTCGAGGATAATGTTCTTCCTAATCGAACCTCGAGGCCAAAAAATGTTGTGCTCTATTGGCATGAGCTATGAAAAGATACATGCATGTCTAAATGATTGCATTTTGTTTGAAACGAATATGCATCGTTGAATGAATGCCCTAAGTGCGGTTTATCTCGATATAAGAAAAATTATCTCCAGTGAAAGTCTTATGGTATTTTCCTATTATTCGAGATTTAGGCGCATGTTTCGTAGTGAAACCGATGCTAGACTTGACTTGGCATGCAGATGAAAGAATTATCGATGGAAAGTTTCGACATCCGCAGATGCACCCGATGGAAGAAAATTGATAATGATTATCGATTTTGGAGGAGCAAAAACCTTCGCTTGGCATTATCTACGGATGGAATGAACCGCATGGTCTTCAAAGTATCTCACATTCCACATGGCCCGTGATTCTTATGATTTATAACCTACCTCCATGGCTATGTGAAGCGCAAGTACATGATGTTGTCTATGTTAATTTCTGGGCCTAAACAACCAGGGAATGACATAGATGTATACTTGAAACCTTTAATCGAAGATTTGAAGATTTTGTGGGAGAACGGAGTGGAGGTTTATGATGGATATAGGAAAGAAAATTTCAATTTGAGGGCGATGTTGTTTGGCACAATTAACGATTTTCCAGCATATGGAAATTTATCCGGGTATAGCATTAAAGGTGAAAAAGTGTCCTGTCTGTGAAGATGGAACCGATACCATGCGATTGAAACTTTGTCAGAAGAATGTCTTTCTCGGTCATCGTAGATTCTTAAATTCTAAACATCAATATCGTGGATGGAGAAAAGCGTTCAATGGAGATACCGAACAACGTGAGACTCACTGGATTGACAGGTGATCAAATTTTTGAAAAGGTGAAAGATGTGAGTATTCAGTTTGGCAAACCTTTTGCACATAAAGTTGTCACAGGTGGGTGGAAGAAAAGGTCAATTTTTTTTGAATTGCCATATTGGAAATCTTTGTACGTAAGACATTTTCTTGATGTTATGCATATTGAAAAAAATGTATTTGAAAGTGTTATTGACGTTACTCAATATAAAAGGAAAGTCTAAGGATGGCCTTAAAGCAAGGGAGGACATGGTAGAGATGGGAATAAGAACTGAATTAGGACCCGTGAAGAAAGGAAGGCATACATATCTACCACTGCACTTGCTACTCTATCTAGAAAGGAAAAGAAAATATTGTGTAAGTTTTGAGGTGAAGTTAAAGTTCGAGGTTACTCCTCGACATTAGAAGACTCGTGTCCATGAAAGACCTCAAGTTAAAGAGTTTGAAGACACATGATTTGTCATAATGGAACATTTTCTACCAATAGGTATCGTTCTATTTTGCAAAAAAAGTAAAGCTATAACTAAATTGTGTTTTTCTTGGTCAATTTGTAGTAAGGTGATCGATCACGAGATCTTACCAGTATTACAAAAATAGTTATTACTTTGTGTGACCTTGAAATGTATTTTCCTCCATCATTTTTGACATTATGGTACATCTTGTTGTTCATCTTGTGAAAGAGACACAATTGTGTGGACCAGCTTATATGAGATGGATGTACTGTTGAGCGTTACATGAAAATATTAAAAGGGCGTGAAAAACCGAAGTCGTCCGAGGGTTGTATCGTTGAGCGATATGTTGTTGAAGAAGCGGTTGAGTTTGTACTGAATTTTTGTCCATGTGATCCATTGGACTCCTCTCATTTTTTGAAAAAAAAGAAGGTAAAAATTAATTGGAAATGAAATTGCAGTGATATCAAGGGATGAACAGGATCAAGTGCATTTGTATGTTACTTGACAATGAGGTTGAGCCGTTTGTTGAAATACAAGGCTATACTCGAGGTGAGAATCAAAGTAGAAATGAAAATTGGATAGCGAGAGCACAATCAAAGTTTTATACAATGGTTTAAGGATCATATATATTCAAAGTTTCATTCGGATCCCGCTCAATATCAGACGAGGTTGAGATGTTTGGCATATGGTCCAAGTTCGATTGTGTTCTCTTATAGAGGATACAATTAATGGATACATTTTATACCAAAGAACAAGATGAGAAAAGTACTATGCAAAATAGTGGTGTTACGGTTGTTGGCAATGCACATTTCTAGTATGAAGGACTTAAACCCCAAATATGAAAATCATCATATTTTGGGGTTATCAATCACATTGGGTGTTTGATTACGAAGTTTCAGATTCCTATCTTTGATTGCAAGTGGGTACATAGTAGTGGCATACGAATGGATAAGTCAGGGTTTTTGCAAGTGGATCTTAATAGGGTGGGGTATAAAGATGAGCCTTTTATTCTAGCCTCTCAAGCTAAACAAGTGTTCTATGTCACAGACCCGAAGAGTACGAAATGGTCTATAGTGCTTTTATCTAACAAAGTGATTGATGATAAAAGTGTAGATCAAGGTGATGTTGATGTTGAGAATGAGTCGTATATTAGAAACGATCGAGATGAAAATACTACGGATGAAACATATATTAGAAAAGATCATGATGAGGGAATTTGGATCAATCCCTCCGTCCGCGTTCTTAAGAGACAAGTAATTCAAAATCCAACCAAGAAAAGAAAGAGATGTTAGTGAAAGAGGTAATATATATTCCTCCATTCTTGTTAACACTTAGCAAACTTCTAATAAATGATATATTTTTCATTTTATATACTCAATTGATATTTGTCATTTTATATACTCAATAGATATTTGGAATTATATATTTGGAATTAAATATTTGTCATTAGATACTAATGTTTTCTTGATTACAGGTTAGATGGCTAGTAAGGAGCACCCACACGATGATTCAATTAATGATGGAGACAATGATGGAGGAAAATCCAGTAAGGGAGTGGAAAAAGAAATTAAAAGAGGAAAAACTATTATGAAGAATATCATTCGTGATAGAGATAGAGGTATTAAATACGATGTGCATTGGAGTCCAACTGGCCAATTAATTGAGCCTAACGGTTCTAAATTGACAAGTTACATTGGTACAATTGTGGAGAGAAATACCAATAACTTGATGAGTGGAGAGATGATACATTGGATGATGCTAAAAACAAAATCGGAGTGAGATAGTGTACTTTAATTATGTCTTTAAATTACGATTATGTACTTTAAATTATGTCTTTAAATTACTTATACTAACGCACTTTGTGTATGTTTTTTGTAGAGGTCTTTCAACATTGATGACACAAAAAAAGATTATTGTCTTGGATTGGTTGACAAAAGACTAAGAGGGTTTAGAACATATTTAAACAGAAAATATCTTAGAGATGCCAAAAATTTTTGATGCAGGCGTCAACAAGAATATCTGAGATGTGATTTCACTTAAAGAATGGGATGTTTTAAAGACAAACGGAAACCCGAATTTAAGAGTGTAAGTGACGTAAATCGTCAAAAGAGCATCATCTCCGCATATCCATACAAAAGGGACGTTTGGGATATGCACGATTAGAACAAAAATAGTAAGTATTTACAAATTGCAATGATATACTTGTTCATCAAGAGTTATAACTGAGCTTGTTTTTGTGTTAATGTGTAGTTAAAAGAGGAGAATAGTTAAAAACATCTCTTCGGAGCATGTTTTGTGGAAGGCCCGTGTGGTAAGGATGGAGTTCTTAAAGAAGAAGTACGAAATTTTTGAAAAATGCGTAAGTATAACATTAATTCTAATTAAATCAAAATTTTATTAACATATAATATTCATGTTTTTCCAATATTCATATGCATTTCAGGAGATTCAGTCACAGTCTACATCTCCACGGATGATTGCAGGAGCATACTTAGTCGAGCATTAGATCGTGAGTATTACGGTCAGGTGAGGGTAAAGGATATGGGGTTACTCCAAGCTCCTTGAAAAAGAACAACCCAAAGACAAAATCTGCTAGCAATAAAGAACTGCAGGCAAGGTTGGATGCATTAGAAGCTGAAGTTCTTGAATTGAGGAAGGAAAAAGCAAGATAGTACCAATCGGAAAGGGAATCTTCGGGTGTTAAAGAAACTAGTGACATAGCTAGTGTCAATTGTGCTCTTAAACCAAGTATTCGAGGTAATTTCATATATTATTTAATTAGTGTAATTTATTTAACTGACATATATACATTACTTAATGTCATATTTATTATTGATTTTAGGGCATTTCACCTTGTCAACTCTTTTTAGAGACACCAACTTATCGCATGGTTGGCAAGGGAAAAGTCCATAACACTCAGGGAGAAGTACTTCATCATAAACCGCTCCCTTCTGGATATTTGAAAGTGTCAATTGATATTGCTTTAGAGGGTGCGTTATTACCAATCCCGGTGAAGTTTGGATGCAACATTGGTGGGAAAGGCAATAGGAGCGTTTGTTGCATGGCCGTCAAGACTCGTTTGCATAGATGATGAGGTATAATTAAAACCGTTATGAACCTTTTAGTACTCAAATTTTTACGTTCGTTTACTTACATTTTTGCATGGTAATGTTAGACTCCTACAAAACCCAAACAAAAGATAAAGGTTACACGGCCAATGGAGTCAGTGGCATCACAAAAACAGGTACAACACAATTATATGATATTTATGCTTAGATAATGTTAATTTGTCATCCTATACTTGACCACTCTAATTTTATGATATTTAGATTATTCCTGCCAAAGAGATTGAAGCTGTAAGTAGGGGTAAAGAGCCTGTAATTAGCAACATTCCCACAGAAATAAAGAGTGTTGCTAAGAGGACCGGTGCTAGAAAGAAAACTACTTCACAGTATAGGTCGTGCCTTCGGACATTTATAAGCTTCACAACTATTTCGCAAGGTGGTACTTCTCTTGTACCCCTGGATGAAGGGATTTATGGTTCTCAAGGCATGACAACAATTGGTATGGAGGATTTGGAACAAGTTTTTGGACACTTGACATTAGGCATGGCTGTTATCGATACATACATCAGGTATACTCCAACCAACTTTGTTTAATTAATTGCAGAATTTATTTACTCATTTCAATGAATAATTAATGTTAATGATGTTTTTATTTAAGGTTTCTGTGTGACAAGTTGATTCGCCCGCGTGGATTGGAGTCCAGATTCGCTTTCATAAATCCCAACGTTGTCCACGAAGGGTCAATCATCTCAAAACCAGATGAAGTAATAGCATATGTACTCAGTTTATTTATGGCCATAAAAGATACAGAAAAATTGTTCTTTTTACCATATAATACTGGCAACAAGTAAGATTTTCATTCTAAATTTCCTCTATTATAATTTTTCGTTTTTTAACGTTGTGTAGAAAATTTCCATCTAACCTTTGTTTAATATTCCAGTGGACACTGGTTATTGGTTGCAATTAATCCTTTGAGAGAAATTGTATATTATCTGGATTCATTGGGCAATGATTGGACAACATACCCAGATATGAAGAAGACGATTGACACGTAAGTGAGATTGTTCTAAAATATTCCTGTGTATATTTAATTATTTATGTGCGATAGTTCTAAATATTCGTTATTATTTTATTATAGCATTCTACAAAGTTTTCGAGCACAAAGGTATTCAAGTACCAAGGAGTAGAGTCAACAATATTTCTTGGATCAAAGTGGAGGTATAGATTTTCCCAATTTTGATAATATAGCGATGATACTTGATAAAACAAGTTAAGTTATATCTTGATGTATATCCGTATTTTCTTTCCATGTGTAGTGTCCTCGTCAAGCATAATGGTTAGATTGTGGTTATTTTATGTTGAGGTTTATGAAAGAAACTATTCTTTTGGACCGATTAGAGATTCCATCCACGTATGAATTTCTAACTTAGGAATTATTTTAATATTTCTCATAAAATGACTTAGTATTTTAATTAAATCATACTATTTTATATTATTATGTAGTACTTTGATGAATTCAAGTGTGCTTGTTACTCAAAAGATCAATTGGATGAACTTATGGAGGATTGGTGCCAATTTGTTATGGAGTTGAGAGTTTTATTATAAGGTATAACTTTGAGTTTTGAGAATATAATATATAATAGTTTGTTGGTAACTTATGTAATTCGATTTTTGATTTTGTTTGGTGTATAGAGTGCGGATCGATGTAGAAGATAGAGTTATTTTGTAAAGAAATTTTGATTTTGTTTCATTGTTGTATAAATTAATGTTGTTGTTGTGTATATTGTGCAAAAAGGATTGAAGATGTATATTGACGTATATTGATGTTGTTATAATATTGTTTCATTGTTGTATATTGATGCATATTGTTGTTTAAAATGTTATGTTGAAGCTATAAATTCAGTTGCAAAAATGGTGAGATATTATATTAAATGAAAAAAAAATTCTATTAAAAAAAAATAAGAAAAGCGCTGCTAAAGGGGGGGAATAGACAGCGCTTTTAATGAGCGCTGTCTAAAGTGATTGAAAAAAATATATATTAAAAATAATAATAAGAAAAGCGCGCTAAAGGAATAATACGCTTTTAAAAGCGCTGTCTAAAGTGATTGAAAAATATATATTAAAAAATAATAAGGAAAAGCGTAAAGGGGAATAGACAATGCTTTAAAATTTAAAAAATATATTAAAAAAGAAAAAGCGCTAAAGGGAATAAACGGTAGCTTTTTAAAAGCGTTGTCTAATGTTCAACATTAAAAGCGTTGTCTAAAGTGTAAGCGCTACTAAAGGGGGTACCTTTAGCGGTGCTTTTTATCAGCGTTGCTAAAGGGGTACCTATGCAGCGTTTTCCTTATTTTATAAGCGATGTCTACTTTAGCAATGGCGGAGGTTTTAGCAGCACTTTTAAGTGTTAAAGCCCTAAAAAGCGTTGTCTATTCATATTTGGCATAGTGATAGAATATAAGATGAGATATAGATATAGATATAGATATATAGATATAGATATAGATATAGAATATAGATGTTAAGAATGGTCATGAATAGAAAATAATAGTAGTTGTTGTATAATAGTTTATTAGAGACAGTACTTATTGTGTTTTACATTGATTAAGCTAATTTCATAAAACTTAACTAAATAGCATCAATAAAGCTTAAGTTTACCATAAAATTCAAGTACAAGAGGCTTAGATATCTCATAAATAACGAGTTATCACACTCAAACTTGAATTATTACTTGTTCTCATGTGGCGAAGATAGAATTACAAATAAATCATTAAAGAAATCTTGAAAGAACAACACATTTATTACAAGAAAAATTAATCTCTAGGACTTGTATTCAAACATTGGTACCACTTTATTTTAATGTTTAATTAATGTTTGTGTGTGCGTGCATGTATGTGTGCGTGTGTGTGTGTGTGTGTGTGTGTGTGTGTGTGTGTGTGTGTGTGTGTGAGAGAGAGAGAGAGAGAGAGAGAGAGGCGAGACGAGATGTTGAATCTCACTACTATGTATCTTAAGGTGTGGGGAACTCAATACTACGTACTTCTTAGTAGAAAACTATGTTTGTGTTGATTTATTTTAATGTATGGTGCTTGGGTCATTCAAGCGATTAATCATTGATTGTTGCTTGTCCATGGGGAGACTGTTTGTTAGTATGTCGGGTTATAATAGTTCATGTCACTACGTAAAACTAAATTTTGTATCGCCTAATTTAATAGAACTTATAAAGAAAGTGCTATTAAAAGAAAAACACATTATAATAGCACTTTATAATGCTAAAAATGCAAACAATTATTAATAGCACTTTGTGCACGCTATTATTAATTAGTAAGTACACTTTTAACAATATAAATTTTTAATTAAAATATCACTTTAGTGCTAAATAATTAATATTAATTTAATAATTAATAATTAATAATTAATAATTAATAATTAATAATTAATAATAATAAAATAATTATATTAATTTTATTAATAATTAATAATTAATAATTAATAATTAATAATTAATAATTAATAAATAATTAATAATTAATAATTAATAATTAATAATTAATAAAATTTAAAAACAAAACAAATTTTTGGCGGATAACATTTTTGGCGCACAAATTTTAGCGCAACTCACCTCTTTCCCTCTCATTCCCTCTCGGTTCCATAACTTTACTCTTCTTCATCTTCGCCGCCGTAATCTCCGGTAATCACTCAGTAGGACAAGAAAAAGCCAGATTCCCTCATCGTAGATGAATCTCCACCTTGCTCGACCATCAACTCTTCCATCGTCACCAATGATTCTCCCGAATTCACAGCCTCTAAGCCATCGATTCTCTCTGTCGGCATGATTCTCCACTTTTTCACCGATTCTTCAATTCACCACGAAGATCGTCTTTGGAGTTGAAGTTTTACTGAATCTTCAGGTAGGTATACAAATTCTTCTTCATTTTGAGCTACTTATTTGTTTTGTTTGAATCGGAAGTTTAGAAACATAGAGATTTGGATGAGGTTTTCTTCTATCCGTGCGATTGAGGGGTTTTGATAAAATCTCAGATCGTTTGCTCAAAATCGGAAAAGTTACTTGATTTCAATAATTTGTATTAATTTTCTCTCTAACTCATTTTTATTACATGAAATGTGTCTAGACTAGGATCTGTAGAGAACCTCTCAAATGAGAGACGATTCAATCTCTGTATCTGATGGAGATTTGGAACTTGTCTTTATAATGATGGTGTAAGCACAAGTGCTATATCTTGAGGTTCTTCTTCTTTTTCTCTTTTTTCTTATCCTTCTTATCAACCTCAACCTCTTCATGTTTAACTTCTTCTTCCGTTCCTCCCATACTTGAAAATTGTTTTCTAATAGTTATGATTTTATTTCCTCTGAAAAATCAAATAGTGGTGAAGACAGTAAAAAACTTCATATCTCATGTTTATATTTTAACTTTCAATGACATACATACACATGCATGCATATATATATATATATATATATATATATATATATATATATATATATATATATATATATATATAAAAAAAAATGCAGAAACTATTGAACAAAGAAAGAATATATATCACACAGTTGGACTTCAACAAAAGTGCTTAATCAAGATCAGTGGAATTCACATAAAGTATGTTTAATCAATGGTTCTAAATTGTACTACTTTTTTCCACTAATAGTCACTGGTCCTTAATTATTTGCTGTTTTTATTTTCTATTTGCTATCTATATATTATAAAAAAATAATAATTATATAGAAATTATTTGATAGAAATTATTTTAAAATTTATAAAAATTATTAAATCAATATTAAACTATGATAAAATTATTAAATCAATGTTAATATTTATATACTAAAATGAAACAAGAGGAAAAATCACGATGATGGATTGATGAAGAAAGGTTATATGAATAGTGGTTTTGAGTTAAATCCATGGCAATGATGTTTGATCGAGGCGTAGTGTGCACTGTATACAATTCAACACTCAAATCGTAAATGATTGAAGTAGGCAAGAGTAGAAGAATGAGACATACCTTTAGTGGTGATGATTTGGGGTGATATTGCACTTGGATCATCCCAAAATCCACCATGGAACCTAAAAGTAATAACTTTTCAATTTTGATTAGTTTAATATAAAGTTGATCGATATATAAACTATGTAGTTGTATAGTGAGGGGTTTGGCTTTAGTGGATAACTTTTTACACAATATTTGAATCAACTGTCTAATATCAGATTAAGCTCGGCCGAGACTTTTCCACCAGAGAATCGGATCCAGATATGGGGACTATAACATGATAAACAAAACATACTAAGATTTTATACAATTTTATTTGAAAGAGTTTAAACAAATTATTACAAAGCAAAATATAAACATCATACATGAGTATCTATAAATATCATAGATGACTAGCTAAATTCATACTTGTTATTTACACGTATGTAATGTATAGACCAACGTAAAATGTGTATTAAATTAAGATAAAGTGTTGTATTCGAGCCTATGAAACCTTAATGAAGACATCTATATATTTTTATTTTAAAAATTAAAAATTTGGATATTGGATATTAACGATTATAACAGAATCAAAACAATTTAACCATTAATAACCATTTAATTATATCGGATTATGTGAGCAGATAACCAAACCATTAAACACTAAACCGATTCATAACCATTCAATTATATCCGGATATTTAAAAGCAGTTTAGATTTGGTTATGGATTTGGGCCTCTAATGGATATTTTACACCCTAGTGATGATGTGTGTCACTTTGGTTCTATATTATGCGCTTGTGAGTTCGATAGTGTTGGACCTATTAAACCATGAAGATTATTATGGAAAGGAGACGATGTCTCGTTATTTGTTTATCCTTGTCTCGGAAGGTCTTTTGCCCTTAAAGGCGGTAGCTCGGGGGTGACATCCACGGGGTTCAAATTTGTAGAGGGCACCTAGCTAGCGTGTCATCCGCTTTTGCAGAAGATTTTTTATTTTCGAGTCTAATTTAGACGAAGTGTGTATCCTTATGCAAATCCATAACATTTATAATTTGAAGCTTGAATTGATAGATCAAATTGAAAAA